>CM035438.1:54517725-54645225 GCA_020310875.1 Ceratopteris richardii
CATATATGCAAGTATAATTATGAAAATATATAATAGATGTATGCATTTAAGTGCATATAAGTACTTGAATGTATCCATGAGCATATGTGTTTGCATGTACATTTTCATAATAATGTATGATAATCTATGCATATCAAAATGAGTATGTTAGCATAAGTGAGAATAAGAAGTACTAAGAGTATGAGAATGATGGGACATGCATGTTAGCATAAGTAAATATGAGTTAGCATACATGAACATGTGTATTAGCATGTTTATAAGTTCATATTAGCATGCATTTATGAATATAAAGAATGTATAAAAACGAATGAGTGTTTTATATTTATAAAGACATACTTATGTTTTGTTTTCCTAATGTTCTTTTGCTAATCAATTGAAGAAGGAATTGACAAGCAAGAGGACTTGACAATATTTATGAGATAGGATCTGTTTTTATGCCGCTCATGCTAGTTTCATTATATGATCTTTGAAATAGAAAATCATTTATTAAGCTTTTTGTATAAAGATTTGTATAGGAGTATCTTCTAAAATCTGTATTAGATCTTTTTACAAGCACTTGTATAGGACTAGTTTTGGTTCTAAAGTTTTAGCATTTCCACTATAGAGTTCAATTATCAATCAATTTGTTATATTGCACTTTGCTTTTCATGTCTGTTGATAAAGCATCTTCAAGTAAAACTTCTAGTGAGCATAATATACATTCCTCTTTTATTTTAGAAACTCTTTTACCTGCACCTATTGAGAATACATCTACTCAAATCAGTGAAAATGAGACTAGTAATGAATTAGAAATGATAGAAATAGTTAAAGATCGTGTTGTATTTGAAAGCTTACACTCTCTAGAATATGATCGTAACTTATCTAGAGTTTTACCTTTATTCTCAATCATCTTACTTGAACTTGAAAATAGTAAAGATTTGTTTTCACCAACCTTAAATAGAAATAATCGATCTACTCAAACAGAAAATGACGTAGGTGAAACTATTAAAGATAGAATAACTAACGAAGAATTAATCTTGTCATCTTATAGAGACGCTATTTCTACGTATAGAGACGCACTTCCAGACTAACCATAGACTTATAAGCTAACCTTGAATAGCATTATCAATCAAATCGTTTCATTGCACTTTACTTTTCATGTCTACAAAAATTGCATCTTCAAGTTAGCCTTCTACTAAAAACAATGATATTCATATTTTAAGGACTCTTTTACCTGCTCCATTAGAGAATATTACTACTCAGACCAATGAGAACAAGACTAGTGTAGAATTAGAAGTAAAAGAAGTGGCTAAAGATCGTATTGTAGATGAATCCTTACACTCTTCATCATATGCTTACATATTAAACTTCCGTTCAGTTGCTTTCCCAGATCCTAAGGAAAAACAAATTTTGTTTCCACCTTCTCCTAAAAGAAATACTCTATCTAATCAATCTGAAAATGACGAGGTTGACATTATTAAAAATCGTATTACTGAGGAAGTTCTTAATCGTATTACTAAAGTAGGACTAATCTTGAGAGCATATCAAGACGCTAGTTCTAGGTGTAGAGTTGCACGGCCTTAGCACTAAACTTTAGCTAATAACTTCCTACACACTGAAAACACATCCTAATTCCTAAAGCACACGACAAAACACCCAGCATGTAGTCACTTAGAGAGGCTAATGCGAATCGGTTCTGATTAGCGGTTGCCTTCTTTCACACCCCTCGATAGATTTGGTGAACCTGACGTGAAACGTGATGCTAGTGTGCTTAGGGTTTTGGTTGCATTTTCCTTGATTACAAAAGTTGACCTTTATTTTCGTTTTGTATGTAGGTAAGTGGAGGAAGAAGTTACAAAGAAAAGTGAAGATCCTGCTATTACCTACTCTTTTTCCCTCGGTATTGAGGGTTGTTCCTTAGGGAACTGAGCATCTCCATAGGAAGAAGGGTATTCTAGATGGAGGAGCTTCGTCACTGCTGCATTCCTCCCATCAACATACAAGAAGACCAGATATACACGATCACTTTTAGTTTGTACTTAGGTTTTATTTATTTAAAAAGAAAATTGTAAAGATTTATTACAGTGCACATTAGAAGCTTCTACATCAAGCCACTTCAGGTAAGGTGTTTATTCAAGTTCCTTTATTTTTGTACAATCACATCATAGAAAAGAAGGTTTGTTTTCATTTGCACTAGAAATTAGTCACATTACACTTGAATTTGTAAGGAATTGAAACATCATTGCATTAGGAAAGATTGAGTTTTTTAAACATTACAAACAACTACATATTAGATCATAACATTGTTTATTTGAAAAAAAAGGATAGCTTTTTAAAGTTCTTGAAAAGATTTACTTTTTAGCACAATTTTATTCTAAACAAAAATACTGTTTGTTTACTTCACACTTACTTTATTGCACAAAAAGAGTTTTAGACTTAGGTTCTTTGATTTAAGTAGTTGTTTTTATTTCTTTCCTACATTAAAATCCAAAATCAACTTAATAAAATATTATTCAAGAAATTAGCAGTAATTCTTGTTTTACCT
Organism: Ceratopteris richardii; assembly: GCA_020310875.1. Lineage (NCBI taxonomy): Eukaryota > Viridiplantae > Streptophyta > Polypodiopsida > Polypodiales > Pteridaceae > Ceratopteris > Ceratopteris richardii. The sequence continues at coordinate 54,520,250 of CM035438.1, forward strand.
ATTACATTAAAAAACCAAAATATCCAAATTAAGAAAACATATTTAAAACTTATAAAACCTAACTAAACATATAATTTTCATTAGAGTAACCTTTGGAATAAAAAATTCAAAGCTTTGAAAATTCAAAGTAAATTTTGAAATTAAAGACTCACAAAGATAAAAAGAAATCAAATTATGAAACTAAAATATCAAGTCAAGATATATATCAAGTTCAAGCTTAGATTAAAGTAAACAAATTGAAACATATATTGAGAAAGGAAAATTTTAATAGTAAAGCATAGGATTTAATAAAGCCAATATTCCTAGCTTTATCATATAAGGATAGGTTTAGATAGTTTAGAGAAAAATTAGAACTTGCCATTAGAGATTTACTATTCCATTCAAAGTGCTATCAAGAATGCAAGATGGAGGAGATGTTCAAGAACATGATGATAGAGAAACAAGGAACACGCACTTTTTAGGAAATCTTAAGAGAAAAAGGAAAATCTACTAGCCTAAATATTACAGAGTACCTAGATGCATTTGAAGAGCAAGTGCAAATCCAAGGTTTACCTGATGACATTTTAGTGGAGAACTTTGTAGTTTCTAGTTCCATACTAGAAAGCATTCAAGTGCATGCCAATAAACCTTGGGAGGAGTTTAGGAAAGAACTACACAAGATGTTTTATCTTGAGGAATTTAGCCAACATAGTTGTGATGGATTTTTGCGATGGGTAAATTCTTTAAAGAGCAATGAATCTCTAACTCATCTTCATGGTGAGTTCATGAGACAATTTGCTCAACTCCTTGAAGAGGATACAAAAGCATTAAATCAGGACCTAATTATACATTTCCTCAAAATATTAAGTCCTGAGGATAGAGCTAAGGTAGAGAGACAAATAGAAGAGCCAAGCAAAAGATATGGTCTTACTGACGATTGAGCCCAAATGAAGCAACATCAATCTCTTTTGTATGCAAAACCTAATGCTTCTTAGCCTAGGGAAATACCTACTACAGGGAGAATTGATATGCCAATGCCTGTGACTAAGGCCACGGGTAATAATATAGTTGCCTCAAAAGCACCAATTGAGTTTCAACTAGACATTTTATTTAAACAAATGGAGAATGTTATGAATATGCACACATCTCTTTCCAAAGAGGTTGCCAAATTAAATAATAAAGTATATTCCATGAGTTTCAATGAGCCTGGGGCTAGCAGTAGTGGCGTAGGGCAAGCACCACCCATACACCCATTATGCCACAGTATATTCCTCCTCAGCCAGTTTTTCAGCGAGCTCCACCTACTCAATTTGCTGCTCAGCCAACCTTTCCAAGGAACACTAAAAGAAAAGGGACTCGCGGAAAACGGTGTGTGTGGTGTGATAGCCACGAACATGCAACTTATGCTTGTGACGAATTAAAAAGTGCAAAAGAAAATCAATTAGTAGTAGATATTGATAAGAAATTGTGTGACTTTAGGTCACGACTTCCTTTAACCGTTAACTGGGGCAAAGGAGGTATGAAAATGTTTTATGAAAATTTAACGATCTCTAATGCAACTGCCAATACCTTGGCTGCTAGATTAGAGTCAATAGAGGATATGCCTCTTTCTATACCAAGCCAAAATCTTTATTCGATTGGGATGTTGGTAAGGGCTAGAGATGAAATAATGTGTAAAATAGCATGGCGGTCTCCTGTTGATCAAGCCTCTGTTTATTCTCACATTGCCAATGTTGAGGAAAAACGGAGACAAGATGATATGCAGGATGATATAGATGAAGGCGATAGGAGGGTGACCAGAAGACAGACAAGAGAGAATGAAAAGAAAAATGATAAAAAGGTACAATTTGAAGATACAAACTTATCCGAAGAGGAGAAAAAAAGGATAATTAAAGAAGGGAAAAAGCCAACGAAGGAAAATGTGCAATCACAAGACTCAAAGCAAGGATGAACAAAAGAAACCTAAAAATGAAAATACTAAACCGAACAAAAAGATGAACAAAAACAAAGTGAAGAGAAAGGGAAAAAGAAAGGAAGAAGAGCTCCACGTGCAATAATGATTTCGAAGCTCGAGAAGAAGAACGATGCTAGGGAAATATTGAATGATATACTTCTAAAAAGTCAAGTAACAATGTCTCTTGAACAAATTTTCAATAGCAAAACCTAAGTTCAAGGATAGTTTTATTCAAATGATGCTATAACATTAAGTGATAGTGATTATGAAGAAGAAGAAGAGTTTACAACTCGGAGTGTGAATAGAAATTTTTTAGGACGGATTCAACCTGATGAGGAAATGTTGAAAAGAGAAAGTAAATTCAACACTACCTTCTGGGCACGAAAAACACCAAAAGTGAAAATTAGAATTGGAAAAAAGATTCCTAGTTAGCTCTGGCTCTCATTGACTCGGGTCAGAAATAAACATTATCTCAAATAAATTGTTTGATAAGTTTAGATGGCCAATTGACAAAGAGCATGGCTAGAGGATGAGAACAATTGACAATGGCTCTGGAATTTTATTAGGTGCATGTGCAAATGTGCCTATAATGGCACACGAACAACACAAGGAAGAAGAAGAAGCTTGGAGCACAACACACAATACTGAATGTATTACTAGAGAATGTACAAAGATAATTCGCGCATTAGGACAATAGGCGTATATATAGGCCGGGGGAAAAAACCTCCTAAAGAGGGAAAAAGTGTGTCGGTAGTCCTAGAGTGTTCACACACATCACTACCTAAATATATCAACAAGATTCATCTGGTTGTAGAAAGGTTGTTTCCAGCCACATTTCTAATTGTGAGAAGATTTTTCAAAGATTTGAAGAGGTTGGACTAACTTTCTCCCTGGGAGTGATGTAGTGAACAAGTAGCTGGCACTCATGTATAAGGAAGTGCCAAGCTATGTGGAAATCACTCCACAAAAGGAAGTAAGCCTAACGCTTTGCGGAAAGCTTCAAACTTCTCCTTAGGCAGAGCCTTCGTGAAAAGGTCTGCAATGTTCTCCTGCGTGGGCACATATGCCAAGCTGGTCTCCCTAGCAGAGAACCTCTCCCTAACATAATGATAATGCACTTCAATGTGCTTAGTGCGAGCATGGAACACAGGCTTCCTTGCAACTGCCAATGCACTATGACTGCCAGTGAAGATGGTGGTGGCAGAAGATTGACCAACACCCAAATCAGCCATAAAGCATCTGAGCCACACACACTCAACAGTAGCTTTGAAAGCTGCCCTATACTCAGCCTCACAACTAGAAGTGGCCACAGTAGCCTGCTTCTTGCTCAACCAAGATATACATCAGCTATCAAGCATGAAGCAAAAGCCACTAGTGGACACATGAGTGTCATAGCAACCAGCCCAGTCTGAGTCAGAAAAAGCATGCAAATCTGGCGGTGGTGATCCCCCCTTGGGATAAAACAACCCAAGTAGCCGATTACCACTCAAGTAGCGAAAGATGCGCTTAACCGCCTGCCAATGCTTGACATCTGGGCAATGCATAAACCTGCTCATCTATGAGATAGAAAACTGAATATCAATGCATAACTAAATCAGGCATCCAACAGCCTACTGATAGAGAACAACATCAAATGCATCTCCAGCATCATGAAGACTCAATCGTAAACCTGTCTCCATAGGAGTGGCAATAGGCTTACAGTCTTCAAGGCCAAAACACTGCAATAATGTGTCAAAATATTTTGTTTGACAGAAAGCCATTCCAACATCAACTTGCATAAATTGAATGCCCAAATAGTGATGCAAATGCCCCAAATCGACATCTCAAATGAGGCATGCAAATCAGCCTTAAAATCAGCAATATGCTTCTCAATAGGACCAGTGAGCAGCATGTCGTCAACATAGACAACAATGATCAGAAGCACATCATTAGCACGCTTAACATATAAGGTGCTTTCAGCTGGACTGTTCTCAAAATCACGTGCAATTAGATAGGCATGTATCTTCTCATACCAAGCACGTGGTGCTTGCTTTAAACCATATAATGCCTTCTTTAACCTGCACACATGGTTTTCATGCCCTTTTTGCACAAAGCCACGGGGTTGAAAAACATACACTTCGTCATGCAATTCACCATTTAGAAATGTAGTTTTAATGTCCAACTGATGTACATTCCAACCATGATGGGCTGCAAGTGCACAAATGCTCCGAACAGTAGTCATACGACATGTAGGTGCAAAGGTCTCATCAAAATCAATGCCTCTTTCCTACGCATAACCCTTTGCAACAAGCCTAGCCTTATACTTGTCAACTATACCATTAGGTTTACGCTTCAACTTGTATACCCACTTAGTGCCAATGGCCTTCTTGCCAGAAGGCAAGTCACATAAAGACCAAGTACCATTCTTCATTATTGCATCATATTCAGATTGCATAACAACCATCCAATTTTCTAAATTTTATGCTTCATCAAACAAAACAGGCTCATTCTCATCACAGAGACTAGATGCAGCCATAGCATAGCAATCTGATGCAAAAGAGGCACTATGAGAGCCTGATCGAGTACGATATGATAGAGGTGCATCTAATTTGCTGTCATGCAAGGTCTACACCAGCCATTTTGGCATATTTCTTGCCTGCTCAATATCAGATCTCTCATCAATAAGTGCATCATGTACATCTGCATCAAAAATGGAATTATCTGCATCACCACATGAAACCTGCAAAGGCTGAGAAGTTGCCTCATTGGGACCAACACTAGACTCTCCACCTGTAAAAAGAGGTAGCAAAGTATCATACATGTCTTTGGAGCTAATAGATGTCTCCTTAGTACATGAAAGCAATGGCTGAATAGCATCTTCCACAAAAACAACATCACGGCTAACCAGAATATGTTTAATCTGTGGATGATACAGACGATAGCCTTTACTTTTAGAACTGTATCCAACAAAAATACATTTTACTACTTTATCATCCAATTTTCTGCGATGTTGTTCAGGCACTAATGCATATGCCAAACAACCTAAAACACACAGATGAGCAACAAATGGCTTGCAATCATGCCAAGCCTCATATGGAGTGATAGACTGTAGTGCTTTAGTGGGACATCTGTTCAGTACATATGTTGCACACATGACAGCCTCAAGCGAGAAACTTGTGGTAAAGCCTAACTCTTGACCATAGTTCTCGCCATCTCCATGAGTGACCTGTTCTTTCGTTCAACAACTCCATTCTGTTGAGGTGTATATGGCACTGTACACTGGTGTTTTATCCCACATTCAGCCAGAAATGCATTAAAATCAGAAGACATATATTCCCCCCCTCGTTTACATGCTGACAGATTTTCAACCAAAACCAAAAACTCTTTGAAGCACATGAACACTTCGGACTTTGCCTTCAATGGATATACCCATGCATGCCTGGAAAAATCATCGATGAAAGTCACTAAGTAAAGATAATTCCCAAAAGAAGGTGTCTGCATAGGACCACAAACATCACTATGTATAAGCTACAATTTCTGAGTAGGCCGAACTGAACCATCTTTTGGAAAGGATGAATGCTGTATTTTGCCCAAAATACAGCCTTCACAAACATGTTTTCCAGGTGCCTCAAGTTTGGGCAAAGAGGAAACCATTTCACATTTTTGCACACGTAGCAAACTAGCAAAATTCAGATGACCAAAGCATGCATGCCAAAGCTTTACATCTGACATAGCCTGAGAATCATTTACTACACATGCCAAATCATTTACAGATCTTTCATAGTCTATGATCTTATACAGCCCACGACATAAAATGCCAGAAGCAATAATCACATCGCCATTTGATAGATCATGAAGTGTATACCTGTCATCAAAAAATTTCATAACCAAGCCAATCTTGGCTAATGCAAAAACTGATAACAGGTTCTTCTTGATCCCTAACACAAATAAAGAATCTGACAAAGTGAAAGAACTACCATCAACGGTAGTCAAAATGATCTTACCAACTCCCATAACAGGATAAGAGGAGTTGTTGGTGCATGTAACAGTATTCCCTGTGGGGGCAGGCTCGAGTGAAGAGAAGAAATTGCGCTGCCAGGTAATATGTTTGGTTGCCCCACTGTCAAAATACCAAACATCTGAGTCTACTGCAGACATACACTGCTCATGAGACGATGGGTCAAAACTGCAAACAGTAGTAAATGCCCATTCTTCTTCCTGCATAAGATTAGCAGACTCCGTTTTTGGTGTAGAGGCTTCTGCAACAACCATTCTAGCCTCTTTGTTCTTTGCCTCTTTTGTAGACAGTTTTGAAAAGTTCTTTATGATATGATCATTCCCTTTACAGTACTTACAAAACAATTTCTACTTTTTTTATTTTTTCTCATCTTTTTCTTGGTTCTTCGAATGTGCAGCATTTGTAGATTTCTGCTTACTAGTAGAAGAGCTCCATTTTCCTTTGCCCTTCTGACTAGCCAGGAAAGCTTGATCTGCAACACGCAAAATGGACCTGTTATGCCTAGACTGATCTTCCTCCAACAGAATAGAGACTAACTTCTCAAATGAGAAGGCATTTGAATTGCCTTTCATCATCAACCAAAGAGTACAAGCAAAACTCTGATATGAATCAAGAAAACCATTCAGAACGGTCTACACAAGTGAGCCATCTGGTATAACCTCATCAGCAGAAATCAACTATTCCTTCAAGTCTTTGATCTTTGTTAGGAAACTTTCCATAGAATCACCTTCATTCATGTGCTCAGTCTCCAATTGTTTTCGGAGGTAAGCAACACGAGCCTCATTCCTAGCTTGGTACAATATGGTAAGTGTATTCCAAGCATCCTTAGCTATTCGATAAGAGCGAATATGAGGAATAATGGCACGTTTGATAGACAAAGCTATCAATGCATGTGCCTGGGCATCTTTGCCATCCCAGCCAATCTGCTCTACAGTAGGTGCATCAGAAACCGCAACACGAATAGGAATATGTAGAATATCAACATCTTCAGCACCTTCTGCATTAGCTTCAGTACATGTAGTTGTAACAGTTGCAGGTGTGATAGGACGTTTTTCGAAATCGTGCACAATGTTTCACAGTCCTTTTGCAACCAACACATGTCGCAATCATATAAGCCCATAACGGGTAGTTGGTACAATCCAACTTATCCTCAACAGCCAACATACAGAATACATCACTGCTTTCAGCCATGGCCGGTGACTAAAATACCTTGATGCAAAAAATTGGTTGTATCTCAAAAAGTTGAACAGAACTGCCCAGACAAATTCCGCTAGACCTGTAGCAGACTTTGAGATGCTTATATTGGCAAACAGAAACTGGTATATACCTTTGGCACAAAAAGAAAAAATAGTCTGCACAAGTGCTGCGATAGTGTGTTTGGAGGCCAAAATGAGCTCAGATCGGGATTTCGGCACCACAAATCGATGCTATTTTGATCTCGAAAACATGGTGAGTATGCTCACCAAAATTTGTGCGATTTTGAGACTGCAAACAGAGGATTGTCAACGGCGCTCTAGATGAAGTGACGACCTGCTCTGATACCAATTGTTGGAGTTAGACGTCTGTGGAAGCACGCGAACAACACAAGGAAGAAGAAGAAGCTTAGAGCACAACACACAATACTAAATGTATTACTAGAGAATTTACAAAGATAAGTAGCCCATTATGGCAATAGGCGTATATACAGGCCAGGGGGAAAAAAACCTCCTAAAGAGGGAAAAAAGTGCCCCGGCGGTCCTAGAGTGTTCACACACATCACTACCTAAATATATAAACAACATTCATCTAGTTGTACAAAGTTTGTTTCCAGCCACATTTCTAATTGTGAGAAGATTTTTCAAAGATTTGAAGAGGTTGGACTAACTTTCTCCCTAGAGAAATCTACTTTTTGTGTTAATGAAGTGTTGATAGTTCGGCATTTATGTGGTCATTACGATCGTAAGCCTTATTCGGAAAAAGTTCATGCCATTAGTAGGATTTTTGAGTGATGTCACAATGTTAGTGAAGTAAGGAGATTCTTAGGTGCATGTGTTTTATGTCATCTGGATCCCTCACTTTGCTCATGTTGTGAACCCACTTTAGGATTTGTTATGAAAAAGAAACAAATTCTATTAGACTGAAGAGCCTACTAGAGCGATGAGACGATTGAAGCAATTGCTTATCAATGCTCCGATCTTGAAATGTATTAATTACTCAGGAAATAAGCCTGTCATCCTAACCATTGACACTAGTCCTATTGGTATAGGATGGGTCATTGGGTAGGATGATGAGAAGGAGCAAAGACTTGCAGTTCGCTTTGGAGAAAAAATCTTACATGATACTCAAAGAAATTATTCTCAAATTAAGGGAGAATTATGGGGATTAGTTACGACTTTAAAAATAGATAAGGAATACTTTATAGGAGCTAATGGTAATAGTAAAGAGTGATTGTATACCATTAATTGGATTAATTGCCAACTGTTCATCTCTAGACATAGCTATGTTATGATGGATAGCCTTTATTAAGTTTATTAACCCAATATGGTTAATAAAAATTATATATACATATAATTAAGTTATATATATATATATATATATATATATATATATATATATGTGTGTGTGTGTGTGTGTGTGTGTATGTATGTATATATGTGTGGAAATTATATATATATATATATATATATATATATATATATATATATATATATATATATATATATATATATATATATATATATATATATATATATATATATGTGTGTGTGTGTGTGTGTGTGTGTGTATGTGTGTGTATGTATGTATATATGTGTGGAAATTATATATATATATATATATATATATATATATATATATATATATATATATATATATATATATAAATGAATAATTAATATATAAGTTAGAGAAATACGGTTAAATTTAATAAATAAATAAATCATAATATCTCATATATATTTAATAATTAAGTAGTATAGTTAATATATATTTTTTATTAAAGTAGATAACTGTACGTGTGTGTATTAGTATTAGTGTGCTTAATGAGGTGTGTTAGTTAAAATTAGTATGCATGATGTGTGTTAGTTAAGTAAATGTAGGAATTAGTTATCTTACTAAGTGCATGTGCATGTGAGATCCTATGTATGTATATATATAAGTGTTTTAACTCTATGTGTTTTTCTAAATGCTCTTCTATAGGTATGATTATAAAGGGGGGAGAGAGAGAGAGAGAGAGAGAGAGAGAGAGAGCTTAACCTCTCCCCCCCTCCTGCATCTGCTTGGTCACAGACAGAGAAGCAGAGAGAGAGAGAGGGAGAGGGAGAGAGAGAGAGAGGGAGAGAGAGAGAGAGAGGGGATGGGGTCCTCTCCCCCTCCTCCATCCGACGATCTTCAAGTAAATCTTCTACTAAAAACAATTATATTCATATTTTAGGGACACTTTCACCTGCTCCATTATAGAATATTACTACTCAAACTAGCGAGAACAAGACTAGTGTGGAATTCGAAGTAAAAGAAGTAGTTGAAGATTGTATTGTAACTGAGTCCTTACACTCTTCATCATATGCTTACAAATTATCTAGATTTGTAAAATTCTATTCAGTTGCTTTCCTAGATCCTTAGGAAAAAGAAATTTTGTTTCCACCTTCTCCTAAAAGAAATACTCAATCTAATCAATCTGAAAATGATGAGGTTGACATTATTAAAAATCATCTTACTGAGGAAGTTTTTAATCGTATTACTGAAGAAGAACTAATCTTGAAAGCATATCAAGATGCTAGTTCTAGGTATAGAGTGGCATGGCCTTAGCACTAAGCTTTAGCTACTAACTCCCTACACACTCAAAACACATCCTGATTCCTAAAGCACACAACAAAACACCCAATGTGTAGTCACTTAAAGAGGCTAACGCGAGTCAGTACTGATTAGCGACTGCCTCTTTTCATACCCCTTGACAAGGTGGGATAAAACATTAGTGTATAGTGCCATATACACCTCAATAGAATGGAGTTTCTAAGCAAAAGAACATGTCACTCATGGAGATGGCAAGGTGTATGGTCAAGAGTCAGGCTTTGCCACATAGTTTCTAGATTGAGGGTGTCATGTGTGTAGCATATGTACTTAACAGGTGTCCCACTAAAGCATTGTAGTCTATCACTCCATATGAGGCTTGGCATGGCTGCAAGCCATCTGTTGCTCACCTGCATGTTTTTGGTTGTCTCACATATGCATTAGTGCTTGAACAACAACATAGGAAATTGGATGAGAATTCAGTGAAATGTATTTTTGTTGGATACAGTTCTAAAAGCAAAGGCTATCGTCTGCAGCATCCACAAAATAAATGCAGTTTGGTAAGCCGTGATTTTTTTCTTTTTTGAAGATGTTATTCAACCATTATTTTGATGTACTAAGGAGACATCAATTAGCTCCAAAGACATGTATGACACTTTGCTGCCCCTTTTTACAGGTGGAGAGTCTAGTGCTGGTCCTAATGAGCTAACTTCTCAACCTTTATAGGTTTCATTTGATGCTATTTCTGATGTAGATTTACATGATGCACTTGTTGATGAGAGAATTGATATTGAGGAGGCCAAAACTATGCCATAATGGCTGGACTAGACTTTGAATGATAGCAAATTAGGTGCACCACTATCATATTGTACTCATTCAAGCTCTCATAGTGCCTCTTTTGCATCAAATTGCTATGCTATGGCTGCCTTTGGTCTCTATGATGAGAATAAGCATGTTTCATTTGATGAAGCAAAAAATTCTGAAAATTGGATGGTTGCTATGCAATCAGAATATGATGCTATCATGAAAAGTGGTACCTGGTCTTTATGTGACTTGCCTCCTAGCAAGAAGGCCATAGGCACTAAGTGGGTATACAGGTTGAAGTGTAAGTTTGATGGAGCAGTTGACACGTACAAGGCTAGGCTTGTTGAAAAGGGTAAAGCGTAGGAAAGAGGCATTGATTTTGATGAGACCTTTGCACCTATATACCGAATGACTACTATTTGTAGCATCTGTGCACTTGCAACTCATCATGATTGGAATGTACATCAATTAAACATTAAAATTTCATTTTTGAATAGTGACTTAATGAAGAAGTGTATGTTTTTCAGCCCCGTGTATTTGTGTAGAAAAGGCATGAAAACCAAGTGTGTAGGTTGAAAAATGCATAGTATGGTTTGCAACAAGCACCACATGCTTGGTATGAAAAAATACATGCCTACCTGATTGCATATGGTTTTGAGAATAGTCCAATTGAGAGCACCTTATATGTTCAGCATGCTAATGATGTGCTTCTGATCATTGTTGTGTATGTTGATGACATGCTACTCACTCATCCTCATGAGAAGCATATTCCTGATTTTAAGGCTGATCTATATGCCTCACTTGAGATGTTAGATTTGGGGCATTTCAACATTATTTGAGCATTCAATTTATGCAAGTTGATGGTGGAATAACTTTGTGGCAAACCAAATATATTGACACATTATTGCAGTATTTTGGCCTTGAAGACTGCAAACAAATTGCCACTCCTATGGAGAGAGGTTTACGATTGAGTCTTCATGATGCTAGAAATGCATTTTATTTTGTTCCCTATTAGGAAGCTATTGGATGCTTGATTTACTTATGCGTTACTTAGCCAGATATTTAGTTTTTTGTCTCATAGACGAGCAAATTTATGCATTGCATAGGTGTCAAGCATTGGTAGGCAGTTAAATGCATCTTTTCCTACTTGAGTGGTACCCAGCTACTTCGATTGTTTTATCAAGGGGGGATCACTACCACAAGATTTACATGATTTTTCTTACTCTGGCTAGGCCGGTTGCTATGAAACTCGTGTGTCCACTAGTGGTTTTTGCTTCATGCTTGGTAGTTCATGCATATCTTGGTTGAGCAAGAAGTAGCCTACTTTGGCCACTTCTAGTTGTGAGGCTAGGTATAGGGTAGCTTTCATAGTGACTATTGAGTGTGTGTGGCTGAAACACCTTATGGCTGATTTGCATGTTGGTTAGTCTTCTACCATCACCGTCTTCACTAAAACTTAGAGCACATTGGCAATTCTGAGGAACCATGTGTTGAATGCTCACATTAAGAACATTGAGGATCAATATCATTATGTTAGGGAGAGGTTCTCTACTTGAGAGATCAGCTTGGCATATGTGCCCGCACAAGAGAACATTACAGACCTTTTCATGAGGGCTCTAGCTAGGGAGAAGTTGGAAGCTTTCTGCAAAGCTTTGGGCTTACTTCCTTTTGTGGATTGATTCCACATAGCTTGGAACTTCCTTATATATGAGTGCCACATCCTTGTTCACGACATCACTCCCGGCACTTTTTTCCCTCTTTAGGAGGTTTTTTCCCTAGGCTTGTATATACGCATATAACCCTAACTGGTTACTTATCTTTGTACATTCTAGTGGTAATACATTCAATATTGTGTGTTGTGCTCCAATATTTTTCTTCTTCCTTGAGTTGTTCACATGCTTCCACAGACCTCAAACTCCAACAATGATTGAGGATCACACGTATCACTTTTTCATTTCTTTGACATGTATAGTGGTCATGCCAATATATGTCAAGGATACTCTAGTGAGCTTTACTAGATTTATCTATTGAGAGTTATGGCACATTTGTTTCTTGCCAGCTAACTCATTTGCAAACATTAGGTTTTCCTTATATACTATTCTTTATATATTGCACTTGTTGTAAAACTGTAGTAGGTCATTCTTGTATATTCTCTATGTAATAGAAGAAGAAGAAGAAGATAATTCTGCCTTGCCTCAATCTATGTGTTCTCTTCTCTTTTTATGTGAGACTGGGTGAGATGTCTCTTCCTTATCTAATTTCTCTTGGCATGGTATCAAAGCCAATATGTCTTTAGAGAGCTCATGGAAAAGGCCGATGGCGAAGAGTACATGAGAAGGCATGAAGAATGGCCACTTCACAAATGATCTCACATTGCTATGAAATTTGGTGTAAAGGTCAAAGGTAGCAAAATATTTTTGAGAGTTAGTCCTTTAGCATCACTATTTTTTCTCAGATCTCAATTTTGAAGTCATCTCAACCTCTATTTCAAGCCCACAAGGTTGGGCCCATGGAGGAAATAGGTGAATTTACAAAACTATAACTAGCATTCTATTTGAAAACACTCCATTATTCGAGATCCAAAATTTAAAGAGATTCCATGTACTATTGATACACAAGAAATGTGTTTTTCTAAGATCAAACTATCATGTCATAGTGTGACAGTGTTCAAGCAAAGGTATTGCTTCTAATGTTTTTGGAGTGCTGTGAATTTCCACATAAATGGTAAATATTGATGGAATGAGTCAATTTATGAAAGATACGTTAGATAAGAACAAATTTCATGCTTGGAGATTCAGAATGATGAATTTCCTAATGGGAAAAAGCTACTAGAAGTACATCAAAGGAGAGAACAAAAACACTCCATAGTTACCAGAGAGGAAACAAACTACAAACCAATTAAGAGGATAAAAAGAATGGAATCAAGGAGCATGGAAGGTAATGTATTCACTATCTATTAGCATACACGATAACATGATTCAACACATACAGGATGCCAAGGCTATAAAAGAGGCTTCAAACGCTTGGTCACATTGTATGAGACTAATACAAAGGCACAAAAATTGCAACTCGAGTAGGAGTTGCATACGGTAGACAAAAAGAGCATGTCAGTTATTAACTACACCATGGAAATCAAAACCATATGTGAGTTGCTTGCATCTATTTGTGTCAATGTAGATGATGATGATAAGGTGGTATTGTGCCTTCATGACTTAGGAGATGATATAAGAAGTTCATAACTTCTATTTTGGCAAGGAAAAATATTCTAAATTTTATTGATATTGTATCCATGTTGATAATTAAAGAAAAGAATCTTGGTGAGGACTCAAAATCCCAAGGAAAAATTGTTCTAAAAAAGGAAGAGGTAGAGGTAGAGGCATCAAAAATGGTAGAGGAAATGGTAACCAAGAACAAGTTCAACAACATAATCATGCAAGAGGTAGAGGATAGTTTTGAGGTAGGTGGAGTCAAAGAGGTCGTAAAAATTTCCAAACAAATGATTCATGTAATGAGAGTAAAGGATTCTAGAATTGTGGTAAACCTGGTCCCTTTCAATGTGATTATAGCTAAGAATCAAAATAACAGAAGGCAAGAAAAGAAGTATGCATCCACAAGTGCAAATGACTCTGAGAAGTTGTTCATGGTCCAACATCACATGATGAATACAATGTTTTGTGATGTTTCAAACTCACATGGTAATTTCTAGCATGTTGATTGAGGTGCCTCAAGTCACATGAATAGCCATACAGAATGGTTTAGTAGTTTGAAAAAATTGTGTGTTGTTGGATTTATTGAAATAGGCAATGACACATCACATCCTATAAAGCATACAAGAAACATAGCACTATCTATGAAGGATGGGAAGGTAAAAATTTTGCTGACATACAACATGTTATGAATATAACAAAGAATCTAGTTTCTATTGGACAAATGGTTGACCATGGATTACAAATCAAGTTAAGTACTTATGATTTATATGTAGAAGAGTAGAAATAGAACAGAAGGTTGGTCACCAAAGGGAACAAAATTGGTAGGATGTTCACCTTGAATGTGAAAATTCGTGAAATGAGTGCAACCATGTTTGCAAAAGGTGCAGATGTTATTGCAAATATAGAGATTTGGCACAAGCAAATTGGACATGCAAATTTGAAAAGGTTGAAGTTGATATAGTCAAAGGAGCTTGTCAATGGACTACCAAATTTCAAGGTTGTAGAGATGTAGAAGGTATGTGCAGCATGTCAAATTTTTTGGTGCAATTAGCAAGCCTAAGAGCTTTGCTAAGGATTAAGGACTACATATATATTTGTCTTCTCACATAAAGACCTACATATGAACTTGTGCTTGTCAATTTCATTGTATTTATCTTGGATAAATGAGTCATGGCTAAACCCACAACTCATTTGGTAAGTAGAATCAAATCAATCCCATCCCTAAACTCTAGGATCACTTTTAGGGGAGAAGATTCAAAACTGAAATTCAAATAATGTGTATAAATACACATGTTTTTAGTCGTGAGATAGGATAGAACTTTTGATAGGATTTGAGCTACATCAGTGAGCCTCAGTTGAGCTTACATCATTTATGCCTAGTACATTATACTCCCTCTATATCATATGTGAAATAACATTCATAATTTGATACATTTATTTGATTAAATCTCTATCTATTGCCTCTCTCAGCATCTTCATCATTACAATGATTTTGGTATGTCAATTTCTCTAAGTATACTCTTTCATTTCCTATAATTTAACTTGGTTAGTTAGATTCGAGTGTCGAGCATATGCGTACTAAATTTTATCAAGTTTGAGTTAGTAGATCTTGATATATTGAGTTGCAAAGGTGAGTCTGAATACTTTATAGATCCTGAAAAGTCCGGATGACCCCCTTGACTTGTTAAACTAACTTCTCCTTGTATGGTGCAGATACATTCATTAAATAACCTACTTTAGTTAGCTATAAACTTCAATTAGATGTGTATAAAATCTCTCTAACCAACTCATACCAGGTTGTGAGCTCTCAGCATAACATTGAGACCTTGTCTTTCCAAAATATTAGGATGTTCACATTTCTTTCATGTAAAAGTTATTTGTTTTGATGCTCCAAAGGACTTGGTGGTTCTATATGCACCATTTTAGACCTAAGGAAGTATACTAGATTGGCAGGTGTAGAGCAGGTCTTTTGGAGCACCACCTCATCTGTGGAATCACCACATCCTCTCCTCACAGTGGTATTAGAGTAACTAGTCAACATGGGAGATGGATTTCTTTCATCCATAGAAAAATTGGATCAAGAAAATTATTCAACTTGGTCACTAAGAATGGAAGATTATCTACAAAGGAGAAACCTCTATAGTTACGTATCTAGAGATGAGATGATGCCAATCGTCAAAAGCAAGGGCCAACCAACACAATAAGAACAACAGAGGTTGAATGCATGGTGCTCAAAGGATGCTCTAGCAAGGTCATATATTCTTAACTCAATCTCTGATGTTTTATTCCACACATTAGGAACTGCACTACTTCACAAGAAACTTGGAATGCTCTTGAAGAATTCTTCTCACCAAGTACAAATGCAAGGAAGAATCAACTATGGATGGAATTCACCACTCTCAAAAAGATGCCTAAGCAGAGTGTGACTGATTCTGTCACCAAAATGAAGGATATAAGAGAACAACTTGGAAGAATAAGAGAATTCATTGATGAAGAGCAAATAGTAAGGCAAGTAATCAATGGAATAAAGGCAAATGACAAATGGGAAGCTTTCACCACAACCATGGATCTCTACATGGACATGCAAGTTCTTGATTTCAACACTCTCATGGGACAACTAGTCATACATGAGGCAAAGCTTATAAATGGAGAAAAATCAAAAGGTAATCAATCCTCTACTCTTTATACATATAAGAAGAAGAACAAAGATAGCAAAGGCAAAGGTAATGACTATGATGATGAAGGCAACACCTCTCAAGAAAAATTTGCACATAGAGGTAGAGGATCAAGAGGAAAATGCAAAGGATGAAGACAAGGTAGGGGGAGAGCTCAAGGCTCATCTCCATGTTCCACATGTGGACTATCTAATCATATCAGTAGGAATTGGTTTAGGAAGTTTAGAAACCAAAAAGAAAGAGGTTATAGAGGGGTCTATGGAAGCTCAAGAGGTAGATTCAACAACTTCAATGGATACAATAACAACTCATAAAAAAATCACAACTACCAAGGAGGATACAAAGGAAGGAGGAAATACCTAGTTCTTGTAGAAAATCAAACAAGTAAAAGTCAAAAGATACTAAGATAAGACGGAGGAGAAGAATACTCTTCCCATGACTTTGATTTCTATGTCCAAGAGATAGGAATCCAGAGGGAAATCACTACCAGGTATACATCAAAGAAAAATGGAGTGGCAAAGAAAAGAAATAGAAGAATTGTGGAGGCTGCAAGGTGAATGCAAAATGAGAAGAAATTACCCAACTACTTGTGAGCAAAGGTTTTATCTATAGCCACATACCTGATCAATAGATTCCCATGAAAGGAATTGGATTGCATTACACCATATGAAGTACAAAATGGAAGAAGACCAAGCCTTGATCATTGCAGAGTCTTTGGGTGGATAGCATGCAAAAATACCTTCACAAATGAGAGGAAAATTGGATCCAAAGGTAGAGAAATGCATCTTCATTGGCTATGAGAAAAAAAGGCTTTATTGTAAGTACAGATGTTGTGTTTGACAAAAACAAGTCTTGGTTTGAAGATGATTGTAGGAAAATCAAACTTCCCTATGATCTAGAGGAAGACTTTCCAAAATTATCAAAGAAGAATGAGCTTACACTTAGAGCATCAAGTGATTCTGATTATCTAAAGACTCCAAGAAGGGAAATCAACTCTTGGAACTTTAAAGGGAATCCGAAGTGCAAGAGTTGAGAAATGTGGCAGAATCATCTCAGCAAAGTATAAGAAGATCTATTTGACAGAAAAGGAAGCCAGAAAGGTGTGTATATGATACCTCTTTGGTCACTAGACATTCAATATATATAGCATAGGGCTCAAAGTCTGAAGAAACTTCTACCTATGAAGAAGCAAAAAAGCAGCCATAGTGGAAAAGTGCCATGGAAGAAGAAATAGAAGCTTTACAAGAAAATCACATTTGAAAGTTTGTACCCAAGACTCCATGTATGAAGGTCATTGGTTCAAGGTGGATATATAAGGTAAAGAAGAATTCTGATGGTTCAATTGATAGGTACAAAGCAAGGCTTGTGGCTAAGGGATTTGCACAAAATCAAGGTATTTATTATGAAGAAACATTTTCACCTATTGCAAAAATTCCTTCTATTAGGGTACTCATGAGCGTTGCATCTTCCAAGAATTCTAAGATATATCAAATGGATATTAAAAATTCTTTCTTAAATGGTTGGATATCAGAGGAGGTATATATGTCTCAACCTCTTGATTTTGAAGATCAATCATACTCTGAACATGTGTGCAGGTTGAGGAAAGCTCTATATGGCTTGAAGCAAGCTCCTATAGCTTTGAATCATAGACTTCTTACTTACTTGCAAGATAAAGCTTTCAATTTATGCAAGCCAAATCCTTCCCTTTTCATTAAGAGGAATCATTCAGAGGTCATATACCTATGTGTCTATGTTGATGATATAATCATTATAGGAAATGATGTAGAAGGAATCAGAAAGATTAAAGCTGAAATGAAGGAAGAGTTCAAAATCAGTGATCTTGATTTGCTCACATAATTCCTAGGCTTGGAAGTAGTATATACAAAGAAATTTATGTTCATCACACAAAGGAAATACATTAGAGATATGCTCTCTAAATTTAAAAAGGAGAATTCAAAGGTTGCAAATACTCCCATGGATGTAAATTTGAAGTTAAGTGCTCATGATGGTAAGCTAATTGAAGATGTAACTAGCTACTAGTGTCTAGTTGTAATTCTAAATTATGCTACATGAACTAGAGTAGATATTTGTTATGGAGTAAGTGTTTTGAGTCAACTCATGCATACTCCAAGGAAGCCTCACATGGAAGTATCCAAGAGGATCCTAAAGTATTTGAAGGGCATGATGAATGAAGGACTATACTATCTATATACATTAGATATAGATGTAAAACTCTTCTTTGATGTAGATTGTGTAGTATCTAAAGATGATACGAGAAGCACTTTTGGATACCTTACTTTTGCACAATAAAATTAATCTAATGGTCTTCAAAGAAGTAACCCATCCTTGCTCTTTCATCAATAGAAGCTGAGTATAGAGGACTTGCAAATGCTACACAAGAAGCTATGTGGATTAGAACCCTATATTCTGATTTATGGTTGAACACTTCCAATCCACATATATTTGGGGATAATTTTAGCTCATTACATCTTGCTGCTATCCCAATTTATCATGCTAGGACTAAACATAAAGAAGTACTGTTGATCGGATCTTGCATACGCATATATGTAGAGGATAGTACAGAAACAAGATCTCACAAAAGCATAAATAGAATAGAAAGATACAAGAAACTTGAAACTACATTGGGTACAATCTCCCCCCACATATTGTGATGGACGATTCTATCAGAGTATGTGTATTTATAGGTATTTCTTATTATTTCCTGAATAGAAGATACATGAGGGTGGTGCTTCAAAAAGCGTGCATTTATGAAAATCTGCTTTATTTACAAAATCATTACTTTTCAAGCGATCTACTATTTTTACAAACAAAGTCACTTTCTAAAGTGATCTATTATTTTTACAAAAATGATCTAAAATACTATCCTTTAATTATCTTCAAAAATATCTAAATAAGTCCATGTGCATTCACACCCTCATGATTCTTCACTTGTTAAATCAAAACACAAATCACATTAAAAACCTCAAGACATTAAAATCCATATAACATTCCATTATTCCTTAAAGTATAACATGCCTCCTAGTTGACATGCAACTAACCTCAGTTGATAAGAATAAAATAGAAATGGATGTCTAGTCACATGTCCCATCACTGAACAATCATAAGCATGTTCCATGTAAAAACACATGCATGTATTGAAAAGCTGCAATTTAATGTGATTGTGAATGATATGAAAAAATCAAATGATCATAATGTGGAGTTAATGATTTCTTATGAATCCATTGGGATTATTCAAGTGAGTGACTTTTATATTTAACTATATATCTATGATATTGGTTACCTGTGTGTGTACTAGTAACATCATAATCAAGTATTTTCTTTGGAACTAAATTCCAGCATTCTCTTCAAGTAATGGAGGATCATCTAAAATAGAAGTGAGTGGTAAAGTTCCTTTAAAAGATTTCAATAAACTAATATGAAAAGAATTATGTATATGCCAATGAGAAGGTATGTCTAGTCTAAAAGCATTCTCATTATTTTTTTGAATAACACAAAAAGTTCCATAATGATGTAGTGCAAGTTCAACTTTAGCATGTTGTGAAATATTTTTCAAACGTCTTTTAATTATTTGTAACCATAACAAGTCATTTTCATTAAATTTTTTAGTTACTCGTTTCTTATTAACATTACACATGTAACATTCTTGGCTCTTTGTAATGTGCTCATGAACCTTATGAAGTGTAGAAATATGATCTTGTGAAAAAGAATGAGCCGTAGGGATATCAGTTTTAGTGATAGACATGGGAGTGAGAAGATTTCTACCATACATATTTTCATACGGTACACGTCGAGTAGTGGTATGTGTTGTGTTATTATATGCAAAATATAGTAAAGGAATTTTCTCATCCCAATTACTTCAATAATCTAAAGAATAAGAATCTATTCAATCTGAAATAGTATTATTAGTAGCTTCACTTTTCCCATTACGTTGAGGATGAAATGCAGAGCTAAAGTCTATTTTAAAACCTAAATTTGAAAATAATGCAAGCCAAAAGTGATTACAAAAAACAAACAACTTGATCTCAAAGAATAACTTTTGGAAAACCATGATGTGGAAAAATTTAACAAACAACTTAGTAGCTTCAGGTGCAAGAAGAGTTTTTTTACAAGGAATGAAATATGCTTGTTTACTAAACCTATCAACAATTGTCCGAAACATATCATTATGAGATGAAGTTATAGGAAGACCAGTAATAAAATCCATAGAAATTTGTTCCCATGGTTCATTAGGTATGCGAAGTGGCATTAATAAGCCAAATGGTTTACCATGATGTCTTTTCATACGTTGATACACAATGCGATGGGAAACATACTCTGCAATATCTTTTTCCATATTTCACCAAAAGAAAAATTATTTACACATAAAAATAATACTTTGTATGTCCCTATGACCCATATATAGTGGTTCATGCATCTCTTTCATAACAAATTCTGTAAAACCTTGTGTGATGCATAACTTATGTTGTAAATAAAAGAATCCATAATGAAAAGTGTAGTGATCCTCATTAGATAGTCTAAACTTATTGAAAGCATGCCATGTTTGTGAAAATTATAAATCAGATGCATAAGTAGGAATCATGTCATGAAATGAATATGAACAATAGAACTATTATTGATTGAAAAAATATTTGTTTGCGGGGATGGGAAACAACAAAGGGCATCAGGTACAACATTAGCTGTGCTAGGTTGATATTGAATCATAGGATAAAAATTCTATATGAATGAAGCGCATTTAATGTGTTTGTCAGAAATCAATGCTTTAATAAATGCTTAATAGCTTATTGGTCTATTTTGATGAAAACTTTGGAAACCATAAGGTAATGTTTCCAAATTTTTAAAGCATGCATAATAGCCAAAAGTTCCTTATCATATGTACTATAATTCCTTTTAGAAGATTTAAGTTTCCTACTTTCAAATGCAATGGGATGATCATTTTGCATTAATACAACACCTATACCTAAACCACTAGCATCTATAACTACATGGAAAGATTGTGCAAAATTTGGTAATTGCAAAATAGGTGCATTGAGAGAGTGCATGTTTGAGTTTTTCAAAAGATTGTTGTTGTGCTAATCCCTATGCAAATTTTAACTTTTTCTTCAATAATAATGTGAGTGGAAGTGCTAAATAGGAAAAAACTTTTACAAAATTTCTATAAAAGCTAGCTAACCTTGGAAAAGAGCATACATTATTCACAAATTGAGGTATAGGGCATTCTTCAATGGCTTTAATTTTCTTTGGATCTAAATGAATGCCTTGACTAGAAACAATATGTCCCAAATACTCTGATTCTTTGTGGAAAAAATAACTCTTTTGAGAATTGGCATGAAGTTAGTTCTGGAAACCAAATTCAAAATAGTTGCTAAATGATTTTCATGGTCATTGCCATTCTCACTATAGATAAGTATATAATCAAGAAAACAAGAAAAAAAGCTTGGTAATCAAGAAAAATGTTATTCATCATACGTGCAAATGTAGCAAGTGCATTGATGAGTCCAAAAGGCATTGCCATGAATTCAAAGTGACTACTCTGAGTTCTAAAGGCAGTCTTATAAATGTCATCTTGTGTCATTTGTATCTAATGATAAGATGATTTAAGATCAATTTTGCTAAAGACACGTGCTCCACAAAGTTTTATCTAGCAAATCATCTATCCTAACAATAGAATATCTATTTTTAATTGTAATATTATTGAGTGCTCTATAGTCAATGCACATCCTATAAGTTATGTTCTTCTTCTCTACTAAAAAAACATCTGCTCCAAAGGGAGAAGAACTAGGCCTTATAAGTCCTTTGTGGAGTAGATCCTTAACTTGATTAACTATTTCTATTTTATGTAAAGGTCCATGCCTATATGGTTCTTTATGGGGAGGAGAGCTAGTAGGAATTAATTCTATACTATGGTCAAGAGATCCCCTAGATGGTGGTAGTTTAGAAGGAAAATCAGCCATAAAGAATCCATAAATGATTTATGTGCATTAGGAAGTGTATGTGTATAATCAAATATATTATTGGCAAAGAAAATACATGAACTATAGCCTTTCCTAAATTTATGTTTTACTTGAGTATGAATAATTGATGGAAATGGTTGGAGTTCATGCATTACAGACAAAGAAATATCTTGATTGTTAAACTTACAACTCATTGTGTGTATATGATAATCAATGCATGTATTATAATGATGACAAAAAATCATACCAAGTATAACATCATAGGACTAAAAAGGAGCAATTAAGAATGAGCATTCATCTATGTATGAACCTACACAAATCTGAATGTTATGTACTTCATTTGTAACATTATATCTATTTCCTTGAAATGCAGTCTTAACTTTATACATAGAAGGAGCTAGATGTAATTGGAGAGCTTGCACTAGTGTACAAGAAATAAACTCATTTGAACTACCATCATCATTTAAAATATTAACAACTTTACCATTAATATTACCTTGCATGCAAAGTAAAGAACGAACAGAAATTTCATTATCCAAGGTACTTAGATCCTTTTCCAATGCTTCTTTGGTCCAATCAAGTTGAGTGTCTTCATGAACCACCTCTATGTTGTGTGCTTGAGCTCCAACAGGCTTCATGTCATTAGTTCCAAACCTACATTTAGCTTTAGTATGACCAAACTTAGCACAATGCCAACAAGTGATACGGGGTCCCTTTTGTTGAGCATCCATCATCGTAGTTTGAAAAGTTGGAGGTTTGGTAGGTTGTAAAGGGTTTGTCCTTAGTACTAGTGCAAAATTGGATTGAGGAGGGTGTTGAAAAGTAGGTGGGTGTTGGAAAGTAGTGAAAGGATTCTTGAAAGGAAAATTGGACTTGATTGGTTGTTGCCATTACCATGTTTGTTGTAAGCAAATGGACTTGGTGATGGATTGAAACTCCTTCCAGCATCATGTGCAAAAGAAATAGCTTCATAGAGGGTCGTGGTATGTAATGTGTTGACCTTGGCTTGGATTCCTATCTCCAAACCATCTTCATACTTTTGCTGCAAGGTATCTTTAGGGATTGTTTCAAGAAAACAAATAAGTAGTAGTCATTGCCAAAATCATTTAGTGTAGGCAGACACAATATCTCCATCTTTCCATCCAAAATTTTTCCATGATCGAGAAGCATGTAAGTGGAACTAGGGAGGAGTGAAAGACTCCTTGATCTTTTCTTGAAATGTGGTCCATGTTGTGGGGAGTCAGTGCTATGCCACAAAACATTCCACCATAACTTGGCCTTACCCACCAAATATTTAGTAACAAATTTCAATTTCTCAATTTTAGAATATGATTCATCAGAATAAAAGTCATCAAATTGAGAAAGCCATGAAACAAAAAATTGACCATCCTTTTGCCCATCAAATCAAGAAAATTAGAAATTTTTGGTGCCAACCTTGGAGGGCATGCCTTGTTCTTGAGTAGTGATTGTTATACTTTATGGGATATTTGGAATGAAGGTGTAATGCCTTGAGGATTTTAATGTGTTTTGTGTTTTGATTTAGCAGGTGAAGATCCATGAGGGTGTGAACGCGCATGGACTTGGAGATATTTAGAAGAATATTTTTAGAAGATGGTTATTTTTAGTTATTTTTGTAAAAAAATAATGGATCGCTTTAGAAAGCGACGTTTTTGTAAAAATAGAAAATTACGAACTTGTAAATAAAGCAAAAACACGCTTTTCGGAGTGCGGCCCTCATGTATCTTCTATTCAAGACGTAATAGGAATTTACTATAAATACGCATGCTCTGGTAGAGTGTCCATCAGAGCATGTGGGGGGAGATTGTACCCAATTTGGTGTCGTCTCTTATCTCTTTCTGTCCTTGAGTATTTTTTTTCTCTGCGTTCGTACGTCTGTTATTCTCTGCGTTCGTGTGTCTGTGGTACCTGGGGCAACAGTGGTATCAGAGCCAAGATGTTTGCGGAGGTGGTTGCAGCGTTTGATTGCGATTTGCAGCATTCGGGTCTGTTCGCGATTCGGCGTTCGTCTCAACTGTCTGATCAGGTTGCGGCGTTTGATTGCGATTTGTGGCATCCAGTCCGTTCGCGAATGGGCGTCCATCTCAATCGTCTGGTCCAGTTGCGGCGTTTGATTGCGATTTGTGGCATCCAGTCCGTTCGCGAATCGGCATCCATCTCAACCGTCTGGTCCAGGTTTTTTGTTCATTAAGTTTTTTCGAAGTTTTTTGGTTTTAGTTACGCCGGTCAAGTTTTTCGAATTTCACACTGTCACACTCTGTACCCTCTGTACCCCCTGTGCTCACTGTGCTCTCTATGCTCTCTGTACCCTCTGTACCCCCTGTGCTCTCTGTGCTCTCTGTACCCTCTGTGCTCACTGTTTCTCTGTACCCCCTGTGCTCCTTTTCGGTTACTCCTTTTCCGTTACTCCTTTTCTGTTACTCCTTCGGCTTACTCCAAGGCGTCGACTAAGGCATAGAACTATGGCATCTTTGGTTTCTCTGGCACTCATGGTTCTCTTGGAGGCATAGAACTATGGCATAACTTTGGCATCTTTGGCTTCTCTGGCACTCATGGTTCTCTTGGTTCTCTTGGTTCCGTTGGCAGCCGTTGGCTACGCGCGAACCAATTCTAACATATGAGTGGCAATAAGGGCTTAGTTATTTCCCTAGTTAGCCTAGTTAACCCACATAGTTCCTTATTTAGTATGTAGGGGATTTGAACCCACAACCTCATACTACCAAGAGATAAGTTTTATCCACTAGGCTATTTCCTCTTTTTGATACTCTATTCCTTTTAATAAATATTTAACATAACTTTTATCTCTCTGTGCTTTTATTTATTTGTTTATTTATTTATTTATTTTTATTTTATTTTTCTTTTATTTATTTATCACAATACTTCTATTTATTTAGTAATAATACTATTATTATTATTATTATTATTATTATTATTATTATTATTATTATTAGTTATTTAAATGTTATTGTTAAACGTCTTTTCCTATGTTTAGACCTAGGTTTTGCATCTTTCCATACGGCCATGGACACTACTCAAAATATCGATGATTTTAGTTCCTCACCCCTCCCTGGGGTATCAATTGAGCAACAAGTCGAACTTTTACGACATGACTTCAACATGCCCAAAATGAAATAAAAGAACGTGATGTTGCACTCCAACAACTACAAAGCGATGACAATAACCTAGTCCGGGTAGTGAAGGCCATTATTACCGCCCAAGAGCAAGGAACACAATCCAAGATTGGTGCCAAAAATTTCCAATTTTCACGATTTGACGGACGAAAAGATGGCAAATTTGTTCTCTCATGGTTATCCCAGTTTGATGATTTCTACTCTGATGAATCTTATTCTGAACAGGAAAAAGTGAAATTTGTAACCAACTACTTAGTGGGAAAGGCTCAGTTATGGTGGAATGTTTTGCGCCATAGCACAGATCGCCCCACCACATGGCAAGCCTTTCAAGACAAGCTCAAGGAGTCCTTCCTTCCTCCTCAGTTTCACTTACATGCCCGTCGCTCTTGGACGACTTTTGGATGGGAAGATGGAGATACCGTTTCTACCTATACTGAACATTTTTGGCAACATTTATTACTTATATGTTCACTTGAAATGATGCCTGAAGATACTTTACAGCGGAAATATGAAGATGGTTTGGAGATGGGAATCCAAGCTAAGCTCAACACCTTACGTCCGACGACGCTCTATGAAGCTATTTCTTTTGCACATGATGCTGAGAAAGAATTTCAATCTATCATTAAGTCCATTCGCTTACAACAAACACGTCAATGACCACAACTAATCAAACCCACTTTTCCACTCAAGCGTTCCTTTTCTACTTTTTCTTCTCCTCCTTTTCAACGTCCACCTACTTTTCAACGACCACCTATTTTTCAACGACCTCCTCAATCCACTTTTTCCCCAATCCCCAAGACAAACCCCTTACACCCTACCAAACCTCCAACCTTTCAAACTACGATGATGGATGCCCAACAAAAGAGGTCCCGTATCATTTGTTGGAATTGTGGTAAGATTGGTCATACCAAAGCTAGATGTAGGTTCCCAACTAACCACATGCAACCTGGCGGAGCTAAAGTACATAACATGGAGGTGGTTCTTGAAGATATTCAATTTGAAGACATTCAACCTGATTGGACTGAAGATGCATTGGAGCAGGATCTAAGTACCTTGGGTAACACAATTTCTATTCATTCTTTACTTTGCATGCAAGGTACTATTAATGGTAAAGTTGTTAATATTTTACATGATGATGGTAGTTCACATGACTTTATTTCTCACATATTAGTCAAAGATCTCCAATTAACCCCACTTCCTTCTATGTACAAAGTTAAGGCTGCATTCCAAGGAAACAGATATAATGTTACAAATGAAGTGCATAATGTTCAAATTTGTATAGGCTCATACATGGATAAACGCACATTCTTAATTGCTCCTTTGCAGTCCTATGATGTTATACTTGGTATGCCTTTTCGTCACCATTATAATCCATGCATTGATTATCATACACACACCATGCGTTTTAAGTTTAACCATCAAGATATCTGTTTGTCTGCAATACATGATTTCCAACCATTCCCATTAATTAGTCATACACAAGTAAAATGTGCATTCTGAAAAGGCTACAATTCATGTATTGTTTTTGTCAATAACATAGTCAATTATCTACATCCACTTCCTAATACCCATAAATCATTTATGGATTCTTATAAGGATTGTTTTATGGCTGATTTTCCTTCTAAACTACCACCTTCGAGAGGATCCCTTGATCATAGTATAGACTTAATTCCTGGTAGTTCTCCTTTGTATAAAGCACCTTATAGGCATGGACCTTTGCATCAACAAGAAATAACCAATCAAGTTAAGGATTTACTTCACAAAGGACTTATCAGGCCTAGTTCTTCTCCCTTTGGAGCACCTGTTCTTTTAGTAGAGAAGAAGAACAAGACTTATAGGATGTGCATTGATTATAGAGCACTCAATAAGATCACAATAAAAAATAGATATCCTATTCCTAGGATAGATGATTTATTAGATAAACTTCGTGGAGCACGTGTCTTTAGTAAAATTGATCTTAAATCTGGGTATCATCAAATAAGAATGTCACCAAATGATATTTTTAAGACTGCCTTTCGAACTCAGACCGGTCACTTTGAATTCATGGTAATGCCTTTTGGACTTACCAATGCACCTACTACATTTGCACGCATGATGAATAATATTTTTCTTGAATACCAAGCTTTTGTTCTTGTTTTCTTCGATGACATACTTGTCTATAGTAAGAATGATGATGACCATGAAAAGCATTTAGCAATAGTTTTTAATTTGTTACGCACCAACCAACTTTATGCAAATCCTGAAAAGAGTTACTTTTTCCAAAGAGAATTAGAGTACTTAGGCCATATTGTTTCAAGTCAAGGAGTTCATGTAGATCCAAAGAAGATTAAAGTAATTAAAGAATGGCCTATACCACAATCGGTGAATGATGTTCGCTCTTTTCTTGGATTAGCTAGTTTTTATAGAAAGTTTGTAAAAGGTTTTTCTTATTTAGCCCTCCCACTCACTTTATTATTAAAGAAAAAGTTAAAATTTGCATGGGAATTTCCACAACAACAATCTTTTGAAAAACTTAAACAATCACTTTCTCATGCACCTGTTTTGCAATTACCTGATTTTACACAACCTTTCCATGTAGTTACAGATGCTAGTGGCTCAGGTATAGGTGCTGTATTGATGCAAAATGATCATCCCATTGCATTTGAAAGTAGGAAGCTTAAACCTTCTGAAAAGAACTACAGTACATATGATAAAGAACTTTTGGCAGTTGTACATGCTTTAAAAATTTGGAAACATTATCTCATGGGTACAGAAGTCATAATCAAAACCGACCAACAAGCTATTAAACATTTACTCAATCAACCATTGATTTCAGATCGACATATCAAATGGGCTTCATACATACAAAATTTTCAGCCTATGATTCAATATCAACTTGGCAAAGCTAATGTTGTAGCTGATGCCCTGAGTCGTTTTCCATCCCCACAAACAAATATTGTTTTTGTTAATAACATTTCTGTGGTTCATATTCATTCATTTCATGACATGATTCCTACATATGCATCTGATTTATATTTCTCACAAACATGGAATGCTTTCAAGAATTCTACTACATTTAGTGAAGACCATTACACATTTCATAATGGATTCTTGTATTTTGATCATAAGCTATGTATTACACAAGATTTTAA
The DNA here is from genome assembly GCA_020310875.1 of Ceratopteris richardii. Classification (NCBI taxonomy): domain Eukaryota; kingdom Viridiplantae; phylum Streptophyta; class Polypodiopsida; order Polypodiales; family Pteridaceae; genus Ceratopteris; species Ceratopteris richardii. The sequence continues at coordinate 54,548,888 of CM035438.1, forward strand.
AGAATTTGTTATGAAAGAGATGCATGAACCACCATATATGGGTCATAGGGGCATACAAAGTACTGTTTGTACATGTAAAGAATTCTTCTTTTGGCCAAATATGGAAAAGGATATTACACAATATGTTTCCCAATGCATTGTTTGTCAACGTGTCAAAAGACATCATGGTAAAGCATTTGGATTATTAATGCCACTTCCCATACCTAATGGGCCATGGGAACAAATTTCTATGGATTTTATTACTGGACTTCCTACAACTTCATCACATCATGATATGATTTGGACAACTGTTGATAGGTTTAGTAAACAAGCATATTTCATTCCTTGTACGAAAACTCTTTCTGCACCTCAAGCTGCCAAATTATTTATTAAATGTATTTTTCCACATCATGGTTTTCCAAAAGTAATTTTATCCGATCGTGATGTTCGTTTTGGTAATCACTTTTGGGTTGCATTATTTAAAAATTTAGGCTCTAAAATAGATTTTAGTTCTGCATTTCATCCTGAAAGTAATGGGCAAAGTGAAGCTACGAATAGTACTATTTTGGATCTATTACGTTGTTATTCTTTAGATAATCCAAGTAATTGGGATGAGAAACTTTCTTTACTCCAATTTGCATATAATAACACAACACATACCACTACTGGACGTGCACCAAATGAAATTGTATATGGTAAAAAGCTTCCTACTCCCATGTCTATCATTCAAACTGACATACCTATGGCTGATTCTTTTGCACAAGATCATATTTCTATACTTCATGAGGTTCATGAGCATATTAAAAAGAGTCAGGAACGTTATACCCGTAATATTAATAAGAAACGAGCAGCTAAATAATTTAATGAAAATGATTATGTTTGGTTACGCATAATTAAACGACGTTTGAAAAATATTCTACAACATCCTAAGGTAAAACTTGCACCACGTTATTATGGACCTTTCCGTATTATTCAAAAAATTAATGAGAATGCTTTTAGATTAGATATACCTTCTCATTGGAATATTCATAATTCTTTTCATATCAGTTTATTGAAACCATTTAAAGGAATTTTACCACTCATTCCTATTTTGGATGATCCTCCATTGTTAGAAGAGGATGTTGAAGTTTTAATTCCAGAAAAAATACTTGATCATGATGTTACTACTACACGCACAAGTAATCAATACCATAGATATTTGATTAAATATAAAAATCATTCATTCGAAGAATCACAATGGATTCACAAAACATCACTAATTCCACATTATCATCATTTGATTTCTGCTTATCATTCACAATCACATTAAATTCCAGTTTTCCAGTTCCATGCATGTTTTTTTTTTATTTACATGGCACATGCCTATGATTGTTTAGTGATGCGACATGTGATTGGCCATCCATGTCTATTTTATTTTTTATCAACTGAGGTCAGTTGCTCCTCAACTGGGCGGCATGTTATACTTTATGGGATATTTGGAATGAAGGTGTAATGCCTTGAGGATTTTAATGTGTTTTGTGTTTTGATTTAGCAGGTGAAGATCCATGAGGGTGTGAACGCGCATGGACTTGGAGATATCTAGAAGAATATTTTTAGAAGATGGTTATTTTTAGTTATTTTTGTAAAAAATAATGGATCGCTTTAGAAAGCGACGTTTTTGTAAAAATAGAAAATTACGAACTTGTAAATAAAGCAAAAACACGCTTTTCGGAGTGCGGCCCTCATGTATCTTCTATTCAAGACGTAATAGGAATTTACTATAAATACGCATGCTCTGGTAGAGTGTCCATCAGAGCATGTGGGGGGAGATTGTACCCAATTTGGTGTCGTCTCTTATCTCTTTCTGTCTTTGAGTATTTTTTTCTCTGCGTTCGTACGTCTGTTATTCTCTGCGTTCGTGCATATGTGGTACCTGGGGCAACAGTGATAATGGCCTTTACCACCCTAACTAGGTTTTTTTCATCACTCTATTTTTTCGAGTGCAACATCGCATTCTTTTATCTCTTTTGGAGCATGTTGGAGTTTGTGTCGCAAATACTCCAATTGTTTCTCAATAGGTACCCCAAGTAGGGGTGATGTACCAAAATCCTTGGTATTTTGGGTATGTTCTATGGCCTTGTATAGAACCAAAACCTATGACTAGACCCAATGATCTAGATGGATGCCAAATCATGAACAGACACCATGAATCATGATCGAGCACTGATATGTATGCCTTCGTAGACGTGTGTGGGATCTGATACCACTGATGATCAGATCTTGCAAATGCACGTACCCAAAGGATATAGATCTCATAAAAGCATAAATAGAATAGAAAGAGACAAGAGACTTGACACTACATTGGGTACAATCTTCCCCACATACTCTGATGGACAATTCTATCAGAGTATGTGTATTTTTAGGTATTTCTTATTACATCTTTAACAGAAGATACATGAGGATGGCATTTGAAAAAGCATGCATTTACAAAAATCTACTTTATTTTACAAAATTGTTGCTTTTTAAAGCAATCTAATATTTACAAAAAGTATCTAAAATACTATCTTTTAATTATCTTAAAAAATATCTGAATATCTACATGCACGTTCACACCCTCATGAATCTTCTACTCAATCGAAATACAAATCACATTAAAAATCTCAAGACATTAAAATCCATATAACATTCCATTATTCCATAAAGTATAGCAAGCCCATTATCATTATGTCGTATAGAATACCATGAGCAAAGAAATTCAACTCTCCTATGTATCAACCCATCAACAATGTGTAGACATGATGAAAAAGGCCTAGGATGGAAGCAAATTAAACAGATTTAAATCAATGATTGGATTATGGGAAATCTTTAAGGATTAAATACTCAAGCATCTAAGGCTTGAGGAGGAGTTGTTGGTGCAATTAGCAAGCCTAAGAGTTTTGCTAAGGATTAAGGACTACACATATACTTTTCCCCTCACATAGAGACCTACATATGAACTTATGCTTGTCAATTTCATTGTATTTATCTTGGACATATGTAAATGTCAAAGAGAAGAAAGAACCTTTTGGAGTTACGAGGCTAAACCCATGACTCATTTGGTAGGAAGAATCAAATCAATTCTATCCCTAAACTCTAGGATTACTTTTAGTGAGAAGATTCAAAATTCAAATTCAAATAATGTGTATAAAGACACGTGTTTTTAGTCACGAGATAGGACAACACTTCTGAGAGGATTTGAGCTACATCAATGAGCCAATGTTGATCTCTCTTCATTTACATGTAGTGCTCTACACTCCCTCTATATTGTATGTGAAATAACATTCATACTTTGGCACATTTCTTTGACTAAATCTCTGTCTACTGTTTGTTTGAGCATCTTTATCATTATAGTGCATTTGTGAAGTTGATTTCTCTATGTGTACTCACTCGTTTTCTATAATTTAACTTGTTTTAGTTAGATTAGAGTGTCAAGTATCTAGATACCAGATTTGAGCAAGTTTGAATTAGTAAATCTTGAGATATAGAGCTGAGATGGTGACAATGTTTGCATACCTTCTAGATCTTGAAAACTTCAAATCCTTGACTTGTTAAACTCACTTCTCCTTGTATGGTGCAGCTAAATTCATGAAATAAATTGCTTTAGCTATCTATAGACTTCAATTAGATATGTGCAAAAGCTCTCTAGTCAATTCATACCAGGTTGTGAGCTCTGAGCATAACACTAAGACCTTCTCTTCCCAAAATAGATGGTTCTTCACATTTCTTTCATATAGAAGTTATTTGGTCTGATGCAAAGATTTGAGAATGATGCTCCAAAGGGCTTGGTGGTTCTATATGCACCATTGCAAAGCTAAGGAAGTATACTAAGCATCTGTGAAGCTAGATTGGTAGGTGTAATTCAGATTTTTTGTAGCACCGCCTCATCTCTCAAATTAACACATCCTCTCCTCATAAATTTGGTAAAAAATCAAGGGCATCCTTTCTACATGACAGTCGTGTTAGTGAGAATGTGCTAGAAATAGTGTATACAGATGTTTGGGATCCTACATCTATGGGAGGAGGTAGGTTTTATGTCAGTTTCATTGATGACCATACACGAACACTATGGTTATAACTCATAAAAGAGAAGAGATGTCTTTACTCACTTTCAAAATTTCAAGGCTTCGTGGAAGAGGAGATAGGGAACTATATTTACACATTAAGATTTGACGTATGAGGTGAATACAAGTCATGAAATTCGAAGGAACTTTTCATGTAGGTACACACCACCACAAAAAGGCACAGTTGAATGCAAAAATAGTTTTCTATTACTTTTGTGAAATCTTTATTGAAATTGATCTTTTCAACACAAATATTGGAGTCCATTGATGAAGAAGGGGTTTTGGTCTTATTATACTTCTTGTATTGATGAAAGATAACAAAACACATTTTCTTTGATCCAAGCATCTTCTGAAACTTCCTCAGCTTCTCTACTCCAAGTGCTTCAATAAAAATATCAGCAACCAACTCATCTCTCCTCATATGACTTGCTAATACCTTTTCTTTGGTGAAGTGATAATATACCTAGATATGCTTTGTTTGAGGATGAAAAATAGGATTTCATGCTAACTAGATGCTGCTAAGATTATTACAATAAATGTTGATAGGCTTTTGAACTTCCACACCTAAATTTGCAAGTAGCATCTCTAGCCATGATGCTTTGCATGTTGTCATTGCAGCATCTCTATACTCAACCTCTACTTGAAAAAGCAATAGTGGGTTACTTCTTAATTCTCCATATAACATCTACACTCTTAAGTCAGAATAGAAAGCCACTAGTAGATCTTCTATCTCGAATACTACTAGTCGAATCTAGATTAGTGTATCCATGAACTTTCAATTATGCACTAGCTTCATATAACAATGTTATAATCCAAAGTAGCACTCACATAACATAAAGTGCATCTGATAGAATCTAAATTTTGTTTTGTAGGAGCCTCCATAAATTGACTTTGAAGTATTATAGTGCAGCTTAGATTAGGTCTTGTAATTGTGAGATATATCAAACTCCCCATAATTTTCCTATACATAGTAGCATTTTCCAATGCTTCACCTGATGTGGTATCTGACTTCAAATTTTCATATAATGGCATAGAAATTGGCTTAGAAGCAGCCATACCATACTTTTGTAGGATACTCAAGGCATATTGCCTTTATGACATCCATATGCCTATTTTTGTATGTATAAAATCAATGCCTAAAAAATAGTGCAACACATGAAGGTCTTTCATGTCAAATTCTTGCATAAGGAGTTGTGTTACCTCTTTATGCTTTCTTCATTCTCACCACCTACAATCAAGTCATCAACATAAATAGTCATAATTGTGATGTTATCATCACCCTTCCTTGCATATAATGAGTGATTTGCATCACACATAGAAAATAAAATGGTGGTGAAATAATATATAATCCTTGCATGCCAAACACAAGAGGCTTCTTCAAGCTCATACAAAGCCTTTTGCAACTTGAAAACATATTCTATGTGCTTTGAATCCTCATATCCTTGTGGCTGGTCCATGTATACTTCTTCCTACAACTCACCATGTAAAAAAGCATTCTTCACATCCACCTGATGTCAAACCCATCCTTTTGTTGTAGCCAATGCAACAAGTGCTCTCATAGTAGCCATTTTAGCTATGGGTCTCAATGTTTCTTCATAATAAATGCCATATGTATGTGCATATCCGTTTGCTACCAATTGTGCTTTATACCTACTTATGCTACCATCAACACTGTGCCTCACCTCGTAAAGCCACTTGCAACCTATGGGTTTCTTTCCTTGCAGCAATGGAGCCAGCTTCATGTTCCATTTCCATACAATGTAGCCATCTCTTCATCCATAGCTTTCGCCCAGTCTACATTTCCAATTGCAACTTCAAAACAAGAAGGTTCAACATCTTGTATTACCTTATTCATGTAAGCATGCATCCTTCTAGATCCTCTTGGTCCTAGGTCACTTCTTTTTGTTTTATCATTTGCATATGCCTTTCTTACTCCTATATTCTTCACAAAGGGCAATCCAAGTTCCTCATCAAGGCTCTTTTCTAAATCGCTTGATTCTCCATCATTGTCTTCAAAAACTATACATGTTTTATTACGAGCAGAAAACTTTTCTTTACCTTTCTTGGACATACTCGATGATTTTTTTGGACTAAAATTTCCACACAATCTTCCACTCCATGGGTTTGGGTTGGAACTATAGCTTCACAACACATGAGATCCACTCAAAACATGAGATTGTGCACTTGCTTTTCCACATTTCCTTTGTCATTCGATTCACCACTAACTCCTTCTTTGACGTCTACATAGAAGCTTAACATTTCATCAAACACCACATCTTTGCTTACCTTCACCTATCTTTTGAGTGGGTTGTAGCATTTATATCCCTTTTTCTCAAGAAAGTATCCAACAAAGGTACATTTTTTTGCTTTTGGATCAAGCTTCATCCTCAATTCATTTGAAACATGTACATTTGCAATACAACCAAATACTTTCATATGTGATAAATTTGGCCTTTTACCTGTAAACTTCTCTTTAGGTGTAACTTGATGTACAAAAAGAGTCAGATTTCTATTCATGATGTATATACGAGTATGCACAACTTCTTCCCAAATAACAATGAAGCATATTTTTCTTAGCCATCAATGCTCTTTATATTTCTATTGTAAGTTAAGATAGAAATAAGTTTTTTCAATGATTCATGTGCCTAATGTGTGTTAAATTTACATAAAGAAGAGATTAGTAACATGAAACTTGAATTTAAATACCTATATCCTAGTGATGAGACAATTGTGATTTTGATGGAACCACACTGTCAAGTTGAACGGTACTTTGCAAGGTTATGGAGACTTCCTCTAACAAACCTGAGCCACTAGATCATGGATTTTACTTTCTATGTCATTCAGATCTTTTACCATTTCAAAAAGTTCTTTTCTCCTTTGTATTGCAACAATTGGTTTGTCTATTATATCCTTGTTTAAATATTCTATATACGCTTCTTCATAGGCTATTAACTTTGCATTACTAATGATAGTTTGTTGAATATTTCTGAATCTCTTTCAAAAAACACATAATCAAAAGCATCTTCAAAAATATGGACATAGTGATTGCCCATAAATATTATCCTACTCTAGCACACCATTAAAGAGATTTTGTTGGGGGTCTCACTTAAATAAAAGACAAGTGCACCTAGAGGTGATTTGAACCCTATGTAATTTAGGGTTCTAATATTTGTGTTAGTAAATTTCTATATACAAGTAATAATTAGTTTTAGAATTGGGATTGCCAGTATACATATTCAATCATTTACATCCTTGAGATTCTAAATCAATGTCGTTGAGGTTGTCAACATGTAATTTCTTGATGGCCATGTCTACTTTTTAGGTCCTATTATCTTTGGAAAATTGAGAAATCTTGGTGTCCTTCTTTCCTCATTTTCCATCATTTAGGACAGTCTCTTCTTCTTGCCACTAGACAGAATATTGGATTGATCCTCAAATGTAGAGGGGCCTATGTCTAGATCTTTCTACATTCTTTATACTTATCTAGCCATTTGTTTCTCCATGAAGGATTGCCTTTTCAAATAATTCTTTAGTTATTTCCAAGCCTTCTTCATATCCAAATATTTGTTTGGTTTTGGAGCCCATGTAGTAGTTTGATAGTTTTTAATGCTCTCTAGAACCATGCAGAATGGTATTCCTAAACCATATGTAGCCTAGAGATGGTGATCAGCGCTAAGCCCATTTTCTAAAGAAAATTTGATGATTTTATCTTCATATTGATTATGTATTTTTCTGATATACGTCAACCTAGCTTCACAATGTGTGAGCAATTGTTGTATAAATTCATATGATTTTTCCTCAACTATCTCAATAATTCTCTAATCTTTTGCATACATTTCTTGCAGAAGAAGATATTATTTCTTTAATGATTGGTTTTTCTTGAACCACATCTTCAATGCTCACATCTTTTACCTGAGGAACAACCTTTGCCTTCAATTTTTAAATGTTTCTTTCAATTCTGTGTTGCTCCCAAGCAGCTCTTTCCTTTTCAATAGATTCATTTAATTCATTGTAACCCCTCATGGCATTAGCAACATCTGTATTTGCCTATTTCTCTAGTTCCTTTGCATCTTTCAATTCCTCCTTGATCTTTTCTAATTCTTGCTTTATTGACTCTATCTCTTTATTTTGATTCCTAGAGTTATTTGTTTCTACTTTCTAGTGACCCTCGTCCATTGGAATTCTGTTGATATATTCATTTGCTTTTGATAATAGCTAATATGAAGTGAACAGAACTCCAATAAGCGAGATTGTGAAAGATCGGCAGTCATTTCATGCCAATAAGTGGTGTTTCTACATCCCAAAGCTGCTTCGAATCGCTTATCTTCATTTACCATTGTTCTTGTCAACCAATTTGTCCTTCATGTAAGACATTTCCATGAGGCAGATATCTATAATGTCCTTCCTATACAGCTTTCTAAAGAGCCTTGGATAGCATGCTTTGAATCATGGTCCACATAGGGGACACGCATTGTAACCTAAATTTGATAAACCTATATGAAAAAAAACACCATAAGATATCCTAGTTCAATGAACATAACAAGGTCTAGAAAGAAGAATTGACTGATATTATTTGAACATTCACCATAAACGGGCAAGCTACACATCGTTCACATAATTATGCATTGCACTCACATGTCTTATCTTGTTAAAGGTTGAGACATGTTGCACATAGTAATCCCACCCCATAAAGTGCACAACTCTTTCACAAGTGGTGCAAGGTATACATCCATGTTTTTTACCTTATAGTTACTTGTCACAATGAGGACTAACAACAAATGACCCTTTTTTGTGGTTATCCATCATGGGATGTTATAGTTGACCAAACATACAAGCCATGTGCTCCATGAGGAGCTATTTAAACCAAATGGATTTGCGCCATGCATAGCTAGGCCTAAACGTACATTTTGAGCCTTTGTAGAAAACAAAGGCCACTTACTATCAACATGTATTCAAGCATCCGAATCAGTAGGCACTCACATTACACCATATGTAGATCTTCTATTTGCACACCATGACATTAAATGGGATGTGGATTTTCATTTGAACATTCTCTGGATTCTAGGGATGATAGGAAAGTGGCAAAGAACGTTTTTAGGGACTGCTTTTCCCACAAGGTACCTTTTCACTCCACACTTTGGACATATATGGAGGTGCTTGTACTCGTTGTAATAAAGAACACAAACATTTGGATAGGCATAAATATTTGTGTAGTCCATACCCATAGACTATAAAATCTTCTTTGCATCCCCACGCGTTGGAGACATGTCATTACCATTTGGTAGAAACTAATCTTTCAAAATCCTACAAGGGATAAGAAATTACAATAGTATTAGTAAATAAACCTATTTCAATGCAAGAATGAACGTTTCAATTCCACTTTACCTAAAAAATTTACACACACTACCATCCAACCATCCATATATGGATTGAAGATTAACCATTGCAAGTGATGCATGTAAAAGAGATATCTTTGAACCATTGTATAGTGGTAAATGAGCTAATTTGTGCATGTTGTGATAATCTTTGTCTATTTTTTATTGTGGAAATTATGTTGTATCCATAAAATCCACAACATCATATCCACCATCGTGATCTTCATCCATGTCATGAAATGTGTTGAGCATTTCTTCCATGTGTTCATTCTATCTCATACTCCCAGTAGCTTGAACTTCTATATCCCATGTTCTTCTCTTCCACCCATGAGAGGTAGATGACACAATGCCGTGTGGGTCAATCTTCTCACCAGCGAAACCATGTGATTGGAAGCATAGGTTTTGTAGTGAACACGAAACAAAAGGTCCATGTTCTCAAATGTGTATAGTTCAAATCCATTGTTTATAAAACATTTGATACTTGCACTAGGTGCAAGGACATGCCTTTCTGTCCCCTAGATCCAAAGATGCCATCTCATACCATGTGGAGGCATTCAAACATATCCTTGTCTCTCTCTCTCTCTATCTATCTACCTATCTTTTTCTCTCTCTTTCTATCTTTCTCTTTCTCTCTCTTTCATCCTTGTCTATGCTCTCTTTCTCTCTCTCTCTCTCTCTCTCTCTCTCTCTCTCTCTCTCTCTCTATATATATATATATATATATATATATATATATATATATATATATATATATATATATATATATATATATATATATATATATATATATATATATATATATATAGAGAGAGAGAGAGAGAGAGAGAGAGAGAGAGAGAGATCTTCCATCTCTCTCTTATTCTCCTTCTCTCTCTCTCCCAAACACACTAGGTATTGGGAAATTTAGCAATCCTTTCTATAATATGGATATTTTAATGCCTACCAAATGTGTGAAGGGAGATGGGTGATACACTCCAAAGATGTGCCTAGTGCTACAAAACCTACTCTACACCTACCAAGTTAACTTCAAAGATGATAAGTAGACACCTTGTGCTTACTAAGGATGCATATAAACGATCCTAGTGCTTTGGAGTATCAATCTCAAATTCATTCCTCAAAGCAGACTAATTGATACAGAACGGATGAGGCAAAAACTTATTATTTTGGGATGGATTGCACTCGAGAAATTAACTCAGAGCTCAAAAACTACTAAAAATTGAACAGAGATCTTTTTCACACTTTTGATTAGATAGATAATGAATTTAAAACAAGAAATTTGATGATTTTGATGAACCATAGTGAGAAAAATCAATCTAGCAACATACATGTATCATCACGACATTTTAGGAGTTCACTACAAGTATACCTAGTTAGCTTCAAATGAATGTAGTTCACTGAATAATAAAAACATGGTGATGAAAATTTGTATGATGAAAATAGAGTTATCATATTAACCATACCAATTTAAAGCTGAAAAAAAGATCAAGTATACACACAGAAATCACTCACTATTGTTGACTAAAAATGAGTTCTGAACCCATAGTAGCAAATAAGAACAACTTCAAAGTATAGCTTGAAAATCAATCTGTATTGAACATATTCTACATGATATGAATGGACATGAAGCTTGAGAAGGAGGATCACACTTTGTGTTTCACTTGTGACTTGGTTCTTGATCAAAATCTCTCTAGAATGTAGCTCCAAGTGGTACTCTAATCCGTGACTATACATAGGTATTTTTATAGATACATTTGAATTCAAATATTAGAGGTATTGTACCTAAAAGTTCCCTTGAAGTTGAGGAATGATCTAGATAATCAATCACTCATAACTCAGCTCTTAATTTGTGCCTAACATGGCCATGAGTTTCTTCAAAGGCTTTTACTTTTCAAGGTAATAACCTTTCAAGAAGCTACAAGAGCATGTTTCTATGTCTCTCTCATTGAGGGCATGCATAAGTAATGCTTTACATTTATGAATGATCAAGCATTAGGCTTGGATAAAATACACCAACAACTCCCCCTCAAGCCTACTATGTTTGAGTCTTCACTGCACCTTGATTTCTAGCAATCCAATCATACCTTTGAACCTATTTAGCTTGATAGCATCAAATGAATTATTCAACTTATCTGCACATTGAATATTAGTGGAAACATAGGACAATTGAATATCCTTTCTCATCAGCTTCTCTCTTAAATTATGATAATGGACTTCAACATGCTTGGTTCTAGTATGGTAAACTAGATTAGTTGCTAAGTGAAGTGAACTTGTATTATCACCAAAAATATGAGGAGTTAAGGTATGTAACCCTGAATCATAGTATAAGCATTTTAACCACATAACTTCTTGTGTTTCATTCCCTAATCCTCAGTGTTCAGCTTCAGTAGATGATAGAGAAACAATTGGTTGCTTCTTTGAAGACCAAGAAATTAGTTTTGATCCTACAAATGACAAATATCTTGAAGTACTCTTCTTGTCATCCTTTGAACCAGTCCAATCTCCATCTGAGTAAAGCTTGATATCAATTTTAGAGGTGAAGGGGTAGAAAATTTCTTCATTGATGGTGCCCTTCAAGTATTTGAGCACTCTCTTGGCTGCTTCCATGTGTGGCCTCCTTGGCTTGTGCATAAATTGAGTGGGTATGCTAACATTATAGCATATGTCTACCCTTGTGAGAGTTGCATAGTTTAAGCTTCCTACCAAGATTTGATAGCTTGTGATATCTTCAATAGGTTCTCCCTCATAAGCACTTAGGTTATGATCCAACTCCATGGGTGTACCTGCACACTTCGTATTCTCCATTTTAAATTTAGAAAGCATGTCATGTACATACTTCCTTTGATTGATGTAGATACCAGAATCTCTATAGACAAGTTCAATTCCAAGAAAATACATGGGAGGTCCAAGATCACTAATCTTGAATTCATCCTTCACTTCAGCCTTTACGTGTTAAATCCCATTGACATCATTCCATATAATTATTATGTCATCTACATATACACAGAGATATATAACATCTTATCCATTCCTCTTGATGAATAAGGATGTGTCTACTTTGCTAGCCTTGAATCCCTGGTCCTACAAGTAGGTAACTAATCTTTGATTCCAAGCTTTTGGAGCTTGCTTCAAACCATATAGAGTCTTCTTCAATTTGCACACATAATTTGGATGATGTGCATCTTCATAACTAGGTGGTTGTGCCATATAAGCTTCCTCTAAAATCCAACCATAGAGAAATGCATTCTTTACATCTTGTTGATACAACTTCCGATTCCTAGATGTAGCAATGCTAAAAAGTACTCTAATGGTAGGCATTTTTGCAATAGGTGAAAAGGTCTCTTTATAGTCTATGCCATGGATTTGGGCAAACCCCATGGATACTAACCTTGCCTTGTATCTATTAATACTACCATATGAATTCCCTTTTAGTTTATAGATCCACCTTGATCCAATTACCTTCATTGATGGCTTGCTAGGAACAAGTTCCCATGTGTCACTGTCAATGAGGGCTTCAATTTCTTCATCCATTGCTTCTCTCCATTCCTTCTTGCTTTGTGATTCTTCATATGATGTTGGTTCTTCATCGTTGGATTCCTTAGCTATATAAATGTAATGCTTTGTGAACAAAGAGGTATCAAATCCATATCTCTCTGGTTTCGTTTTCTCTCTCATTAATCTTCTGAGTGATTGATGAGAGCTTTAAGATCCGTGAGCTAAGTCTTTCACCTTAGCCTTCCCTTTGCTCTTCCATAGCTTCAATTTCTCTGAATCTGTCAAATCATCTTCAAAGTCACTATCTTCATGGTGCTTTGGTTCCTTTGTTGTAAGAGATGGAAAGTCCTCTTCTAAGTCATAGGGTAGCTTCACTTTCCTATCATCATCAAACCAAGATTTATTTTCATCAAAGTCTACATCCCTACTAACTAAAAAGCCTTTGTTAGAAGGATTATATAATCTGTATCCTTTTTGGTTTTGATCATATCCATTAAAGATACACTTCTCTACTTTACGATCCAATTTCCCTCTTATTTGAGAAGGTATGTGAGCATAAGCTAGACATCCAAGGATTTCACAATGCTCTAGACCTGGTCATCTTCCATTCCATACATCATAGGGAGTCATATCATCTAAATAATTTGATGGAAGTCTCTTTACAAGGTATGTGGCTATTGGTACAGCCTCTGTCCAAAGATAATTGGGTAAACCCTTTTCATTGAGCATGGATCTAGCTACCTCAACTATTGTTATGTTCCTTCTTTTAGCTACTCCATTGAGTTCAAGTGTTTATCTGGTTGTTACCTCTCTTCTGATTCCTCTTTCTTGTAGAAAAACACCAAAGTTAGTTGATAAATATTTTCCATTACCATATGATCTGAGCTTCTTCAGACATCCACCTGTTTGATTTTCTACAAGAACAAAATACTTTTTGAAACAATTGAAGACTTCATCTTTATGCTTCATAAAGTAGAGAATTGTCCATCTACTAGAATCATCAATAAAAGATACATAATATTTTGAACCTGAAATAGAAGGTTCTTTGCTTGGACCCCACACATCTACGTGGAGAAGATCCAATAAATCTTGATCGATATAGCCTTTATTGTTGAAGGGTTGTCTATGAACTTTGCCAAATTGACAAGCTTCACACTTGTATATCATATGTTGTTTTGTGATGTTTGGCAATCCAAGTACACTTTGATCCCTGCAATTTTGTTTCAAAGTTCTCTCACCAATATGAGCAAGTGTTTTGTGCCATACCTGCAATTCAAAGAGTGTTTGAGATCCGTAGCTAAATAATGCTATGTTCTTGGTGTCCTCCACTTTAAAGGTGAAGAGTCTTTCTATCTTTTCTTCCTTGGAAATTATTCTAAATCCTTGCTTGGGGTGTTCCACATATGCTCCATGCCTTGTAAACCTAACCTACAATCCCTTCTCCACAATTTGTCCAAAACTTATCAAATTTTTTGTTATGGTAGGTACATACAAAACCTTGCTTAGAAGATTAACATTTCCATTTGATGTCTTCACATTACCTACTTTCTCCAATGAATGTCTTGTATCATCACATGTCTGCATTTCATGTTTACAATTGGGATCTTTTGAATCATAGAGTAATGCTACATTTCTTGATACAAGATTTGAGCACCCTAAGTCAATATAGAAAACATGATCATCATCCTTACCCTACTTCAATGATAGGTTCATGAGGAGTAGTGAGTCTTCTTGACTTTGATCTTCAATGTAGTTGTTGTAATCCTTTCTTCCTCTATATCCATTTTGATGATTATTATTGTTGAAGTAGTCGTTGTTGTATCATCCATTGTACTTGCCTCTATTTTATTCATAGCCACCTTTATTGAATCCTCTTCCTCTAGAATTCCTTGAGTTCTTGTAACATTCCTCAGTTGTATGATTAGATTAACCACAAATGTTACAAGAGTGAGATGATTGGGGTCTTCTCCTGCCTTGGTTTCATCCTCTACCTCTTTCTCTAGCTTTTCCTCTACCTATGAAGTTGGCTTGGAAAGATCTACCTCCATCTTCATTCTTCTGAGACTTTGACTTATCCTTAGCTTAAGCTTTATTAGAGTATAAGGAAGAAGACTGATTACATCTTGAGTTATCTTTGCTTCATGTGTGAAGAGTTGGCCCATAAGAGTGTTGAGGTCAGGCACTTGCATGTCCACGTATAGGTCCATATCAATTGTGAAAGATTCCGAATTATCATCAGCCTTGATTCCATTGATCATTTGCCTTATGATTTGCTCTTCTTCAATTACCTCTCCAATGCTTCCTAACTAATTAGAGATCTCCTTCATTTTGGTGACAAAATCAATCACACTTTGCTTGGGAATTTTCTTCAAGTAGTAAGTTCCATCCATCGTTGGTTCTTCCTTGCTTTGGTATTTGAAGAGAAGAAGGAAGCAAGTGATTTTGAAGTTTCTCTTGAGGTCTTGCATCCTTTTGCATGAGGTAAGAGAAAATTAAAGATTGAGTTTAAGATGTAGGACCTAGCTAGTGCATCCTTTAAGCACCAAATTGTAAGCCTTTCTTGCTCTTCATGTGATGGTTTTCCTTTGCTTCTCATTGTTGGCATGACTTCATCTTCAGATATGTATCCAAATAGATTTCTCCCTTGAAGGCAAGCTTCCATTCTTAGAGATCAGGCTGAGTAGTTGTTTCTATCCAATTTGTCAATGGTGGGAGGAAATCCATTTCCCATATTGGTTTATCTTTGCTCTCATACCACTATGAAGGGAGATGGGTGATACACTCCAAAGATGTGCCTGGTGCTACAAAACCTACTCTACACCTATCAAGATAACTTCAAACATGATAAGTAGACACCTTGTGCTTGCTAAGGATGCATATGAACCATCCTAGTGCTTTGGAGTATCAATCTCAAATTCATTCATCAAAATATACTAATTGATACAAAACGGATGAAGCAAAAACATAAATGGATGAAGCAAAAACTTTCTATTTTGGGATGGATTACACTCTAGAAATTAACGCAAAGCTCACAGCCTCCTAAAAATTGAATATAGATCTTATGCACACTTTTTGTTAGATACATAATGATTATAAAGCAACAAATATGATGATTTTTTATGAGCCATACAAATAAATCAATCCAGCAACATAGAGGTATCATCCTAGCATTTTAGGAGTTAACTACCAGTATACCTAGTTAGCTTCAAATGAATGTAGTTCACAAAGTAATAAACAAATTATGATGAAAATTGGTATTATGAGAATGGACTTACCAAACTACATACGCCAATTTAAAGCTCAACAAAAGATTAAGTATAGAGAGAGAAATCACTCATTGAAGCTGCCTGAAAATGAGAATATGAACCTGTAGTAGTAGATAAGAATAACTTTAAACTATAGCTTGAAAATCAATCTGTATTGAACGTATTTAACATTGTATGAATGGACATAAAGCTTGGGAAGGAGAAGCACAATTTGTGCTTCACTTGTGACTTGGTCCTTGATCAGAATCTCTCTAGAATGTAGCTCTAAGTGCTGCTCTAATCTATGGCTATACAAAGGTGTATTTATAGATACATTTGAATTCAAATCTTGAAGGGATTGTACCTAAAAGTTCCCCTAAAGTTGAGGAATCATCTCAAGGTAATAACTTTTCAAGAGTTACAAGAGCATGTTTCTATGTCTCTCTCATTGAGATTGTTCATAAGTAACACTTTACATTTATGAATGATCAAGCATTATGCTTGGATAAAATACACCAGCAAAATGGTGTCTTGAATTTGTTTTAAAACAACTAAAAGAAGGGTTTCCAAAAGTAATTTGTCCCTTTTGATGATATATCTACTGTAAAAACGTTTAATGCAGGACGAAGGGAATGTATGGTAGTAGTATGATCATATATGTACTACCGAATCTAATTGATATTTCGCTCAAAAAGTCTTTGTGGAAATCTGCAAAAACGTCAACAATTAACACATGAATGAGCGCAAAAAGAACTTTACATTGACAAGATATCTATTGTTTGGTTATGTAAGGGACTACATACTGCCTATGTCATAATCATGCCTATCGTAAGGTCTTCTCACAATTAATATTTTTCCTTTCAGACTGCAAAAAGAACAAAAAAAAAAATCCAACCACAAAGACCAATGAATCTATCAGCAATTAATCAAAGCTTAATCAATTTATCAACAAGAATTAATCAAAGTTCAATCAATCTATCAACAAGAACGGAAAAAGCAAAACCGATCTAATTTGGTTCACAAAATAGTCGAAGGAAGATGGATTGGTAAGGAAAAATTGAACAACCCCCCTATCAATTGAAAATGGTGGAGAACAAAACCCAATGAGGTATAGAATCCAATGAAACACAATAAAATACAATATGATGGCGAAAACACAATGTGGCAGCCTAATATGATAGACCAGGAATCCCAATGTCAATGCTTAATGGGGCATGCTCAATTCGGCCTTCATGAAATTAACAACTATCAACAACACCTTTGTCAAAAACACCTTTTGTCAGATGTATACGTCACATGTTAGAAGATCATGTACTCTTATCCTTCTACCAAAAATCATCATGAATTTCTTCAATATCCAAAGAAATTCATTCTTTATATCTATATATCCTCCTTTCTTAAATGAATCAATACACACTTTATCTATTTATTTGTGCATAGGACGTCCATGATAGGTTATCTCCATGAATTGTTAGGAAGTAACATAAGAGTGGGAATCACCTCATACATCTAGCCATATGTCTGCATTCATGAAGAGAGAGAGAGAGGACTCAAACTAGAGTTGCTATCACCATCTTAATACAAAACATATTATATTAAAGTGAGAAAGCCATCAATAAAAATATGCACTTTTATAGAAGGTTCATGTTTCCTCTTATACAACTTCTACAAAGAGATTTGACTCTATAAAAATACGCGTACGTGTTATGTGAGTTGATAAACGGCGAGTCCATTTATTTTTTCTCAATATATTATTCTTTTTATTTTAAATAAAAAAAGTTCCGCCTTAGCCTACTCTTTGGGACTTGTATTAATGAATATACTATTTTTTTAGCCTTAGCATACTCTTTCGGAATTGTATTAATGAGTATATTATTTTTTTATTTTAAATAAAGTATTCTTTTTATTTTAAATAAAGGTAGTTCATCTTAGTCTACTCTCTCGAACTTGTATTTTTTTAATTTTAAGTAGAGGAAGTTTGGCCTTAGCCTACTCTTTCAGACTTTATAAATATACGCGTACGTGTGATGTGAGTTGATAAACGGCGAGTCCATAAGAAAAGGTGACATTTTATTTTTTCTCAATATATTATTCTTTTTATTTTTATTTTAAATAAAGAAAGTTCCGCCTTAGCCTACTCTTTCGGACTTGTATTAATGAATATACTATTTTTTTTAGCTTTAGCGTACTCTTTCGGACTTGTATTAATGAATATACTATTTTTTTATTTTAAATAAAATATTCTTTTTATTTTAAATAAAAGTAGTTCAGTCTTACTCTACTCTCTCGAACTTGTATTTTTTTAATTTTAAATAAAGGAAGTTTGGCCTTACCCTATTCTTTTATTCTTTCAGACTTTATAAAAATATGCGTACGTGTGATGTGAGACTTTATAAAAATACGCGTACTTGTGATGTGAGTTGATAAACAGTGATTCCATAAAAAAATAAAAGTACAAAATGAAGAGCACTAGTGCGCACGGACCCCAAAGTCCCACAAAACAACAAAGCTGCCATCACTATCCTATTAGAGCGCTTATTCTATCTTTTTTTGTTTTTAAGTTGATTTGTTTTCCCTTTTAGTATTTCTCACTCCAACATATTTTATTCTCAAACATACACTCCAACATATTTTATTCTCAAGCATACATGGAGCTCCATTTTCCTCTCAGTTTTTAATTAATCAATGGATCATTGGATAGCCGTGAGGTTTGAAAAGACACACAGTTCAACATTTAAACACTTATATCTTTTACATTACAAAATTATGAATGAGGTCCTATACACTTAAAAAACATACAAGCAGGGTGATTATGAGATTCCTCTAGTTACAATTACTTGGTAATGTTAAGCGCTCTCTTTCTTGGACTAAGTAACAATATATTAGTAAATGATTGTGAATTTAATATAGATTCGTTCCCTTTTCTTGTCATTCCCTAAGATAGGTCTTCTCGAGAATTGTCACATAATCCTAGTAGGAGATGGTTGAACAATGCCTTAAGAGAGAGGATTAGGAAGTAATCCTCAACTATGGCTTTTGGGGCAAGTGTTTAGCCCATCGCACTCCTAACCGGGAGGTTGTGAGTTCAATTCCCAACATTGGTATCAGAGCCTAGTTGAGAAATTGGGCGAGATGGAGGTTCGCACCTCATTCGTGGGCACTTGGAAAAAGCGCTTATCTATGATGAGTGTGAAACTGGCCTTGGATGAAGGTGCATGTGCATTTGGGCACCCACAGGGGGTGGGATAGGTCCAAATTTGGTCCACGTGCTGGAGTTTGAGGTTGGTGGAAGCGCTCATGCACGAAAAGTGGATCCAAGAGTTAGAAGGGTCCACAAGTGAGCATTGAGGACAATGCTCAGTCTAAGGGGGAAGGAATGTCACATAATCCTAGTAGGAGATGGTTGAACCATGCCTTAAGAGAGAGGATTAGGAAGTAATCCTCAACCATGGCTTTTGGGGCAAGTGGTTAGCCCATCGCACTCCTAACCGGGAGGTTGTGAGTTCAATTCCAAACATTATGTTGGGAAATTGGGCGAGACGGAGGTTCGCGCCTCATTCGTGGGCACTTGGAAAACGCGCTTATCTGTGGTGAGTGTGAAACTGGCCTTGGATGAAGGCGCATGGGCATTTGGGCACCCACAGAGGGTGGGATAGGTCCAAATTTTGTCCATGTGCTAGAGTTTGAGGTTGGTGGAAGCGCTCATGCATGGAAAGTGGGTCCAAGAGTTAGAAGTGTCCACAAGTGAGCATTGAGGACAATGCTCAGTCTAAGGGGGAAGGAATGTCACATAATCCTAGTAGGAGATGGTTGAACCATGCCTTAAGAGAGAGGATTAGGAAGCAATCCTCAACCATGGCTTTTGGGGTAAGTGGTTAGCCCATCGCACTCCTAACCGGGAGGTTGTGAGTTCAATTCCCAACATTATGTTGGGAAATTTGGCGAGACGGAGGTTCGCGCCTCATTCGTGGGCACTTGGAAAAAGCGCTTATTTGTGGTGAGTGTGAAACTGGCCTTGGATGAAGGCGCATGGGCATTTGGGCACCCACAGAGGGTGGGATAGGTCCAAATTTGGTCCATGTGCTAGAGTTTGAGGTTGGTGGAAGCGCTCATGCATGGAAAGTGGGTCCAAGAGTTAGAAGGGTCCACAAGTGAGCATTGAGGACAATGCTCAGTCTAAGGGGGAAGAAATGTCACATAATCCTAGTAGGAGATGGTTGAACCATGCCTTAAGAGAGAGGATTAGGAAGTAATCCTCAACCATGGCTTTTGGGGCAAGTGGTTAGCCCATTGCACTCCTAACCGGGAGGTTGTGAGTTCAATTCCCAACAAGAATACTTTCAGAAAGAAGCATTATTATGTTGTCAAGGTCTGTAATTTATCCATGGAATTCTCAACACAGATAATATTTACAATAAAAATGAAGATTATGGACTAATAATTTTTGATGAGCTTAGACTAGTAGGTCTTCAGAATATCATAAGTGATAATTTATGCTTAGTTAATAGAACTTATTATTGTTGAAAATTCTTAACATTTCTTAAAGAAAGTCTCAACAAATACATGGAAATACATACATTAATAGATAGATACATACATACACATGCGTACATACATAATAAAAGCTCTTCATACATACAAACAAGCACACATACATACATACACACACATACATACATACAAACAAACACAGATACATACATACACACACATACTTACATACACACATACAAACATACATACATACATATGTATGTACATATATACTTACATACATACATACATATGTATGTACATACAAAAAAAAACACACACACACTCACATACATATATACATACATACAAACACAACATACTTACATATATACATACATACAAACACAACATACATAAATACATACATATGTATGTACATACAGAAAAACACACACACACTCACACATACATATATACATAGATACAACAATTGTAATTCTACGTCTTGAGAATAACAAATACACTTTTTGGGAGGCTTCTCAAACTTGAGCGCACATGTTTTCTTCTATGTCTTCCACAATGCTTCACTCCTAGTAGCATTTCAAAGTGGAAAAGAGCACCCGAGTACGAATAAATCCCATTATAATGTTTCCTTCCTGATCTTCATCTATGGATTCTACACTTACATAGTAAAAATGGTATCTCAAATCTCGATTGTTTTTCCATGGGAATCGTCTTACATTGGGATCACTGTATAAACCATACATCTTCCCTCCTCCAAGCAAGAATGTGACCATATAGCTAGAAACATTCATCGTAATCCAATATGAGGCCAAGTTCGCTTTCTTATTATTATATTCACTCAGTTCTGTTATACTCCAGAAATATATTTGGGATTGTGAAATGCCTTAACCGAAATTTTCTAGGCTCTCAATACTTCCCCTTCTGTAATGAAGCTCATTCTTGAGATAGATTAAGAACCCAATCGAGACAATTTTTTCTAGCTCCAACTATGCATCTCTACTTGTTACTAACACAAAAGTGATATTTCAATCCACCTAATATGTTCCTTTAGAGATCATTTTGAAGCCGGAGAGAGAGAGAGAGTTAAAAAAAATGGTAGGAAATCAACACTTGACAAAACCTCATTCCGAAATAAGGAATGCTCTATGCTAAAGAGCAAATCATTCACTTCAATGACTCGTCCACAAAAATTATATATATAAATTTATTATATATATGAACTTTGAGATGTTCTTTGTTATTAATTCTCGAGAGGAGACAAAGAATTAATTTTCGAGAGGAATTTTAGACACCCTCCTAAAGAGTGGTCGATTGAGAAATCTTTTTTCTTTAAATAAAGGAAGTTCGGCCTTAATCTACTCTCCCAGACTTGAATTAATTAAAAGAAAAGTACAAGAGAAGGGGACTAGTACCCAGGGGATCTCCTGAATCCCACAGAGTGGGAGTAGCTTTTACAGAGTTTAGATGGCATTACAAAGAAGGTTAGTCACCCTCTCATCACTCTCATGTGGGGCCCACATGGGTTTAAGCTTATTGTAGGGAGCACTTGATGATGCCTAAAAAAGGGGGGGATTTCTTACAATTAGCAATCCTTTTGCCAAGGAGGAACAATGTTTTCTCAATCAACCACACTATATTGGGGGAGTCACCAAAGTTGCAAGCACACCTTTCCCACCCGATCTTCCATAGGGCCTCCCCTCTGCTGGCGTTCCAGAGAGGCGGAGCAACTGAATGCTTCTACTAGCAGAGCATGCGTCCAATTCATATGTTTGATTTTCTTTTCGAGGGTCTGCTAGAGCCATCGTGGTGGACATTACAAAGCTTACATGATGTTATAGAGTAGGTTGATAAACCTCGCATCCCCATCATGCAGAGCTCACTTGGTTTTAAGCTTATTGTTGACATATTGTAGCTCTTTATGATGTCTGAAGGGGGGGGGGGGGGTTCTTACAGTTAGCAATTCTTTTGCCAAGAAGGAATAGGGAATTATTGATCGACCACTCCTTGGGGGTATTGTCAAAGTTGTGAGCGCATCTTTCTTGCCAAATCTTCCAAAGGATCTCTCCCCTGATCCCATTCCACAATGCTGCAGAGCAGCCGATTGCTTCACCAATGAGGGCTTGCTTCCAATTGATTTGTTCTTGGGGTCCCAGAGAACGACCAAGGATCCTTCATAATCGAAGAGATTTAGGGCAAGCAAAGAATAGGTGACCAATATCCTCTTTTCTATGGCAACATCACTTGCTCCAGGGTGAAACACCATAGATCTTGTTAGCTTTTGCATTGGTCCATATTCCACGGTGTAAAATTTGCCATAGGAGGACCAACTTTTTGTTTGTAATGAGAGGGTGCCATATAGACCTAAATTTCATATCCCATCGAAGTTGCGTCCAGTTGATGTGAATGTCATTGCGAGCTTCGACATAAGGAAGTTTGGAGAGGCGATTACCATTAAACCATTTAAGGCAGAGGATCGAAAAATATTTGTTCCTCCTTGGCAAAAGTACATTCAATTGCAAGATGTTCCCACCCTTTAGGCATCATAGAATGATTTTCATTGAAAACAAGAAGCTCATATCCAAGTGGGCCCCACATGAGGGGGATGAGAGGATTATTAACCTCCTTTGCAACATGCTCTAGATCCTCAAGTTTTGCCCCTAATTTGTGGGATTTGTTCTATCTAATATTCAGACTCTGCTTTGTGGGCAGAGTTCCTTGATGTTCTGTCTATCTTCAAGGTGAGGGACCCCAACGACCTTTGATTTGTTGGTTATTGGATTCCTCTAGATGATCTCTCGTATATCCCATAGATTCTTTGAATAAGAGCTCTTTCCATGGATGATATGAAGACCTATGATTACGCTTCTTTGAATTCCTCAAAACAACATGCATATTCTTGAATCCCCTCTCATCGACACAAAGATTTTAGAAGTTATTGATGTTGTACCTAATGGTAAAAGCATAGGCCTAGACAGTCTCACTAATGAGTTCTTTAAGACTTTCATAGGTGAGTTAGTGAAACAACTACTTTTAGTGTGGAAGGAGGCCTTACACTTTGCCACTCTTCCTAACTCCCTCAATGAAGGGGTGATCAAGATAATTCATAAAAATGAGAGAAAAGACCCAATTTAAAACTAGCAACCCATCACTATGTTGCAAACTGGTTATAAGTTCTTAGCTAAGGTTCTTGCAAATTGCATTGCCTTCCATCTACACTCATGGATCAATGAGGACTGAAAGGAATTCATAAAGGGCAAGTCCATCTTGGAGGTTATTTTTGAGTGTGGGAAGGGCTGTATTTTATTAAGGAAACTTCTTAGGATGTCCTCTTCATCGAGATCAATTTTGACAAAGCATATGATTGCTTGGAGTGGGATTTAATTCTACAATCCTTAAAAGGCATCGCTGGTGGACCTAGATTCATTAACATGATCTCTATGCTTGTGGAAAACACCTCGAATTAATATCAATGGTCAACTCTCTTAGGAAATCAAGTTAAAGTGCTCTATTAGATAGGGTTGTCCACTAGATCCTCTTCTTTTTGCCATTTCCATCGATGGCCTTAGATGCTTGATTAACCATGAGGCCCTTCTTGGACAGTCCAATTCGACTCCCTCAGAGTCCAAACTAGAGGCTAATGAGACTCTTCACCAAGGACACGAATGCTTTTGTGCATAATAACCCTAATACTATCAACACCTTCTACCAAAGTCAAAATGTTTTGTGTGCATATGAAAGAGTTGGAATGTGATGAAACAATATATCAAGGTTAATGAAGATTAAAATGGGTGGCCCAAATCAGGCAAAATGATTCTATTTGGTTTCCTATTAAGGGAATCAAAGAAGTTGAATTGGAGAACATCCAAAAATTAAAAAAGCTATGGAACAAAGGTTTTAGTGGCTAAAATTGAACCATGAAAGAGCTCATTGGATAAGATTTGAGGACATAGACTCTGGTAAGAGAGAGGACGATGATGATTGGTGCCTTCTCAAACATAGAATCAACTCTTGGGAGAACTCAAAGACTCATCTCCTTCTCAGGAATCAACTACTCTGGATTGAAGTATTCAGGTTGAACTGCAAAAAAGAATTGGTATATCGGATAGCTAGCATACAAGCATAGATGGTATTTAATAAAATATATGCAAGTCGAGAAGGGATCTATGATACCTCAAAAACTGTAATTACTTTTGTCAACAACACTTTATTCAAGAACACCTTTGACAATAACACCTTTTATTTGGGTGACCTTTTGCCAGATGCATGAGAAGACCATGTGCGCTTATCCTTCTACCACATATTCATGACTCTGTTTAATGCCCTATATATATATATATATATATATATATATATATATATATATATATACTCCTTTTTTCAATGATTCAATGCACACTTCACCTGTTTATCTACACATATAGCGTCCACCATAGGTTCTCTTGTTGTACACATTCTTTGAGCTAGTATCGGAGCCTCCAGGGCTTCAGGTATTTAGTAGTGTTCGACATCCCTCTATTGAAGCTCATGTTTGAAGACTTGAAAGATGGAGAAGGTCGTTGAAAATGATCCCCATGGGCAACAATGGGAGATGGATAATTCACTAGTATAGAGCTGCGAGCTCAAATGAGGGAAATCCTGTATCTGGTAGCCCTTGTTGATCCTTCCACTACCACTTTCGAGGATCTCCTTCAAAAGGGATCATCTTGATCATCGATACTTCTATGACATCCACCCATGCACTACCTTGCCCGTTTCTAGCTCCTCAATGGCAATGTCAACATGTTCCAGCTCATCTATGTTCTGTCCTTTGAAAATCCTTATATTGATGAGGATGGTGGAGGTTCTCTACAAGCATTCTTCACATGCAATGGAGCTTCTTCTATAGGTGCATGTGACCAAGTTTAAGGATAATGCCGACTTTATCATCAGGGTTTCAATGTGCTATGTAGCGGGACATGCCTAGTCCTTCTATGGTTTCTTCAAGTGCTAGGGAGAGCTATGGAGAGGCTTAAGCATGACATCTCCCCTTGTCCATATGTCGACCACTTTAAACACCAAAGCCTCATTTCCTAATGAGGTATTCTTTCAACTAGAAATAAGTATAAGCAACATCATATCAAACTCAGGCTCCTATCCTACATAAGCGATTGGAGTAGATTGAGCACCATCATCCTTGACCAGATAGTGTTCAAAAGGTATTCATCTTTTTTTCAATAAAAGGAAGTCTAGTCATGGCCTAATCTCCCAAAATTTAGTTAAAAAGGAAGAAAAGGATATAAATGAATGGGACTAGTGCCCTTGGGACCCCTTGAATCCCACAAAATAGGGGTAAAACTTGCAAATTTAGAGCATGTTGCAAAAGAGATTAATGACCCTGTAAGGAATTGAGTTCATAACCTCTTGGTTAGGAATGTGATGGGCTAGCCACTTGCCCCAAAAGCCATGGTTGAGGATTACTTCCTAATCCTCTCCCTTAGGGTGTAGATAAATCATCTCCTATCTCTGAATGGTGTGGTTCAACCATCTCCTACCTATCACTTTATTACATTCTTCCCCCCTTGGTTAATTATTGTCTTCAGTGATGCTCTTCTATCCGTCTAGCCTTAGTGATAAGCCCCTTGAACTCCCTAGGTACCCTTGAATGGATGTCTTCAACCTCACATAGTTTGTTGAACCTTGTTAGCAACCTTGCTCTCTTGAACCCTTGCTCTCAAACTTGGTGTCTTGAACCTTCTTATATGCAACTTTAGTGTCTTGTGCCCTTTTTCTCAACCTCAGTCTTGAACCTTGTTCTCACCCATGCTTGGTATCTTGCACCCTCAATCAAGTGCCACCCATGGTTTCCCAAGGGCTTCAGTTTCTAGGTATCTCATTAGATTTGGAAAATTCAGCGGTATCTTACAAGCTTCAATGCGACCTATAGATTGAGAGATACACCTCAATCTTTGTTAGGTTAACTTGTCAAAACGACGTGTGCTACTTTGTACCCTTTCATATAGAGGATGCCCAAGTGCCTTTTTTAGAGGCCATTAGGTCAATCCACCTTTCCGAAGCCTACTTTCTAGGCTTTGATACAAATGTAAGGAATTGAACTCACAACCTCCTAGTTAGGAATGTGATAGGCTAACCACTTGCCCCAAAAGCCATGGTTGAGGATTACTTCCTAATCCTCTCTCTTAGGGTGTAGTTCAACCATCTGCTATCTATGAAGGGTGTGGTTCAACCATCTCCTACATATCACTTTATTACACCACTTTTGTATGGCCTCGATCGTCACTCTCATACTTTTGTTGCCCTTCAGATCCCATAGATGCACGTATGCAGAGGATAGTATAGAAATGAAATCACGCAAAAGTACTTAGAGAATAGAAAGAGACAAGAGAGGACACCAGATTGGGTACAATCTCCCCCCACATACTCTAATGAACAAGTGTATCAGAGCATGTCTATTTATAGGTATTTCTTATTATGTCTTGAATAGAATATACATGAGGGTGGCGCTTCGAAAAGCATGCTCTTGCTTTATTTACAAAATCATGGTTTTCTATTTTTACACAACATTGCTTTCTAAAGCAATCTATTATTTTTACAAAAATAACTAAAAATACTATCTTCTAAAAATAACTATCTTTTAAATATTCATCTAAATATCTCCAAAAATATTTGAGCGTTCACACCCTCATGAATCTTCACCTGCTAGATCAAAACACAAAACACATTAAAACCCTCAAGACATTAAAATCCATTTAACATTTCATTATTCCATAATGTATAACAGACCCTCTCGTCCATCTCATGTGGGGCCCACTTGGGTTTAAGCTTGTCATTCTCGATGAGAAACACTTTATGATATCTAAAGGGTGGGTACTTCTTATAGTTGAAGATTCTTTTGCCAAAGAGTTATTCATCTTTACCATCGATTCTCTTTAGTGTGTTAAGAAAAAGAGTTCACAACTAGCACATGAATAAACGCAAGGGAGGATTTTGAGGTTCTCATGGCTCTCTGAAGCGAAGCAAAGGGCAACTTATTCTCCTTGAAGCGAAGGGCAACTTATTCTCTTTGAGCCATCCATAGTAGTACTCGTAGTAGATTAACCAAATCGAATGCTATTGCTAATCTATGCAAAACTTGTAATGAGCAACATTAAGCATCTAAATTTTTCCTCTCATTAAAAATAATTGTGCACTTATACAGATATATTTCCTCTCAGAAGTGATGCTTCAGATAACATTGCCTACAGGTTACATCATTTGGAGGAATTAAAAAAATAGACTAATTGATGATATATCTACTGTACAAACTTTTAATTCAGGACGAAGGGAATGTATGGTAGTAGTATGATCATATATGTACTACTGAACCTAATTGATGTTTCGCTCAAAAAGTCTTTGTGGAAATTCGCAAAAACACATGAATGAGTGCAAAAAGAACTTTCAAAAAAAATACGACCACAAAGACCAATGAATCTTTCAACAATTAATCAAAGCTCAATCAATTTATCAACAAGAATTAATCAAAGTTCAATGAATCTATCAACAAGAACGGAAAAAACCAAAACCGACCTAATTTGCTTCACAATAATAGTCAAAGGAAGATGGATTGCTAAGAAAAAATTGACAACTCCCCTATCAATTAAACATGGTGGAGAACAAAACCCAATGAGGTATAGAATCCAATGAAACACAAGAAAATACAATATGATGTCGAATAGACTTTGCACATAAAAACCAATGAGGCTCACACAGAAGGAACACAATGTGGCAGCCTAAATATGATAGACCAAAAATCCCAATGTCAATGCCCAATGGGGCATGCTCAATCCGGCCTTCATGAAATTAACAACTAGTGCTTTGAAACAGTAGGTAGGTAACTATAACTGCTTTTATCAACACCACCTTTGTCAAAAGCACCTTTTGTCACGTTAAATTTTGTCAGATGTATACGTCACATGTTAGAAGATCATGTCCTCTTATCCTTCTACCAAAAATCATCATGAATTTCTTCAATATCCAAAGAAATTCATTCTTTCAAAAAAAAAACGAAGTTCGGCCTTAGCCTATTCTCCCAGACTTTAATTAAAATAAAGAAGAAAAGTTACAAGTGAATGGGACTAGTGCCCATGGGACCCCCCAAATCCCACAATGCAGGGGAGGAGTATGTCAAGCTAGAGGGCATTACAAATGAGGCGGATGAATCTATCATCACCCTCATGAGGGACCCATTTGGGTTTCACCTTGTTGTTTTCGAGGAGATAAATACAGTGGTGTCTAAACGGTGGAGATCTCTTATCTCGGGAGACTCTTTTACCTAGAAGGAACAAGGATTTCTCGATCGACCATTCTAAGGCCAAACAATTCATCAGAATCAGTGATGAGTGGAAGTGGGCGGCTAGGATAAGAAAAAATGACTCTATCTAGTTCTCGATCAGCGGCATTAGAGGAGTGGAGCCTTGGAATCTCCAAACTGCAAAGCGGTTATGGAACAAGGGGTTCAAACAGTGGAAACAACTCTAGAAACAAGAGACCAACGAGTGGATTAGT
Organism: Ceratopteris richardii; assembly: GCA_020310875.1. Lineage (NCBI taxonomy): Eukaryota > Viridiplantae > Streptophyta > Polypodiopsida > Polypodiales > Pteridaceae > Ceratopteris > Ceratopteris richardii. The sequence continues at coordinate 54,578,099 of CM035438.1, forward strand.
TTTTGAAGACTTAGACCCGAGACATAGAGTCACTCTCGACGAATGGACTCTTCTTCAAGGAAGATGTTTGGCATGGGACGGCTCAACTACCTGCCTTCTCTCTGGATAGGATCCTCCTTGCCCAGAGGGCCTAAAATGGAGCAATGGTAAGAAAATATCCAGAATCCCCAACTTCAAAGAGAACTTAGATGTTCATCACACCCTTAACAAGAGGTGGTGCCTTTCTTGGACGAAACTTCGATGGGAACTAAAGTTCATGTCTATTTGGCACCCTCTAATTAAGATCAAAAAGTCGGTTCTCATGTGGCAGATCTTGCATAAGGGAATTCGGTCCAACACAAGGGCTAATAAAATCTATGGTGTGCCGCCATGGTGCAAGCATTGCCATCGAGCTCACCTGTTCTTCGATTGCCCCAAGTCCCATGTTGTTTGGCATCACATGACACGTGTTTTGAGACTCACGCACCAAATCAATTGGCAACAGGCGCTGTTGGGTGAGGCAGTCGGCTGCTCATCGAGGCTGTGGAATGCCATCAGGAGTGAGACACTTTGGAAGATTTGGAGGGAGTGATGTGCTGTCAGTTTTGGCCAAACTCCTAAGGAATGGTCGATCGAGAAATCATTGTCTCTTCTAGGTAAAAGAATCTCCCGAGATAAGAGATCCCCACCGTTTAAACATCACTGTATTTATCTCCTCAAAAACAACAAGTTGAAACCCAAATGGGTCCCACATGAAGATGATGATAGATTTATCCACCTCATTTGTAATGCCCTCTAGCTTGCCATGATCCTCTCCTGCTTTGTGGGATTTGGGGGGTCCCTTGGGCACTAGTCCCATTCACTTGTAATTTTTCTTCTTTATTTTAATTAAAGTCCGGGAGGATAGGCGACGCCCGAACTTCCTTTTATTTAAAAAAAAAAGCATCCGAAAAAGGCTTAACCCTACCCACGATGGACACCTAGTCCACGATGGACACAAAGTCCACGACTGATGAGAAGAAGCGATGGACAGGCTAGCGATCACGATGGACAGGCCAGCGATGGACGATGGACGATGGACAGGCCAGCGATCGCAACGGACACACATGTAGCGTCTCCAATCAGTCGAACGAAATCCCACTTTGCGATGGATAGATAATCGAGCCTTTTGCACGATGGACAGACACTGCGATGGACAACCTCCCCTTTTGCATGATCGTCAGACACCACGATGGGCACACTCTCTTGCGCTTATGACCTTTTTCGTTAGCTCCACCTTCAGCTCCACAGTTCGTTTCACCTCCGTTTTCAGCTCCGACAGCTCCAGTTCCGACTTCAGCTTCGACTCCGTCAGCTCCGCCTTCAGCTCCAGTTCTCTAACTTCAGCTCGGACAGCTCTAGTTCTCCGCCTTCAGCTCCACAGTCCCTATGTGCATTTTCTACCTTTTCTGTGAGCCAAAGCTTTCTTTATGCCATGTTGGAGACTCCAGGAAGCCAAGAGCCTCTAGCGGAAAAGACATGAGCAGCCAGGCTCCCACAGTAACTCTGCACGAACGCCTCGAAGTCTATCTAGAACATCACTCCATCGCAAGAACATCGGATACTTGTCTGTTGTTGTTCCGTCACTTTGCTATCACCTCCTCTGGCTCAAGCAATTCATTCTTTATATCTATATATCCTCCTTTCTTAAATGAATCAATACACACTTTATCTGTGTATTTGTGCATAGGACGTCCATGATAGGAATCAATACACACTTTATCTGTGTATTTGTGCATAGGACGTCCATGATAGGAATCAATACACACTTTATCTGTTTATTTGTGCATAGGACGTCCATGATAGGTTCTCTCCATGAACCGTTAGGAAGTAATATAAGGTTGGGAATCACCTCATACATCTAGCCATATGTCTGCATTCATGGAGAGAGAGAGGACTCAAAATAGAGTTGCTATCACCATAAGTGAGAACGCCATCAATAAAAATATGCACTTTTATAGAAGCTTCATGTTTCCTCTTATACAACTTCTAGAAAGAGATTTAACTCTATAAAAATACGCGTACGTGTGATGTGAGTTGATAAAGGGAGATTCCATAAGAAAAGGGGACGTTTTATTTTTTCTCAATATACTATTCTTTTTATATTTAATAAAAAGAAATTCAGCCTTATTCTTTTTATATTTAATAAAAAGAAATTCAGCCTTACCTTACTCTCTCGAACTTGTATTAAATAAAGGAAAAATAAAAGTACAAATGAAGAGGACTACTGCGCATGAATCCCAAATTCAGACTTGTATTAAATAAAAGAAAAATAAAAGTACAAATGAAGAGACTAGTGCGCATGACCGCGAAGTCCCACAAAGCAACAAAGCTGCCATCACTATTCTATTCGCGCGCTTATTCTATCTTTCAATGTTTTTTTTCTTATAAAGGAAGTTCGGCCTTAGCCTACTCTCCCGGACTTTAATTATATTAAAGAGAAAAAGTTACAAGTGAACGGGACTAGTGCCCATGGGACCCCCCGAATCCCAACAACGCAGGGGAGGAGTCTAGCAAGCTACAAGGCATTACAAATGAGGTGGATAACATTACCATCGCCCTCATGTGGGACCCATTTGGGTTTCAACTTGTTGTTTTCCAGGAGATAGATACAGTGATGTCTAAACGGTGGTGAACTCTTGACTCGGGAGATTCTTTTACCAAGGAGAAACAAGGATTTCTCGATCGACCATTCCTTAGGAGTTTGGTCGAAATTGACGGCACAGCGCTCTCTCCAGATCTTCCAGAGAGCCTCGCCTCTGATGGCATTCCATAGCCTCGAAGAGCATCCAATCGCCTCACCCAACATCACTTGTTGCCAGTTGATTTGACTCGTTATTCCCAAAATTCGGGACACGTGAAGCCAGACAACACGGGACTTGGGGCAGTCAAAGAACAGGTGGGCTAAATCTTCGATGCACCGATGACAACGCTTGCACCATGGCGGCACACCACAGATTTTGTTAGCCCTTGCATTGGTCCAGATACCTTTATGCAAGACCTGCCACATGAGAACGGACTTTTTGACCTCAATTAGGGGGTGCCAAAGAGACATGAATTTTAGCTCCCACCGAAGTTTGGTCCAAGCAAGGCACCATCGCTTGTTAAGGGTGTGGTGAACATCCACTTCCCCTTTGAAGTTCGGGATTCTGGACAGATTCTTACCATTGCTCCATTTGAGGCCCTCCGAGCAGGGAGGATCCTGACCGCAGAGAAGGCGGGTAGTAGAGCGGTCCCAGGCTAAACACCTGCTTTGAAGAAGAGTCCATTCCTCAAAGGTAATGCTAAGTCTCGGATCCAAATCTTCGAACCTAATCCACTGGCGGGTCTCTTGTTTCCAGAGCTGTTTCCACTGTTTGAACCCCTTGTTCCATAACCGCCTTGCAGTTTGGAGGTTCCAAGAATCCACTCCCCGAATGCCACTGATCGGGAACCAGATCGAATCATTTTGTCTTATGCCAGCTGCCCACTTCCAATCATCGCTGATTCTGATGAACTGTTTGGCCTTGTTCCAATTCTTCCATAAGGAGCACACGAGGCTAGAGCCTTTAGGGCAGACTGGGTGGGGGGAGAACAAAAGGGTGAGAATCCCTATGTCCTTCCAACCTGGGAGGCCGACAAAGGTAAAGTCTTCCGTGTTTCTGAAGATCAATTTAGCCCAAGAGGACTCCCTATTGCTCCACGCCTTGATAAGCCATTTAGCCGCCAGTTTGTCAGCTAAACCAGCAATATCCAAAATACCCAAGCCCCCTGAGTCTTTAGGGCTAATGCAAGTTTCCCATTTGATTTTGGGAACCCCCCTTCTGTTTGGGTCCCCAGTCCAAAGGAAGTTCCTGCAGATTCTTTCTACTTTGGCCAAGTCTTTCTCCTTAGGTCTCCAACACGAGATAAAGTAAATAATTGTAGATAACATAAAGGTGTTAATAACCATAGCACGTCCTGCCAGGTTGACTTGCATACCTTTCCATTGATTCAGCTTGCCATCCAACTTGGATAGCACCCAGTTCCATCATTGTTCCATTGAGATATCGAAACCCATCGGAATGCCGAGGAGACGGAAGACTTGACCGCTAGGGATAACTTGACACCCCCGATCTACCAACAATTGAGGAGTAGGCCCGCTGATCGCTCTAAAAGCAGTTTTAGCATGGTTGATTTTTGAGCCTGATGCCATACAAAAGGTGTGGAGGCACCACCAAAACATCTCAATGCTATTTATATCGTTATGCACAAAGGCATTCATGTCATCAGCAAAAAGTCTCACAACCATTTGGCCGTGATTTCGAGGTAAGGAGAGACCCTTGAGATTGCCGGCGTCCATGTGATGCTTTAATAGGCAGCTGAGTCCATTTGAGGCGATAGCGAATAGTAAAGGAGCCAGAGGGCAGCCTTGCCTAATTGATCTTTTTAAACGAATGGGCTCAGAGAGCTTACCGTTGATGTTTATTCTGGTTGAAGCATTTCCAAGAAGCGTGGAAACCATCTTCGTAAACTTTTGGCTGCATCCAAGGTCTTTCAATGATTGAAGAATGAAGTCCCATTCCAATCTGTCATACGCTTTGTCGAAGTCGATCTTAATGAAAACTAGATCTTGAGCAGACTCCTCAGCAAAAGCAAGGCCTTCCCAAATATCAATAATTGCTTCAAGTATAGATCTACCTTTGATAAAACCTTTCTGGTCCTCGCACAGCCATGACTTTAAATGACAGGAGATTCTGTTGGCGATAACTTTTGCAATTATCTTGTATCCAGTTTGGAGCATGGTAATCGGACGCCAGTTTTCAATTTTGTTCTTGTCTCCCCGTTTGTGGATTAACTTGATGACGCCATTATTCAGGCACTCAGGGAGGGCGCCGAAGGAGAGAGCCTCTTGCCACACAAGGCGCAGGGGGGTGGCCACCTGAAGTTTGAAGGACTTAAAGAACTCATTGGTAAGGCCATCTGGACCCGGACTTTTCCCATTGGGAAGGGCATCAATAACCTCGATAATTTCATTCTCGGATATGTTAGCATCCAGAAGGGCAATTAAGTTTTGTGGGATTCTGGGTAGAGCAACCCTTGAGATGGTTGCCATGGAGTCGCGCCTGTGGGGGGAAAGAGGAGTCGAGACCCCGAGCATGTTAGTAAAATGTTCGACGATGATAGTTCTATTCTCCATTTCCGTGCGACATTCAGTTCCATTGTTATCGACCATTAGGGGGATGGAATCCCTAGCTTGTTTCCTTTTGAGGATGTTACACATCTCTTTCGTTGGTTTGTCCGCCTTCCCTGCCCACCACTCTTTGAAGAAAATTTGGAGATTTTTCCTTTGGACCTCCTCCTCTAATCTTAGCCTACCCCTGATTTTCAACAGACCCTGTTGGCAATGTAGTTTACCTTTGTTCACCTCTTCTTCAAGCCGTGAGAGCCTCCGGTACACCATTTCTCTTCTTTTCTTTCGAATTCCTCTTATAGCCTTTTGAGTCCTGATTAGAATTTTACGAGTCCTTTCTACCGCGTTTCTCCAGCACTTCGCCGGTTCATTACAGTAAGCAAAGGCTTTTGTCCACACCTCAGAAATTTCCTGGTGGACAGAGGGGAGGGAAAATGATGACTGACAAGCCTGAAACCAAGGAGCTTTCTGGAGCATGGGAATTGGCTTGAAGGACAGGGTAATCGGATAGTGGTCTGAGATAGTAAGGTCCATGTGTTGAGAAATCGAAGGAATACCCCACTGAAGGATGGTGTTCTGGTCGATGTAGCATCTATCAAGCCTTGCTTTCCTCAAAGAGTCCCCCGACTGGAGATTAGACCAGGAGAAACCCTGGTTGTCTTTCACTTCGATCAGGTCGAGATGGAGCTTGATTTTATCCCAAATCTCCTTCTCCTGACCGTCAATGATTTTCCCCTTGTTATTCCATCGGTCTTCAGGAGATTCAACCATGTTGAAGTCCCCACAAATCAGAACATTGTGTGAAAGGGAGTCAAGGGAAGCCCAAGTATCCATTCTGTCTGTTTCCCCATTAGGGGCATAAATTGAGACCACAGTGAACTGGAAAGGAGACCCGAAAGAGGCGGCAATCCAACGATGATTCCGACCTTCAAAAGTCGAGGTCACATTGTTAGACAAGGCGTGACTAATACCGATAGAAGCCCCCCCTGTCCCTCTAGGGTGAGAAGTGGAGAACCAAAGGTGGTTCGGAGAAATGCATTTCAGCCGTTTTTGTAGATCCTCACCGTCGATTTTAACCTCTTGTAAGCAAATAAAGTCAGGGGCGAAGCACAAGTCTTTGAACCACTGGCCAAGAATCGAAGCTCTTGACGGGTCAGACAGCCCCCTAACGTTTAGAGATGTGAATTTCATTAATGATGGTTGCCCTCTTTGAGGGGAGGGACCCGATCTTTTTTCTTCTTGTGGTCTTCTTTTTTCTTCCCTACTTCTTGACTTAGGATCCTACTCTTGAGGGGGCTCTTCCAAGGCATGCCGGAAGGTTGTTTACCTTTAAGCTTGGATTTTTGTTGCGGTAGTCTTGGAAAGCATACCGGGAGGGTAGGGCCAAGAGCGGAGCTTTCGCTGTCTGGGTTGTCTTCATTGCTAGTAGTAAAGCCTTCCTCTTTACTCGTGGTGTAGCCTTCTAGGTTATCTTCTTTGCTGGTAGAGCACCCAAGTGAATTGTCAGTGGGGTCTTCTTCCAAGAGGTTGTCCCCTGGGAAATCGAGTTCATTAATCTCTTTTTCTAGGTTACAGTATATGTTATTCGAGGGGGCAGCTGTCGTAGCATTCCTTGTTTTTGATCTTCGAGGGCTAACTTTCCTCTTGTGTCTCACTTCAGTGAAACCTTCTGAATCCGTCTCAGCAACGCGAGTTCCCTCTTCTTCCTCCATTGGATGGGGATGATCCCGAGTGTCGTTTTGGGGGATAGGGTGTAGGGTCTCATCTGGTTTAAGCTTGTTTTTATTGGTACTTTTCTTCAGTGGGCAGTCTTTGATCCTGTGACCTTGAAGCCCGCACCGGAAGCACGCGTTTGGCAGATTCTTGTAAGTAACCTCTTGTGTCCAGGTCATACCATCTCCATAGTTTATGGAGATCTTCGGAGGAAGGACCTGGTTCAGGTCTGTTTCAACGCAGATCTGAGGATGCCATCTAGCATTGAAAGAGTGTTGAGCTCCATCGTAGATCAACCCCCCAACATCTTGCCTTGCGGCCATCGGGCGACCGATCGGTGAGACGATTTCACGAAGAAATCCATACATGAAGAAAGGCAGATTGGGCAGCTCCACCCAAAGCGGGTAACGAAGAGGCTTTGATCTGTTTGGGACAAAGTCTGGGGTCCACTTAAAAAGGCAAAGGGTGGACCGGCCCACTTGCCAGGAGCCGGCTTGCAGGGCTTGGAAAGCCATCTCTTCGTTCTCAAAAATAAGAAGCAGGTGGTTCGCCGGCAGGAATTGACATTTGGACACAATTAAGCCTCGTGGGAACCACTCCTTGCGAAGCCAAGTTCTCACACTATCAAGAGATGGCTTGGGGCCAAACATTTGACCGATCAGGCAAGTTTTCTTCAGTTCTTCCTGCTTTGCCGCCACCGACTCCTTGCATAAAGAGACCTCTGGGGGCGCGACATCCACTGGGACAGATTCCAACTCAAGGGGGGACACGGCCTGAGGGGGAGCCACAAAGTCCATGACCAGAGCTTGAATGAGCAAACCTCCCCACGAGAAAGGAGCAAGATTGCGAAAAAATCTAATCCAAGGAACACTTCCCTTTTCCCTTTTTTTTTCTTACTTTTTCTCTTTTCTCTTTTTTTTCTTTTCTCTTCTTTTTTTTTTTTTTTTTTTTTTTTTTTTTTCGAGACGGTAGAGCCACAAGGAACAAGAGGTACTAAGGGTGGTAAAACAGAAGAGCACTCAAAAAAAACATAAAGCAATGAAGTCGGCGAGCTTCCACTTGCCAACTACCACGCGCAGACATGGTTGCCATGCCCCCAGGAGAGTCGCATCTTCATTTCCCTTTTTTCTTTTTTTCTTTTCTACTTTCTCTTTTTCTTTTTTTTTTCCTTCTCTTCTCTCTCTTTTTTTTTCTTTCTTTCTTTAATTTAACACAGCACTACTTGACAAATCAAGGCTCTGACCACGCGTCGCTAGCCCAAAACCAGATAACTGACGGGCGACCTCCCAGCACCGCCGAACTGTCGCCAGACCCGTCGGTCGGACGCCGGAAACTGTCGCCGGAACCCGCCAGCCGTCAGGCCGCCGAGCTGTCGCCGGAGGCGAACCGTCACCGGAGCTGAGCCGGAATCAAGCTGTCGCCGGAAGGCGTCGCCTGTCGTCGCCGGAGTCGAGTTATCGCCGGAGCTGTCGCCTGTCGTCGCCGGAGTCGAGTTATCGCCGGAGTCGAGTTATCGCCGTCGGAGCCGAGCTATCGCCGGAGCCGGGCTGTCGCCGGAGCCCAGCTGTCGCCGGAACGCGTCGTCTGTCGTCGCAGGAGCCGAGCTATCGCCCGACGGCAGCCTGCACCGAGTCGCGAACGCAGCGACACCCGAGCCACATCAGTACTCCTCAGCCATATCCAACGCCGCCACCACTGCCGGTGATTGCTTAATCCAAGCGCCGCTGTCCTGCGTGTTGTTCCGCCATGGCAAGATCCTCAGCAGAGCTTCCCTCTCGGTTCCCTCCTCAGGCTTACGTCCGGTGATTGCTTAATCCAAGCGCCGCTGTCCTCTTGAGCCATACGCTTACTTAAGGAAGGAGCTCACCCCTTCACTCATTTTCATGTCTTCCATCTGCAGCAGCAGCTTTTTCTGTGAAGGAGGATGCTATACTCTGCCTCTTTTTTCCTATCTTTCAATGTTGTAAAGTTGATTTGGTTTCCCTTTAACTATTTCTGACTCCAACATATTTTATTCTCAAGCATACATGGAGCTCCATTTTCCTCTCAGTTTTTAATTAGTCAATGGATCATTGGATAGCCGTAAAGTTTGAAAAGACACACAGTTCAACATTTAAACAGATATCTTTTCCATTACAAAATTATGAACGAGGTCCTATACACTTAAACAACATACAAGTAAGGTGATAATGAGATTCTTTCTGTTACAATTACTTGGTAATGTTAAGCGCTCTCTTTCTTGGACTGAGTAACAATATATTAGTAAATGATTGTGAATTTAATATAGATTCGTTCCCTTTTTTTGTCATTCCCTAAGATAGGTCTTCTCGAGAATACTTTGAGAAAGAAACATTACATGTTGTCAAGATGTGTAATTTATCCATGGAATTATCAACATGGATAATATTTAGAATTAAAAATGAACACTATGGACTAATAATTGTTAATGAGCTTAGACTAGTAGGTATTGAGAATATCATAAGTAATTGGTAACCTTCAGATAAATTGGATAGAAATATAAAATTAATATTAATATGAAAAGATATTGTGATAATTTATGCTTAATTAATAGAACTTATTATTGTTGAAAATTATTGGCATTGCTTATAATTAAACCTCTAAGAATATAATTCTTAAAGAAAATTTCAACAAATACATGGAAATACATACATTAATAGATACATGCATACACATGCCTACATACATACATAAACGCTATGCATACATACATACACACACATCTACGTACATACATACAACCATACATACATATGTATGTACATACAAAAACATACACACAAACGTGTATACAACACATATTTAGACATACTTGCAAACATAAATACATATTCATACATACACACATGCATGTACACATGAACATCTTTGTGAGTTGAATAAGAAGAGAAAGAAAGAGATGGATAGAGAGAGAGAGAAGTGTATATGTGCATACTTTTTTTTAATAAGGGAAGTTTGGCCTTAGTCTATTTTTCCTGATTTGTATTAAATAAAAGGGAAAAAAAGTACAAGTGAAGGGGACTAGTGCCCACAGGATCCCCCAAAATCCCACAGGGTAGGGATAAATTTTACAGAGTTTAGATGGCATTACAAAGAAGGTTAATCACCCTCTCATGAACCTCATGCAAGCCCCACTTGGGTTTAAGCTTGTTGTTGATCAGAAGTAGCACTTGGTGATGCCTGAAGGGGGGGGGGGGAGGGGATTTCTTACAGTTAGCAATTCTTTTGCCAAGGAGAAACAATGATTTCTCATTCGACCACTCTTTGGGGGAGTCGCCAAAGTTATAAGCACATCTTTCCTGCCACATCTTTGAGAGGGCCTCCCCTCTTATGGTGTTTCAGAGAGTTGTCGAGCAACCGATCGCTTCTCTTAGCAGCGCTTGTTTTATTTTTGAAGTCTTATTTTCTTTTTCACAATTTTCCAGATCCTATTGGAGTAGGGATAAGTAAAGAAGATGTGAGAAACATCTTCAATGGACTTGTAGCAAGGCTTGCACCAAGGAGGCACACCACAAATTTTGCTAGCCTTTAGGTTGGTCCAGATTCCCCGATGAAGAATTTTCCATAAGAGGATAGACTTTTTGATTTCGATAAGAGAATGCTAGATAGCCATGAAGTTCATATCTCACCGCAGCCGCATCCATGATAGGCACCACTTCTTGTTGAGGTTGACCTGATAATCAATGTTTTCTTTGATGTTCAGGATTTTTGTTAGGCAATTACCATTATGCCATTTGAGACCAAGCGGGTGTTGAAGAATCACTCATGAATTTGACATACAGGCAGACATATAAGAAAAAGAAAGATAAAGAGAAGCGGAATCAAAGTATTCAGAAAATCAAAAGCCTTAGTGAAGGGACAAATTCATGACCGTTATGTACAACGCAGAATCTTCTAGAATCAGAGTTTGTTAGAGTTCGTTACACCGAATCAAACTGTATATAAAGAGAGAACATGCATAAGAAAAGTGAGAGGAAGCGTGCAAACAAGAACGTGCGTCAGTAGAGCGCGCAGTTTAAATAGAGCGCATATAGAGGTCAGAAAGAGTGAGAGAAGAGAAGCTTTTCAGAAGTCGCCAGAGATCGACTATGTAAAGATGAATAACAGAAACCTGAAATGTTAGGTATTCATCCGAGAGAGATGGTAAGAAGAAACTACTCAGTGTAGGAGAGTTTCCATAGCTTGAGCAAGATGAGGCCAAGCTAGTTTTATACACATCTTCTCTAATAGAAAACACATGTTCATGTGGAAGTTTGCGCGCATTCTTCATATGTGAAGAAACCTGAGTATTTTTGTGTTACGGTATAAAGTTAGTTAACAGTTATTTTCTCAGTAAACGAATGTTTCGGTCAATTACAATGGTCTCAGTAAACGCATTTTTGGTCAGTTACAGTTTTCTCAGGAAACGTGTTTTCCGGTAGAACAACGAAGTATATCTCGTAGAATAAATTAAAGTTTTGTATGAGAGATAGCTTATCTTATAGCTAGACATCTCTACTATCAGTTCATCAAAGATTTCGGTGAAATGGATATGTACACACAGTACAAAGTCTGACCGAAAAGAGACATTCTGAACCGGAGAAGTTTTTTCTTAAACTTCAGAAAGTGTTCACTCAGTGAAGGAAGTTCACGCATCACTTCCTTACTTCTTGTATAATCACTTGAAGTAATTACAAACAGAATAGGAGTTGATTTCGATAAGATTCCAGTATAATTACGGTGACAGTCTGGTGATAGTCCGGTGAAGTTTCGGTTGAATTTCAGTAAATTCAAAACGCAGTCTTATACGATTGAGTAACAGTAACCTTGCTAAGCTACTGCTGATTATAGAGGTGTTCTAATTTTCACTCTAGCTTAGCTCTCTTCGGTGGCGTAGCGAATTCCGCAGACTTGACAAAGTTCGAGTCTTTGCCGCGTCGACCATAACAGTGGTATCTGTGCTACCATACCGAAAGTGGTAGTCGTAGCTATAGTACCATCAATGGTATCAGAGCGAGTTAATCACCAACAAGTGGTATCAGAGCCGTGAGATCCAAGAAGTGGTACCAGAAGGAGAAAGATTCTGAAGAGTAGAAAGATTCTCAAAAAGTCACCGAAAGGAACAGAAACAAGAAGATCATGGCAGATCATGTCCAAATTGATAAATTGGACAGAGATAATTATCTCGCATGGGTAATGCGCATGGAAGCCTTACTTATGAGTAAGGACTTAATGATGTATGTGACCGGAGAAAAAAAGAAGCCGACTTTCGAAGATGATAGTCAACCGGAAAAAGAAGAATTAGAAGCCTTGAAGCTGTGGTAGAAGAAAGATGCAACGGCAAGAGCTTACATTTATAATACCGTTATAGAACATCTACTACCGCACATTAGAGGTCTGGAGAAAGCGGAGGATATATGGAGTGCGTTGGAAGATCATTTCCAAAATACTACGAAAGCTAAGAAAGCTAGCTTATGGTCCGAATTCACAACGTTCAAAAAGAAGTTGAATCAAAGCATTAGTGACTATGTTACTAAGATGAAGGATCTAGCAGATAGTCTTGGATCCATAAATGAAGATGTCGAAGATCACAGATTGATAGCGCAACTACTAACAGGTTTGAGAGGAGATGAAAGATGGAAACCTTTCGTACTCTCAACTGAACTTTCTTTAAATCATTTTGTACCAGATTTAAATCAGCTGCTTGGTTTGATGCTCACATATGAGCAAGACCTGAAAGGAGATGCAGATAAAGGACAAAGTTCTGCAATGTACATGAAGAACAAGAAGAAAGCAGACAAATGTAAGTCAAAAGATGAAGAAGAGTCGAGTTCTCAGGATTATTATGCAAGAGGTAAAGGCACCGGTAGAGGAAGAGCAAGAGGTTTTGGAAGAGGAAGAAGTAGCCAGAATAACAATAAGAAGGCTTGCTAGATTTGTGGACTAAGTAATCATCTGGCTCATGATTGTTGGCACAATCAACAAGGATCAAATCAGAATCAGAATAACAATAGTAGAGGCAAAAGCGGAAGATATCAGAGTAATTTTCAAAGAGGAAGACAGAATCAAAGAGGAGGCTATGGTAGAGGTGGAACAAGAAGCTGGGCAGAATCAATCCTACCACACCACCTACAACAACTACACAAATGACACACAGAATGAAAGTCATACATCATTGATGATGAACTCAATAAGCACATCAGATAACGAAGAGCTAAAGGTATTTTGCATTGATTCTTGATGTTCTAATCACTTGTCAGGAAATATAGAAGTGATATCAGAATTGGAAAAAGGTAGTTCCAGTCATAGTGTTCAAACAGGTGAAGTTACGAGACACAGTGTACACTCAATTGGAAAAGTGAAATGTAAGAGTGGAGCAGATTTGCTAACCAATGTTTTGTACATTCTGACAATACTGAAAAATTTAATTAGTGTAGGACAGATAGTTGAGAAAGGTTTTCACGTCAGATTTACAAATGAAGGAGTATTTGTAGAAGATCCCGAGAATGGATATCATCAGATCGTCTTTGGTAAGAAAGAAGGCAGACTCTTTACTTTAAGAGTACAAGGGAACATCGGTCAAGCGTTGCTCACACATGGTGAAAAGGTGATTATAGAACTTGATCTCTAGCATAAGAGATTAGCTCATTTAAATGAAAAAGGAATTAAAGCTATGATTTCAAATTAATCAGTACTGGGATTACCGAATGTACAGAACCAACATATGATTCACAAGTGCGAAGCATGTCAGATGGGAAAAGCCCATAGGTTACCTTTCCAGAAGAAAGGATTCAAACATGATGAAGTACTCGAACTCATTCATACAGATGTATGGGGTCCAACAAAAGAAGGATCAATCAGTGGCTCAAGGTATTATGTTTTATTCATTGATGATGCTACAAGATGGATAACTCTTTATGTTTTGAAGGAAAGATCAGAAGTATTTGAAACCTTCAAGCATTTTCATGCATATGCTAAAAGACTCACAGGTCGAAAGCTTAAGAGACTGAGGTCTGATGGAGGGGGAGAATACTTCTCCCGAGAGTTTAATGACTATCTTTGGAATGCAGGTATTAAGAGAGAAATAACCTGCAGGTATAGACCGCAACAAAATGGTGTAGCAGAGAGAAGGAACCGAACTCTAGTTGAGTTTGCACGAGCTATGCTAAAGGAAAAGGACTGTCCAAATTACCTTTGGGCTAAAGCCGTAAATACAGCTACATACTTGGTAAACAGATTACCATGTATAGCTTTAGATGGAATGACTCCTTATGAAGCTTGGTGGGGAAAGAAGCCAACACTTGATCATTGCAAAGTGTTCAGATCAGTAGCTTATGCTCATGTATCGTCACAACTCAGACATAAGCTCAAACCGAAAGTAGAGAAATATGTGTTCATCAGATATGATGAAAAGCAGATGGGTTACAGGTTATGGAGTCCTCTAACAAAACAGTTCACTGTTTCCAGAGATGTTACATTTGATGAACAGAAAAGCTGGTATGCAGATCAAAGTCATACAACAGAAGAATTTGAAGAAGAGGAAAGAAGAAGAGAGAAAGGGAAATCAATTGTACAGGTGAATAGAGATGAAGACTATATGCAGGCAAGTACGTCCAGGATCGGATCAGGTATGAGAAATGAAGATGAACAGGGATTTGATGAAGATGTGTATTCAGATACACATGAAGAGTTTGAACCAAGAAGGTCAACCAGGACTAGAAGACAACTAGAAAGGTATTCCTATGATACTTCGTACATAACTCGGAAAAATTATGCATATATGGTCAAAGATGACGAAGAACCTCAGAACTATGATGAAGCTAAAGGAAAAAAGCATTGGGAAGAAGCAATGGAAGAAAAGTTCAGCGCATTGGAAGAGAACAAGACATGGGAACTTGTTCCTAAACCAAATGGTAAGAAGGTGATCGGAAATAAATGGGTTTTCAAAGTTAAGAAACTTGCAAATGGAAGGATAGACCATAAGGACAGTGAATGCTATATCATCATCAAAAGGATGGAAGCTAAGTCAGCTAGATATCAAGAATGCATTTCTGAATGGATACATATTAGATGAAGTCTACATGGAACAACCGGAAGGGTTTGTAAGTTCCAGATACCCAAATTTTGTTTGCAGATTAAGAAAAGCACTTTACGGACTGAAGCAAGCTCCAAGAGCTTGGAATTACAGACTTGTGAAATATCTCAATGAACTTGGATACCAAAGTTCGAAAGCAGATGCAAGTCTACTCATCAAGAGAACAGAAGAAGGTATGATCTACATTTGCATTTATGTAGATGACATCATAATCACAGGTACTTCAGATGAAGGAATTAAAGAAGTAAAGAGATTACTTGAAAAGGAGTTTTAGATAAGTGATCTAGGAAAGTTATCATACTTTCTTGGAATGGAAATCACATACACAGATCATGGTGTATATGTTACACAAGAAAGGTATCCCTTAAACTTACTAAAGAAGTTTAATATGGAGAATTGTAGAGAAGGTTCAACACTGCTTGAAGCAAATCATAAACTCAATAAATATAGTGGTGCAGAGTTTAAAGATATGAGAAAGTATCAGTCGTTAGTGGAAAGTCTAATTTATGCTACACTAACACGATCGGATCTTAGCTATGCAGTAGGAGTTCTCTCACAGTTCATGCATTGTTCGAAGGATCAACATTGGGTTGCAGGACAGAGGGTTCTTAGATATATCAAAAGAACTATAAAAGAAGGATTATACTATCCTTTTACGTCAGATATAAAGCTGAGAGCATTCAGTGACTTAGACTGGGCAGGAAGTCAAGATGACAAAAGATCAACACATGGGTATATGATATACCTAGGAGATAAGCTAGTAAGCTGGTGTTCGAAGAAACAACACAGAGTGGCTTTATCATCAACAAAAGCAGAATATAAAGGACTTGTAGAAGCAGCTAAAGAAGTGATATGGATGCAAACCTTGTTCAAAAGCATGGGTATTGATCAAGGTATACCTATCATATATGGAGATAATATGAACTCATTGTATCTTGCAGCAAATCCAGTATTTCATGCAAGAACAAAACACATAGAAATTCAGTATCATTTCCTGAGCGAAAAGGTAGTGGAGAAGGAGATAGAAATAGTATACACTCCGACAAAAGATCAGATTGCAGATATTCTGACAAAGAGCTTGGATGGAACGAAGACAAGTAGATTCAAAGAAATGGCAGGTATAAAAGAAAGGAAAATATATGAAAGACAGGAAAAGTCAAATTAGTGATTGAGGGGGAGCTGTTGAAGAATCACTCACGAATTTGACATACAGATAGACATAAAAGAAAAAGAAAGATAAAGAGAAGCGGAATCAAAGTATTCAGAAAATCAAAAGCCTTAGTGAAGGGAAATTCACGACCGTTGTCGGCGCAAAAAAATCACGGTCGGTGGATCAGGGCGACCGCCAAAAAATACGGCGCACGCGGGGTGCTTGGAGCGGGCTCAAGTAAAGTGGGAACCTCAAAGAGCAAAATATTAGTTGTACTGAAGATCAATCATAATTGAGTAAAACATTCATAAGGTCATGTCAAGTCAAAGAATTCTTTCATTCGCTATGAGAAGAGAAGCCTAATCATTCTTTCATTCGCTATGACACTCCTTTTATTGTTCAAACTAGTGAGCCTTTAAGAGAGTAAAATCACTAATCCTTGAATTCAATGGCACCATGATCGAACGCATCATTGCAAAGCTAAGGTCACAAAATATAAACATATCAAAATAAAGATTCATTCTTAATTCAAAAGCAAACTTATTTGCGTAACAAAGAAAAGATTACTAGTTAAATTAACTAAATCATAGAGTATCAAGTGAAACGAATGCATGTCGAAATCAGTATCTAAGTGCTTTCCCAAACCTGAAGGATCGTTGGATACCAGAGATAGAAGAATTCAATATAGCGAGTCTTCCGTTATTTGCAATACTTAGCAAGCAAATGAATTCATCGGAACTTGTGATCAGTAGACAGCTCGTTCCTTAGAAATAGCGCCAGCCTTGTCATCATACAAAATTGTCATTATCGTAGAAATATAATTGACAGATTATTATGATATTTTATACTAAAAGCGAGTATACAAACACGCAGTGAGCATGTTTTTTATAGAACATAAGAAATCCGTTTCAGCCATCTTCGATCAGAGATTATCATTCCGTGCCGTCAAATTTGTTCTGATTATCAATGCAGTGTCTTTCGGCTCTAAATGCTAAAGTTGATACGCACAATCCTTTGGCATATATAGCGATGTATAAGTAACACAATGAAGAAAACATAAGATTATCTCGTACAAATGATGCATAGGTTTCCTTCAAAAACAAAATCTTCAGTACACATCTGTTTGATATCGTTTCTCAATCTCTATGCTTATGCCCACAAAATTTCACAGAGAGTCATCAACATATCGCTAATAAAGCTTTAGTAGTTGCGCCACGTTCCGCTTCACACAGATGCCTCCATATCTTACACAGAGCGCAAACATCAGAAACGCATAAGAATAATATAAAAAATATATAAATATAATCATCAGAAACGCATAAGAGAGAAATCGCAGATTTGTGTAAGCAATTTATGATAGCTGTTTACAGTCAATTGAACGCTGTCATTAACCTCAAATTCTTGTAGCAAGTCGTCCGATTTCCAATCATAACTTCAGCCTTTAGCGTTGTCGGAAGCCACCTCCTTCTTCAGCATGTATCAGATGTTATCACTTCATTCAATAGCAACAGCAGTCACCTCCATTGATGCTTTCTTGCTTACAAGCACATTTCCTCAATCTTCTCTTCTGTTGTGCGCAGCTCGAATATACTCTCTCCTTCCTTCAGATCAGAACGCGATGCGCCAGGAAAGACATGCAAATTCACGTGCCTATAAACGTGGGAGTATAGAAGCAGAGATATGTTATCAATTACAGCCTCCAAGAGATTTCGAATTCCTGTATCTCTTTCACTTGCGCGTGCGTACATGTGCTGTAGTTTTCAGCAATCAACGATTCCCCGGATTGATAGAGGAGAACTAAATCATAACGTGCAATTCCCAATCTCCCTTCGTCATAATCCTTTAGCCGCAAGAGATCTTCCCATGCGCCTGTGAGCCTGGCGTTTTCCCTTCAAATGATTAGCTTTCACTTTCCACTCCAGCAAAACGAAACCCCTGAGATTTCTATTTTTTTGTTCCTACAGCACGCATCTCCTGTACGACCTTCGAAGCTCTTTTCCTCCTCTTCCGACACAGTCCATCCGAAGAAAATCTATGCTCTGTTAGCTCGTCGCACTTTACGTTGCTGTACTCCAGTCTTCTTCTTCCAAAAGCCAGATTTTGATGCGTTAACTCCCCTCTAAACTGCCTCACATCATGGAGAGCCCCCTGTGTCAGATTTGATCAATAAAAATGACCTCTCAATTCCGTGTGCTACCTCCTCCTTCAGAACGTCGTTCTGAAGATGGTAATTCTCCTTCCTCCAATTATATCTGCCAGCAACAAAACATGAAATGGCCTGCCAAACAAAAACATTCCTTCCCCCAAATATGGAGCAAAGTCCACATATTTATACACATAGAAGTCATGAGATTACCACTCTTTTGGTTTCTACTTTAAGTTTTCATCCACTCTTTAATCCACACTTAATCACCACTCTTTTAATTAACTTTATGCACACAACTTACTTTCACCTCTCTTTTGATCTACACTACTTCTCACCACTCCTTTCTATCAACCAACTTTTTCACTTTAAATGCATCATCTATTTAAACCATTCTTTTAACTTGCACCCACAATTACCACACTTTCAACCTACTACTTTAACCACTTTATTTACACACTCAACTCACACCACTCTTTAAACACTACTCACATACACCATTCATTAATTATCCATTTCTTTTTCATTTTAATTGAATTATCCTAATTTTCTTAATTTAATTATGCATTTAAATTAGGCTTAAGTTAAGCATTTAATATATTCAAACCTTAGTATTAAATGCACATACATGATTAAATAATTAATTAAGCCATATTTTAATTTTTGTTAATGAACCAATGTTTAGATATAGATTAATTTCCTTCAATATTAATTATTTTAACCCTTGAACCTCATTAAAATGTTTCTGATCCCTATCATTAGTCCATAGACATTGACATAAATCCTAGCATTAACCCATTAAAATCTTTTGAGACCCTTCAGATGAACCTAATGAACATAAAATCATGTGAACTTAGACAACCCTAGGGTTAAATACCCATGAATCAAGCATGTATAAATATGAAATACTCGTTAAATATGAAATTAGAGTAAACCCTAATATGAACATGTATTCTTTATCATTCCCTGTATCTGCAAACACTTCAAAAGTAGTTAATTCCAATCAACATAATTGTTTAACAGTGATATACAAGGTTAGAATTCACCAATTAAGTTAATTTCATTTTTATCTAGTCATCAACTGGAAAGTTGAAAACTTTCCGACATTCGCCCCGACCAAACCTGTGCATCCTCCGAATGCGCCAACCTACAGATCATAGAAAGCAATATCAAATTCTTTTGAAAATTATTCATGACTCAAATTCAAATTGTCTGTATATAAAAATGCTTCTATCATTAGTACATCTTCTGATAGAAAGAAAACTTATAAAATTATGTAAACTTGAATTTAAACCTTTTCGTTCAATGCATGAGTTGGAAAACAGGTTTTAGAAGGAAACTATAGAAGTCATTCAAATAGTGTTCGTACTAACTCTTCTATTCACTCTGTTCATAAGTAAAGCTTATGTTTTATATAAGCCCTCTATCCTCATCTCCTAACCATTTGCCATTAAGATACAAAAAACTAACTCCCCTCGAGCATACATCCGCCTTATATAGCCCGCTTTTCAAATCAGAAGTGATTTCGAGACCACAACTGATTTATTTGATTTTTCTTTTATCTCATTTTTTTATCATAATTTTTCTTTTTGTCATTTTTCCTCTTTTCATATGTAGCAACCATTAATGTACTGCTTTCAATTTTTCTCTTCGCAACTTTTTTGATGAAGGGGAAAGGCTTAACCCCTAATCAGAGCAAAGGATCTAGATGTAAGCTAAAGCAGGAACGAGGATCTCTTTAGCTAAATGGGTCAGATTTAAGGAAGCTTACCTATATAAAACAAGTCTACTTCTACTAGGAGTTGCAAGTTAAGCGTTCCTCAACTATTCATATGACAGCCATAGGTCTCTAATTCCTATCTTCTATTCAAGCACATCCCTACTTCAGTGTAAATTCTATTTTTCATAATTTTAAGAAGTTTTTTAACCTAGCTGAAGAATGTACATATCTAATTATGATAATGCAGGGAAAAACAAAACTTAAAACATTAATCAGGGTTAGAACTGTTTCACCTGATCCATATTAATTCCATCTTTAGCATTGCCTTTCATCCAAATATCGTTTTGATTGCTTAAATTTGAAACTGCATGTACTATCTTCAATCTCCTGCGCTTCATCTTTATAGTCTATTTTTGAAGAAAATCTTAGTTCATCAATCCTGAAAAATAACTCAATCCAAAAATCTTGTGAGAAACATAGTTATTAGCAAACTTATACAAAAAGTAGCAATAATATTTCTCGATAGTCCATCTGTAAAACCTAAAGCAATAATAAATCAAACTTTGTAGCTTTCATATTATTCCTTTGTAATATCCAATCATCTATTTTTGCTTGACCTGCATCAAACCACTCACAAACTTGATTAGAAAAGCAATATTTAAAACATTAATGAAATTCATAATTTTAAATTTTGTAAACAATTCCGATATAAATACCTTTTTAATAAGGAAGTAGGTTATAACTCCCATATAAATACCTTTTTGATGAGGAAATAGGTTGTAACTCCCATATAAATATTCTTCATGGATAGAAAACATTCACAAAATTTCATAAACTGTTATTCATCATAATTATAAAAAAGAATGTGGACTATTTCTCGGTTTGAACGTGTCATCTGTGTGCAATAATAATTTTATAAAAAACTTCTCATCAAATTCCTTTTTCATAAGAAAACCAAAACAATTTGATTCATCTTTTCTTGTCAAATATATTAATCATTTCTTAGTTTAATCATTTCTTAATTTAGTCATTTCTTCTATTTTCTTCAATGGTACATTCTTAGTTTTCTTGTTAAGTTTTAAAGGTTTTGATTGTTGTGAATTTATATTCATTTTGTTTTCGATTTGTTTAATTATATGATCAAGAAGTTGCTTGTCTATTTCATTTGTTTGTTTGTTTTGATTCATAATACTTTGTTTGGTCTTTTCTTGTTTAATTCCTTCTTCATGTTTGTGAAATTGAGTTTGAAGTTGTTTAAGCTTGACTTGATCAAACAAATTCTCATTAGAAAGGAGCATTGGATCAAGTGAAATCTGTACATTATTAAGTTTCCTTGCTCCTACTTGTATTTCATGCTCAAAATCACCTAGATCAATTTCCAATTGCTCTTCTATAATCGATTTTTGATCTTCTTCCTTTAGTTTTATCATTTTGATTTCTTCTTTTAGCTCTTGTTTTTGGTTTAATGTCTTCTCCCTTATTTCTTCTTTTGTTTGAATGTTCATATGTATGATAGGCTTCCATACTTTTTTACTTTCACATGGATTAGGTTTAGTTTGAATTTCCTTAAATAGTTCTTTCATTCCACCCCTTCCTAGATTTAATTTTAAAGGTGATCGATCCTGATAATTACAAATTTTCCTTTCAAATTCAACCACTAGTTTCCGTTTTCGTGCATCTTCATACGACCTGCAATTCCAAAATGCATGGCCATATTGATCGCACCAAAAACACTGCAAAGGTCTCATTCGAGTCCTATTTGATGGTCTTAATGAATGTCTACAACTAGATTTACTAAAATCATTAGCATGTGTTATAGATGAAGGATCTATAAACAAACTTTGACTCATTCCCTCCTTTTCATGCTCACATTTAGCTAGCTCTAAATCTTGTATTCGTTTAGATAATATTTCATACTTCTGGTTCATTTCTTGAAACTCAGCATTCATTTCCTCTTTCCAAGTTCTAAGACTAGTTCTTAATACTTGTAAAGTCTCTGGCATAGCTTTAAGCGTATCATTTAAAGTCAAAATCATTCTAAATGTCTTTTGTAGAGCTTCATTGGCCTTGTTTTCCCTTTCTATGAATTTATCTTCCCATTTTCTCAAATGTTGATCTATCAATGCGTTCACATATGCTTCATCAATAACAATACTCGTTGAATTATGCTCTTGTAAGCTAATTTCAAAAGATTCTTTACATTGATGTATATTTTTCATGTTTGTACGCTGCTTTTTGCCCATAACTCACACTTGAATATCAAAGAAGCACCACATAAACGAAAAACAAGCAATGAGGTTATACATACATCAAACATACATTACTTGGCATTAATTTGAGAAAAAAAGTCCAGAAACATGTACCTGAGCTGCAAGGCCGTTTGTTCACGTCGGGTTCACCAATGTCGGCGCAAAAAAATCACGGTCGGTGGATCAGGGCGACCGCCAAAAAATACGGCGCACGCGGGGTGCTTGGAGCGGGCTCAGGTAAAGTGGGAACCTCAAAGAGCAAAATATTAGTTGTACTAAAGATCAATCATAATTGAGTAAAACATTCATAAGGTCATGTCAAGTCAAAGAATTCTTTCATTCGCTATGAGAAGAGAAGCCTAATCATTCTTTCATTCGCTATGACACTCCTTTTATTGTTCAAACTAGTGAGCCTTTAAGAGAGTAAAATCATTAATCCTTGAATTCAATGGCACCATGATCGAACGCATCATTGCAAGGCTAAGGTCACAAAATATAAACATATCAAAATAAAGATTCATTCTTAATTCAAAAGCAAACTTATTTGCGTAACAAAGAAAAGATTACTAGTTAAATTAACAAAATCATAGAGTATCAAGTGAAACGAATGCATGTCGAAATCAGTATCTAAGTGCTTTCCCAAACCTGAAGGATCGTTGGATACCAGAGATAGAAGAATTCAATATAGCGAGTCTTCCGTTATTTGCAATACTTAGCAAGCAAATGAATTCATCGGAACTTGTGATCAGTAGACAGCTCGTTCCTTAGAAATAGCGCCAGCCTTGTCATCATACAAAATTGTAATTATCGTAGAAATATAATTGACAGATTATTATGATATTTTATACTAAAAGCGAGTATACAAACACGCAGTGAGCATGTTTTTTATAGAACATAAGAAATCTGTTTCAGCCATCTTCGATCAGAGATTATCATTCCGTGCCGTCAAATTTGTTCTGATTATCAATGCAGTGTCTTTCGGCTCTAAATGCTAAAGTTGATACGCACAATCCTTTGGCATATATAGCGATGTATAAGTAACACAATGAAGAAAACATAAGATTATCTCATACAAATGATGCATAGGTTTCCTTCAAAAACAAAATCTTCAGTACACATTTGTTTGATATCGTTTCTCAATCTCTATGCTTATGCCCACAAAATTTCACAGAGAGTCATCAACATATCGCTAATAAAGCTTTAATAGTTGCGCCACGTTCCGCTTCAGACAGATGCCTGCATATCTTACACAGAGCGCAAACATCAGAAACGCATAAGAATAATATAAAAAATATATAAATATAATCATCAGAAACGCATAAGAGAGAAATCGCAGATTTGTGTAAGCAATTTATGATAGCTGTTTACAGTCAATTGAACGCTGTCATTAACCTCAAATTCTCGTAGCAAGTCGTCCGATTTCCAATCATAACTTCAGCCTTTAGCGTTGTCGGAAGCCACCTCCTTCTTCAACATGTATCAGATGTTATCACTTCATTCAATAGCAACAGCAGTCACCTCCATTGATGCTTTCTTGCTTACAAGCACATTTCCTCAATCTTCTCTTCTGTTGTGCACAGCTCGAATATACTCTCTCCTTCCTTCAGATCAGAACGCGATGCGCCAGGAAAGACATGCAAATTCCCGTGCCTATAAACGTGGGAGTATAGAAGCAGAGATATGTTATCAATTACAGCCTCCAAGAGATTTCGAATTCCTGTATCTCTTTCACTTGCGCGTGCGTACATGTGCTGTAGTTTTCAGCAATCAACGATTCCCCGGATTGATAGAGGAGAACTAAATCATAACGTGCAATTCCCAATCTCCCTTCGTCATAATCCTTTAGCCACCAGAGATCTTCCCATGCGCCTGTGAGCCTGGCGTTTTCCCTTCAAATGATTAGCTTTCACTTTCCACTCCAGCAAAACGAAACCCCTGAGATTTCTATTTTTTTGTTCCTACAGCATGCATCTCCTGTACGACCTTCGAAGCTCTTTTCCTCCTCTGCCGACACAGTCCATCCGAAGAAAATCTATGCTCTGTTAGCTCGTCGCACTTTACGTTGCTGTACTCCAGTCTTCTTCTTCCAAAAGCCAGATTTTGATGCGTTAACTCCCCTCTAAACTGCCTCACATCATGGAGAGCCCGCTGTGTCAGATTTGATCAATAAAAATGACCTCTCAATTCCGTGTGCTACCTCCTCCTTCAGAACGTCGTTCTGAAGATGGTAATTCTCCTTCCTCCAATTATATCTGCCAGCAACAAAACATGAAATGGCCTGCCAAACAAAAACATTCCCCCCCCCCAAATATGGAGCAAAGTCCACATATTTATACACATAGAAGTCATGAGATTACCACTCTTTTGGTTTCTACTTTAAGTTTTCATCCACTCTTTAATCCACACTTAATCACCACTCTTTTAATTAACTTTATGCACACAACTTTCTTTCACCTCTCTTTTGATCTACACTACTTCTCACCACTCCTTTCTATCAACCAACTTTTTCACTTTAAATGCATCATCTATTTAAACCATTCTTTTAACTTGCACTCACAATTACCACACTTTCAACCTACTACTTTAACCACTTTATCTACACACTCAACTCACACCACTCTTTAAACACTACTCACATACACCATTCATTAATTATCCATTTCTTTTTCATTTTAATTGAATTATCCTAATTTTCTTAATTTAATAATGCATTTAAATTAGGCTTAAGTTAAGCATTTAATATATTCAAACCTTAGTATTAAATGCACATACATGATTAAATAATTAATTAAGCCATATTTTAATTTTTGTTAATGAACCAATGTTTAGATATAGATTAATTTCCTTGAATATTAATTATTTTAAACCTTGAACCTCATTAAAATCTTTCTGATCCCTATCATTAGTCCATAGACATTGACATAAATCCTAGCATTAACCCATTAAAATCTTTTGAGACCCTTCAGATGAACCTAATGAACATAAAATCATGTGAACTTAGACAACCCTAGGGTTAAATACCCATGAATCAAGCATGTATAAATATGAAATACTCGTTAAATATGAAATTAGAGTAAACCCTAATATGAACATGTATTCTTTATCATTCCCTGTATCTGCAAACACTTCAAAAGTAGTTAATTCCAATCAACATAATTGTTTAACAGTGATATACAAGGTTAGAATTCACCAATTAAGTTAATTTCATTTTTATCTGGTCATCAACTGGAAAGTTGAAAACTTTCCGACACCATTATGTACAGTGCAAAATCTTCCAGAATCAAAGTTTGTTAGAGTGCAGTACACCAAATCAAACTGTATATAAAGAGAAAACGTGCATAAGAAAAGTGAGAGGAAGCGTGCGAACAAGAACGTGCATGAGTAGAGCACGCAGTTTAAATAGAGCGCATATAGAGGTAAGAAAGAGTGAGAGAAGAGAAGCTTTTTAGAAGACACCAGAGATCGCATATGTAAAGATGAATAAGAGAAACCTAAAATGTCAGGTATTCATCTGAGAGAGATGGTAAGAAGAAACTACTCAGTGTAGGAGAGTTTCCATAGCTTGAGCAAGATGAGGCCAAGCTAGTTTTATACACATCTTCTCTAATAGAAAACACATGTTCATGTGGAAGTTTGCGCGCATTCTTCATATGTGAAGAAACCTGAGTATTTTGTGTTACGGTATAAAGTTAGTTAACTATTATTTTCTCAGTAAACGAATGTTTCGATCAATTACAGTTGTCTTTGTAAATGCATTTTCGGTCCGTTACAGTTTTCTCAGGAAACATGTTTTCCAATAAAACAACGAAGTATATCTCGCAGAATAAATTAAAGTTTTGTATGAGAGATAGCTTATCTTATAGCTAGACATCTCTACTATCACTTCATCAAAGATTTCGGTGAAATAGATATATACACACAGTACAAAGTCTGACCGAAAAGAGACATTCTGAACCGGAGAAGTTTTTTCTTAAACTTCAGAAAGTGTTCACTCAATAAAGGAAGTTCACGCATCACTTCCTTACTTCTTGTATAATCACTTGAAGTAATTACAAACAGAATAGGAGTTGATTCTGGTAAGATTCCGGTATAATTACGGTGACAGTCTAGTGATAGTCCGGTGAAGTTCTGGTTGAATTTCAGTAAATTCAAAACGTAGTCTTATACGATTGAGTTACAGTAACCTTGCTAAGCTACTGCTGATTATAGAGGTGTTCTAATTTTCACTCTAGCTTAGCTCTCTTCGGTGGCGCAGCGAATTCCGTAGACTTGACAAAGTTCGAGTCTTTGCCGCGTGGACCATAACAGTGGTATCTGTGCTACCATACCAAAAGTGGTAGTCGTAGCTACAGTACCATTAGTGGTATCAGAGCGAGTTAATCACCAACAGCGGGCACGACAGGTCGTGCCCCATGAGAAGATGGACTTTAGAGCGGTCCCATACAAGATGTCTACTTTTTATAGTATTCCATTCTTCAAAAGTAATGCTGGCACTAGAGTCAAAATCCTCAAAGTTGATCCACTCATTGCTATCTTGATTCTAGAGATGTTTCAATTTATTGAAGCCTTTGTTCCATAGGCTCTTGGCGTTTTGAATGTTCTCAGATTCCATGTTCCGGATGCTATGTGGCATGGACAAAGGAAACTCTTAGATTCCATGTGAATCCTATATCTCATGATTGGTTTAGAATTTGGGGAAACTAATGCTTCCATTGCATCCGAAACGTGCCAAAACCCTAAGATCGACTGTCTTATTGCTTGATTCTGACATCCAGAGACCATGCTACGAATTGATGACATGATCGATGACATCATCAATTCGTAACCGCCCTAGAACCGCCCTTGGGAAACCTATATAAGGAGGGGTTGGCCACATTCATAATCAGTCTTGCCAATACCTGTGTTGGGAGCTCAAGGAGTCATGACCGCCAAGTAAGTACTCTTCAAGTTCCAGTTCTAGTTCTTGTCTTGTTCCTTGTTCTAGTCTAGTTCTTGGACATCCTATCTTGTCCCCTTGTAATCTCGTAGTACGAGATCATGTCGAGTTCTTTCGTGTATCTAGTTCATCTCCCAGAAGAGAGTTATTGTATTCCAGATATCTTGTCTCATACTTACGATCCCGGGTTGTGGGATCTCCCCCTCAAGCGATGAGTTCCATGAGGAGTGGTCACGTTCTCTGGTCTCGACTTCATTGGATTTTTCTTATGGAATTCTCGAACCTTGATTGGTGCTCTTTGAAGGTTTTCTGCAGGTTCCCAAGTACGATCACTGATATCATACCCTTTCCAATGAATAAAGTACTCTAATCTTCCTCGGGATATTCTCGAATCTAGGACATGCTCGACTTCAAATTCTTCATGATCATCAATCTGGATCGGTGGTGAAGGACTAGGTCTCTCCCCCCTCAATGGTGAAATCTGATATGGTTCCAACATGGATACATGGAAAACTAGGATGTATTCTCATGGTACTTGGTAGCTGGAGCTTGAAGGTGACTGGATTAATCTTGGCCAAGATGGTAAATGGACCAAATCTTTGATTATCTAACTTTGCACAAGGCCTTGAAGTTTGCAAATTGTTTCTGAGTAACCATACTTTATCCCCAATTTGATACGGTGGATTCTGGACACGATGTTGATCTGCATAGTACTTATATTGTTGTTGAGCTTTATGGATCTCTTCCTTGAGTTCTTTGTGAATGTCCATCAGGTACTGGGACTTGTCTCTGGCAGTTGGGTTCTTGACATGATTTGAGAGTTGTATATCCATCCTTGGATGTTGTCCATAGTTTGCAAAGAAGGGAGTTTGCTTAGTAGATGCATGAACACCATTGTTATAGGCAAACTCTGCAAAGGGTAACAACTCAAACCAATCATTTTGGTGATAGTTGCTAGTGCAACGGAGATATTGCTCTAGGACTTGATTCACCCGTTCTGTTTGTCCATCAGTCTGTGGATGATTTGTTGTGGATAGTTTAACTTGAACACCAAGGAGCTTGCAAAGACTGTTCCAAAAGCTGGATATGAACTATGGACCTCGATCACTGACAATGTCATCAGGCAATCCATGAAGCCTAAATATATACCTGAGAAAAATTCTAGCAGTGGTTGCGCCTGTGATTGCCTTGGTAGTTGGAATGAAGTGTGCCATCTTTGTAAATCTATCCACAATAACAACAATGGCATCATACTTATGTGACTTTGGTAGATCTATGATGAAATCCATAGACAATGAAGCCCATGGCCTTTCTGGAATAGGTAGAGGTTGCAAGAGGCCATGAGGTTTATGTCGGGGTATCTTAGATCTATTGCAAGTATCACAGGTTTGAATGTATTCTTTGACTTCCTTCCACATCTGAGACCACCAAAAGTCCCTTGATATGAGTTCTATTGTTTTATTCACTCCAAAATGTCCTACTGCAAGGTTGCCATGGCGTTGTTGAAGTACTTGGATCCTGGGTTTTCTTGGAGGGACATACAATAGGTTCTTATAAAGTAGTAACCCATCTTTTTCTTGAAATTCGTTTACTTCTTGGAATTTTCCTTCTTGAGCTTTCTGCTTAACGTTACAAAACAATTCATCCTGTGGTAGATTCTCACGGATCAACTGATTCAAGGCTGAATCTTCATGATGGCTTGAAGAGATAGCTGCTAACTAGAGATGCTCAGGCTTGAGTAATACATTCTCTTGTTGATCAAAGGCCTCTTCACCCTTCTTTGGTGCAAGGTAAGATCTTCTGGACAGGGCATCTGACTGACATTGATGACATCCTGGACGGTATGTGATGACAAAGTTGAATCTAGATAAAAAGTTACTCCATCGAGATTGCCTTCTATTGAGAATCCGGGTGGTCATAAAATATTCTAGGTTCTTGTGATCTGAATACACAATGACTTTATGAGCTGTTCCTTCTAGATGATGATGCTGGGTATCAAACGCGTCTAGAAGTTCTTTATCATGAATTTCATAATTAATTTTTGGAGGGTAAAACTTCCTTGAATGATATGCAACTGGATGTAGGTGTCCATCATCTCCATATTGGGAAAGAATGGCCCCTAGAGCAAAGTCTGATGCACCTGTCTCAAGGAAGAAGGGCTTACTGGAATCAGGATGAACTAGAATTGGGACGGTAGTGAATGCTGATTTCAAGGTTTGAAAGGCCTTTTCTGCTTCTTCGGTCCATGAGAATTTGGAGTTCCCGGTAAGCTTGGTAAGAGGTGTTACTATCTTGGAGTAATCTCTGATGAATATCCTGTAGAAATCGGCAAACCCCAAAAAACATTATACATCTCGAACACATGAAGGTGGTTGCCAATCAAGGATTGTCTCAATCTTCTTAGGGTCCATAAAAATTCCTTTATCTGATACAATGTACCCTAAAAATTCCACTTCTGTCTTATGGAAAGAGCACTTCTCCAATTTCGCATATAATCCTTTTTCTCTTAGTTTCTCTAAGACTATCTTTACATGGCATTCATGATCTTCTAGATTTTTGGAAAATATCAAGATATCGTCAAGGTATATTACAACAAAATCATCTAAATATTCTCGGAAGATGTCATTCATCATATGTTGGAAGACATCTGGAGCATTTGTGAGACCAAATGGCATAACTACATATTCAAAATGGCCATACCTTGTCTGAAATGCTATCTTCCATTCGTCTCCTTCTCTGATCCTGACAAGGTTGTAAGCTCCTCGAAGGTCAATCTTCGTGAAGAATTTTGCCTTTTCAAGGTGTTCCAAGAGTTCGGATATGAGTGGCAGAGGGTATCTATTCTTTATAGTGACTTTATTCAATCCACGATAGTCTACACACATCCAGAGAGTCCCATCCTTCTTCTTTACAAATAAGATAGGAGCTCATGCTAGAGACTTTGAGTGTTTGATAAACCCCTTTGCTAGATTCTCATCAATGTTCTTGCGTAGTTCTGTAAGTTCCTCTGAGGATAGTCTGTAGATTGGTCCAAAGGGCGGTTGTGCTCCCTCTTGAAGTTCTATGGCACAATCATAGGGTCTATGCTCTGGAAGGATGTCTGCATTCTTCTTTTCAAAAACATCTTCAAAGCCTTTGTACTGATTGGGTAGTTGCACTGGATCATCTTTCTTAGATTCTTGAGCTGGTATGGCATAGATCATATATGTCGGTTCCTTCCTTACTGCATGTATGAAGGCTCTGGCTCCGACATATGTTGGGTTCTTCTAGATATCTCGAGGGGTAATTTTATTATTCTCCCAATTAATTTTTGGATTATGTTTCTTTAACCACGGCATTCCGATGATAACCATATTTACTGGACTCGATATTACATTGAAACATATGTGTGAATCATGGTCACCAAGATGTACTCTTAGTGGTATGGTTTCCATGGTTATATTCCCCGAAGCTAGAGGCCGTCCATCTACTACTTCAGTTACTACTGGTGTGTTCTTCTGAAGTACTGGAATTCCATGTTTGTTAACGAGTCCTTCATCAATGAAACATGAGGACGCTCCTGAATCTACCAGAGCTATAAGGGAAAGGGTCTTCTTAGACATGATTAACTTGACAGGGGCAAGACATGTTTCTACAGGTGTGGATGGAATTATGAGACCCTTTCTTATATCATGGTCCGGTTGTATGGTCTCTTTTACAACTGGACTTCCTCGTTTCCCTGCTCTACAAGGGTGGCTGCAACTTTGGAGTTCGTTCTCTTGTTGGGACAATTAACTGCAATGTGGCCAGGGTTTCCACAATATAGAAATAATTTGTTATCCCTCCTTCTTTGTTTCTCTTGTGGTGTTAGAGGTTGGAACCTAGTTACATCTATCTGCATAGGTTCGGGCATAGGCTCATCTCTAGGAGTAGGTTGGAAAGGTTTCCATTGGCGAGGTCTTCCTTCTACTTGTTTTTCTTTTTTCCTTTCAAAAAGGCGGTTATCACATTGAATGGCTTGGTTGATGTATTCATTCAATGTCTTCACCTCTGGCATCCTGAGTAGAAGGTCCTTCACATCATCCCTTAAGCCCCATCTAAATTGGCTTATGAAATAATCTTCATGCCAAGTTAGGTCATATATCAACTGCCTAAATTCTGATGCATAGGTAGAGGCAGGGCGGTTACCTTGATGTAGCTTCCGAAGTTTTGTTTTTGCTACTCGACTCGTGTCTGCATCTCCAAATGTAGCGATGAGCTCTCCAAGAATTACAAGAACGAATCGGGAGTCTTCAGACAAATCAAGGGAGTATGCAAGTAAATCAACGACCTAGTACATCCTTCATGAGGGAACCGAAGATCTGCATGCCAGAAAAGTTCGATGGTGATCGCACAAAGTTCCGAGGATTCTTGCAACAAGTCAAATTGTAAATCCGTATGCAGCCTGATAGATACCCTGATGATGCATCCAAGGTCGATTTTGTTGGAACCTTGCTCTACCGTCAAGCATTATCATGGTTCGCCCCAATCCTGGAGAAGGATCTGGCCGTACTTCATGACTATGAGGGGTAGAATTCCATAAGAAAAATCCAATGAAGCCGAGACCAGAGAACGTGACCGCTCCTCGTGGAACTCGTCGCTTGAGGAGGAGGTAATGTCATGGACAAAGGAAACTCTCAGATTCCATGTGAATCCTATATCTCATGATTGGTTCAAAATTTGGGAAAACTAATGGTTCCATTGCATCTGGAATGTGCCAAAACCCTAAGATCGACTGTCTTCTTGCTTGATTCTGACATCCAAAGACCATGCTACGAATTGATGACATCATCGATGACATCATCAATTCGTAACCGCCCTAGAACCGCCCTTGGGAAACCTATATAAGGAGGGGTTGGCCACATTCATAATCAGTCTTGCCAATACCAGTCTTGGGAGCTCAAGGAGTCGTGTCCGCCAAGTAAGTACTCTTCAAGTTCCAGTTCTAGTTCTTGTCTTGTTCCTTGTTCTAGTCTAGTTCTTGGACATCCTATCTTGTCCCCTTGTAATCTCCTAGTACGAGATCCTGTCGAGTTCTTTCGTGTATCTAGTTCATCTCCCAGAAGGGAGTTCTTGCATTCCAGATATCTTGTCTCATACTTACGATCCCGGGTTGTGGGATCTCCTGTATCATCTCTAGTCCAGTTTTCCATACCTATTGGTCCCAGGTTGTGGGACATCTGTATCAGTCACATATTCTTGTATCATTTTCCCTATGTGGGTGTTCTTATAATCATAAGTGTATTTCGGAAATCTTGTCTACTGTAGTCAGAGAGCACAATCTAGTGCTCCCCTGACACTATGGATGGGAAACCAGATAGAGTCATTCTGTCTGATACCGACCACCCGCTTCCAATCTTCATTGATTCTTATGAAGATTTTGACTTTATTCCAACTCTTCTAGATAGAAAGCACATGCGCGTTGAGCCTTTCGAGAAGACTGGGATCAAAGAGAAAAAAAGGGTTAGAATTTCGAGATTCTTCCAATTCAGGAATCCAACGAAACTGAACTCATTCTTGTTTCTAAAGATCAGTTGCATTAGAGCCTTGAAACCCACATAATGATAATTGAAAGAAATTATCTTTAAAGGATATATGTATGACAATATAGGAGTATGGTTACATGACCCTTCCATCTCCAACAACCTCTAGCTTAAAGATCAATGTGTCTAAATGATCTTGCACCAATTTCTCGAAGAAGGTGTATCCATGCACCTCCAATTGCTCTAGAATTATATCTTAAAGAATCGAGCTCATATATGACTGATGCAAAAGCTAGGCTTTCACTTGCTTTACGCCTATATCAATCATTGAACGTGTGAAAAATCCAAGTGCAAATACTCTTGAACGTGTGAAAAATCCAAGTGGAAATACTCTAATAGAAATTGCAATTCTAAGTCTTAATAATAACAAATACAATTTTTAGGAGGCTTGTCAAAGTTGACCGCACATGTTTTCTTCTATATCTTCGACAATGCGTCACTCCTAATGGCATTTCAAAGTGCAAAAGAGCACCTGAATACGAATAAATCCCATTATAATGCTTCCTTTCTGATTTTCATCTATGGATGCTTCACTTGCATAGTAAAAATGGTATCTCAAATCTCGTTTGTTTTTTCCATGGGAATCATCTTAGATTGGGATTACTGTATAAACCATACATCTTCCCTCCTCCAAGCAAGAATGTGACCATATGGCAAGAAACATTCATCGTAATCCAATATGAGGCCAAGTTCGCTTTCCTATTATTATATTCAGTCAGTTCTGTTATAGTCCAAAAGTATACTTGGGATTGTGAAATGCCTTAACCGAAAGTCTCTAGGCCCTCAATACTTCCTCTTGTGTAATGAAGCTCATTCTTGAGATAGATCAACAACCAAATGGAGTCCATCTTTTCTAGCTCCAACTATCCTTCTCTACTTGTTACTAAGACAAAAGTGATATTTCCTCATGTTTCAAGCTTTCCATAGACAAGCCACCTAATATGTTCCTTTGGAGATCATTTTGAAGGCGGCGGGAGAGAGAGAGAGAGAAAGAGAGAGAGAGGATATCTTGGTTACGGCTATACTCAATCCGAGTAAACAGAGAAAAGAAGACATTGTGTTTTCTTTGATTAATACAATAGTGTTAAACAGAGTTGCTATCACCATCCTTCGATCATGTTTCTTTTTATTTTAAATAAAGGAAGTTCAACCTTAGTCTACTCTCTCTCACACTTGAATTAATTAAAAGAAAAGTACAAGAGAAGGGGATTACTTCCCATGGGATCCTCTGAATCTCACAGAGCAGGGGTAGCTTTTATAAAGTTTAGATGGCATTACACAGAAGGTAAATTACCTTCTCATCACCCGCATGCGAGGGGGCCCACATGGGCTTAAGCTTGTTGGTGATCAAAAGGAGCACTTGATGATGCCTAAAGGGGGTTTCTTACAATTAGCGATCCTTTTGCCAAGGAGGAATAGTGATTTCTCAATCGACCACTCTTTGGGGGATTCACCAAAGTTATGAGCACATCTTTCCTGCCAGATCTTCCATAGGAATTTCCTTCTGATGCATTCTAGAGAGCCGCGAAGCAACCAATCGCTTCTTCTAGTAGAGCTTGCTTCCAATTGATATGTTTCTGAAGTCTAATTTTCTTTTCGAGCCTTCATGGAAGACCTTGCAAAGCTTACATGAAGTTTGTAGCTCTTTGTGATGTTTGAAGGGGGGGTTTTCTTATAGTTAGCAATTCTTTTGCCGAGAAGGAATAGGGACTTCTCGAGCAACCACTCCTTGGGAATATTGCCAAAGTGGTGAGCGCATATTTCCCACCAAATCTTCCAAAGGATCTCTCCCCTAATCACATTCCACAACGCAGCAGAGCAACCGATCGCTTCACCAATAAGGGCTTGCTTCCAATTGATTTGTTCTTGCAGTCCCAGAGATTGACCAAGGACCCTCCATAACCGAAGGGATTTAGGGCAAGCAAAGTTCAGGTGGCCAATATCCTCTTTTCTATGGCAACATCGCTTGCATGAGGGCGGAACACCACAGATCTTGTTAGCTTTTGCATTGGTCCATATTCCATGGTGTAAAATTTGCCGTAGGAGGACCGACGTTTTGTTTTCAATGAGAGGGTGCCAGATAGACATAAATTTCATATCCCAACGAAGTCACATCCAGTTGAGAACACCATTTCTTGTTGAGATTGATGTCAATGTCATTGCGAGCTTCGACATATGGAAGCTTGGAGAGGCAATTACCATTATACCATTTAAGGCCCATTAGGTCCGAAGCATCGTGTCCCATAAGTAGTCTGATTTTAGAGTGGTCTCAAGCATCGCGTTTACTCAATAGAACATTCCGTTGCTTGTGCATGATTGTAGCACTAGTTCAAGGTCCTCAAAGTCCACCCATCTATTTGTGTTGTGTTTCCAAAGGTGCTTCCATTGTTTGAATCCCTTATTCTAGAGTCTTTTGGCACTTAAGACATTCCAAGGCTCCACGTTTCTCATGCCTTGGATCAGGAACCAAATAGATTCATTTTGTCTTATACCTGCAACCCACTTCCAATCTTCACTGATTTTGATGTGAGGTTGGAATCTGTTCCAACTCAACCACAAGGATCTTATGAGGATCGATCCTTGGGTGCGACCGGAATCGAAGAGAATAAGAGGGTGAGGTTGTCGAGGTTTTTCCATCCAGGGTAGCCCACCAAAGAGATCGCGTTCATGTTTTTGATAATTAATGTCACTGAAGAGGAACCTCTATTGCACCAGGCCTTAATCATCCACTTTGCCGCAAGTCTATTGGCCATGCTGCCAATGTCCATAATACCCAAACCTCCACTCTCCTTGTTGGAGTTAGATGTCTGCGTAAGCACGCAAACAGCACAAGGAAGAAGAAGAAGCTTGGAGCACAAACACACAATACTGAGTGTATTACTAGAGAATGTACAAAGATAAGTAGCCCATTAGGGCAATAGGCGTATATACAAGCCGGGGGAAAAAAACCTCCTAAAGAGGTAAAAAAGTGCCTCAACGGTCCTAGTGTGTTCACAAACATCACTACCTAAATATATCAACAAATCCCCCCTGGGAGTGATGCGGTGAACAAGGAGCTGGCACTCATGTATAAGGAAGTGCCAAGCTATGTGGAAATCACTCCACAAAAGGAAGTAAGCCCAAAGCTTTGCGGAAAGCTTCAAACTTCTCCCTAGGCAGAGCCTTCGTGAAAAGGTCTGCTATGTTCTCCTGCATGGGCACATATGCCAAGCTGATCTCCCCAACAGAGAACCTCTCCCTGACATAGTGATAATGCACCTCAATGTGCTTACTGCGAGCATGGAACACAAGGTTCCTCACAATTGCCAATGCGCTCTGACTGTCAGTGAAGATGGTGGTGGCAGAAGACTGACCAACACCCAAATCAGCCATAAGGCGTCTGAGCCACACACACTCAACAATCGCTGTGAAAGTTGCCCTATACTCAGCCTCACAACTGGAAGTGGCCACAGTAGGCTGCTTCTTGCTCAACCAAGATATACATGAGCTACCAAGCATGAAGCAAAAACCACTGGTGGACACACGAGTGTCATAGCAACCAACCCAATCTAAGTCAGAAAAAGCATGCAAATCTGGCGGTAGTGATCCCCCCTTGGGATAAAACAACCCAAGTAGCCGAGTACCACTCAAGTAGCAAAAGATGCGCTTAACCGCCTTCCAATGTGTGACGCCTGGGCAATGCATAAACCTGCTCATCTGTGAGATAGCAAACTGAATATCTGGCTGAGTAATGCATAAGTAAATCAAGCATCCAACAGCCTGCTGATAGAGAACAACATCAAATGCATCTCCAGCATCATGAAGACTCAATTGTAAACCTGTCTCCATAGGAGTGCAATAGGCTTACAGTCTTCAAGGCCAAAACGCTGCAATAATGTGTCAATATATTTTGTTTGACACAAAGCCATTCCACCATCAACTTGCATAAACTGAATGCCCAAATAGTGATGCAAATGCCTCAAATCAGACATCTCAAATGAGGCATGCAAATCAGCCTTGAAATCAGCAATATGCTTCTCAATAGGACCAGTGAGCATCATGTCGTCAACATAGACAACAATGATCAGAAGCACATCATTAGCAGGCTTAACATATTAGGTGCTTTCAGTTGGACTGTTCTCAAAACCATGTGCAACTAGATAGGCATGTATCTTCTCATACCAAGCATGTGGTGCTTGCTTTAAACCATATAATGCCTTCTTTAACCTACACACCTGGTTTTCATTCCCTTTCTGCACAAAGCCACGGGGCTAAAAAACATACACTTCTTCATGCAAGTCACCATTCAGAAATGCTGTTTTAATGTCCAACTGATGTACATTCCAACCATGATGGGCTGCAAGTGCACAAATGCTCCGAACAGTAGTCATACAGTATGTAGGTGCAAAGGTCTCATCAAAATCAATGCCTCTTTCCTGCGCATAGCCCTTTGCAACAAGCCTAGCCTTATACCTGTCAACTGTACCATTAGGTTTATGCTTCAACTTGTATACCCACTTAGTGCCAATGGACTTCTTGCCAGGAGGCAAGTCACATAAAGACCATGTACCATTCTTCATTATAGCATCATATTCAGATTGCATAGCAGCCATCCAATTTTCTGAATTCTGTGCTTCATCAAAAGAAACAGGCTCATTCTCATCACAGAGACTAGACGCAACCATAGCATAGCAATCTGATGCAAAGGAGGCACTATGAGAGCCTGAACGAGTACGATATGACAAAGGTGCATCTAATTTGCTGTCACGCAAAGTCTGCACCATCCATTTTGGCATAGTTTTTGCCTGCTCAATATCACCTCTTTCATCATGTAAATCTGCATCAGAAATAGAATGATCTACATCATTATATGAAACCTGCAAAGGCTGAGAAGTTGCCTCATTAGGACCAGCACTAGAGTGTCCACCTGTAAAAAGAGGCATTAATGTATCATATATGTCTTTGGAGCTAACAGATGTCTCCTTAGTACATGAAAGCAATGGCTGAATAGCATCTTCCACAAAGACAACATCACGGCTAACCACAATGCATTTAGTCTGTGGATGATACAGACGATAGCCTTTACTTTCAGAACTGTACCCAACAAAAATACATTCTATTGCCTTATCATCCAATTTTCTACGATGTTGTTCAGGCACTAATGCATATGCCAAACAACCAAAAACACGCAGATGAGCAATAGATGGCTTGCGGTCATGCCAAGCCTCATATGGAGTGATAGATTGCAGCGCTTTAGTGGGACACCTGTTCAATACATATGCTGCACACATGACAACCTCAAGCCAGAAACTATGTGGTAAAGCCTGACTCTTGACCATGCACCTCGCCATCTCCATGAGTGACCTATTCTTTCATTCAGCAACTCCATTCTGTTGAGGTGTATACGGCATTGTACACTGGTGTTTTATCCCACGTTCAACGAGAAATGCATTAAAATTAGAAGACATATATTCCCCCCTCGATCAGAACGGAGGGTGCCCAGTTTACATGCTGATAGATTTTCAGCCAAAACCAAAAACTGTTTAAAGCACATGAACACTTCGGACTTTGCTTTGAGTGGATATACCCATGCATGCCTAGAAAAATCATCAATGAAAGTCACGAAGTAAAGGTAATTCCCAAAAGAGGGTGTCTGCATAGGACCACAGACATCACTATGTACAAGCTGCAATTTCTGTGTAGCCCGAACTGAACCATCTTTTGGAAAGGAGGAATGCTGCATTTTGCCCAAAATACAGCCTTCACATACATGTTTTCCAGGAGCCTCAAGCTTGGGCAAAGAAGACACCATATCAGATTTCTGCAGGTGTAGCAAACTAGCAAAATTCATATGACCAAAGCGTGCATGCCAAAGCTTTGCATCTGACATAGCCTGAGAATCATGAACTGCACATGCCGAATCACTCACAGATCTTTCATAGTCTATGAGCTTATACAGCCCACGACATAAAATGCCAGAAGCAATAATCACATCGCCATTTGACAGATCATGAATTGTACACCTGTCATCAACAAATTTCACAACCAAGCCAATCTTGGCTAATGCAGAAACTGATAACAGATTCTTCTTGATCCTTGGCACAAATAAAGCATCTGACAAGGTGAAAGAATTACCATCAACAATAGTCAGAATGATCTTACCAACTCCCATAACAGGATAAGAGGAGTTGTTGATACATGTGACAGTATTCCCTGTAGGGGCAGGCTCGAGTGAGGAGAAGAAACTACGCTGCGAGGTAATATGTTTGGTCACCCCATTGTCAAAGTACCAAACATCTGAGTCCACTGCAGACATGCACTGTTCATGAGAAGATGGGTCAAAATTGCAAACAGTAGTAAACATCCATTCTTCTTCCTGCACAAGATTAGCAGACTCTGTTTTTGGTGTAGAGGCTTCTGCAACAACCATTCCAGCCTCCTTTTTCTTTGCCTCTTTTGCAGCCAGTTTTGGACAGTTCTTTATGATATGATCATTCCCTTTATAGTACTTGCAAAACAATTTCTGCTTTTCTGATTTCTTCTCATCTTTATCCTGGTTCTTCGAATGTGCAACATTTGCAGATTTTTGCTTACTAGTAGAAGAGCTCCATTTTCCTTTGTCCTTTTGACTAGCCAGGAAAGCTTGATCTGCAACATGCATAATGGACCTGTACTGCCTGAACTGATCTTCCTGCAACAGAACATAGACTAACTCCTCAAATGATAAGGCATTCGGATTGCCTTTCATCATCAACCGAAGAGTAGAAGCAAAACTTTGATATGAATCAGGGAGACCATTCAGAACGGTCTGCACAAGTGAACTATCTAGTATAACCTCATCAGCAGAAATCAACTGTTCCTTCAAATCTTTGATCTTCATCAGGAAACTGTCCATATAATCACCTTCATTCATGTGCTCACTCTCCAACTGTTTTCGGAGGTAAGCAACACGAGCCTCATTCCTAGCTTGGTACAATGTGGTAAGTGTATCCCAAGCATCCCTAGCTGTTGTGCAAGAGCGAATATGAGGAATAATGGCACGTTTGACAGACAAAGCTATCAATGCATGTTCTTGGGCATCTCTGCCATCCCAACGAATCTGCTCTGCAGTAGGTGCAACAGAAATAGCAGCACGAACAGGAATCTGCGGAATATCATCTCCGACACCATCTTCATCAGCTCCAGTACCTGTATTTGTAGTACCTATCGTTACAGGTGTAACAGGACGTCTTTCAACACCCTACACAATGTTCCACAATCCTTTTGCAACCAAAACATGTCGCATCATATAAGCCCATAATGGGTAGTTGGTACCATCCAACTTATCCTCAACAGCCAACATACGGAATACATCACTGCTTTCAGCCATGGCCGGTGACTAAAATACCTTGATGCAGAAAATTGATTGTATCTCAAAAAGTTGAACGGAACTGCCCAGACGAATTCTGCTAGACCTGTAGCAGACTTTGAGACGCTTAAACTGGCGAACAGAAACTGGTATATACCTTTGTCACAAAAAGATGAAAGAGCCTGCACAAGCGCTGCGATAGTGCGTTCGGAGTATGCTCACCAAATTTCGTGCGAATCTGAGACTGCAAACGGAGGAGTGTCGACGGCGCCCTAGATGAAGCGACGACCTGCTCTGATACCAATTGTTGGAGTTAGATGTCTACTTAAGCACGCGAACAGCACAAGGAAGAAGAAGAAGCTTGGAGCACAAACACACAATACTGAGTGTATTACTAGAGAATGTACAAAGATAAGTAGCCCATTAGGGCAAAAGGCATATATACAAGCCGGGGGAAAAAAACCTCCTAAAGAGGTAAAAAAGTGCCCCGGCGGTCCTAGTGTGTTCACACACATCACTACCTAAATATATCAACACTCCTTTCGGCTAGTGCATATGGACCATTTGATTTTAGGCACTCCCCTCTTGTTATGGTCCCTAGTCTAGAAAAATTTCCTACAAGTACTTTCCAATTTGGCTAATTCTTGATCCTTCAGTCTCCAACAAGAGAGAAAGTATATGATTGAGAATATGAGGAACGTGTTGATCACCATGGCCCAACTAGCAAGATTAATTTGAAAACCCATCCAATAGTTAAGTTTTTTATTAAGTCTAGCGAGAACCCAAGCCCACCTTTGTTCTAGAGTAACACCGAATCCCATGGGGATACCAAGAATGCGAACGACCTGACCCAAT
Organism: Ceratopteris richardii; assembly: GCA_020310875.1. Classification (NCBI taxonomy): domain Eukaryota; kingdom Viridiplantae; phylum Streptophyta; class Polypodiopsida; order Polypodiales; family Pteridaceae; genus Ceratopteris; species Ceratopteris richardii. The sequence goes on from CM035438.1 coordinate 54,619,015, forward strand.
TGAATGCTTTGGCATCCCTGCACAGTGAGGAGATTGGGTTGATTCCCTTTGATTGCCCTGAACGCAGGCTTGGAATGGTTAATTGGGGACCAAGAGGCCTCACAAAAAGTGTCAAGGCACCACCAAAAGGTTTCTAAGCTAGTATCATCATTGTGGACAAAGGCATTTGTGTCGTCCACAAATAACCTCATGGTCATTTGCCCAGAGTTATTATGAGGATTGATTTTTGGGTGCGATCGGAATTGGAGAGAATAAGAAGGTGAGGATGTCGAGGTTTTTCCATCTAGGCTAGCCCACCAAAGAAATCACGTTCAAACACGTGTTAAAGGTAAGATCGTTTATTATTAACTTAACTGTTAACTACCTACTGCAACCGTTAATTACTGGCTTAAAACAACAATCCTTCAGAGACTCCAGAATCTGGTGCCACACCTGTGTACCAGATAATTCCGAGTCTCTCTTTCTCTGTATTCGATCTCCCCGTAAGAATAGACTGACTCTAGCCAAGTGGGTCCTTGGGAGTGGTAGGGGTCTGTTAGACAGAGGCCCTATACTATTTTCCCAACTTCTCACTCACCCGTCGCTCGGTCCGCGTGTCTTAGCTCAGTAGTTGTTTCTGATCAACCACGGCTATCAACGTCTTGGAATCCCGTACTCCAAGATATACCTGCTATAACAGTTGAGCAGTAATCCGGACCGAGAATCAATACACAAAGCGCACTCCTGGTAACTTAACACGAACACACCACGAATTCCTTCTGCACAATCTACAACTGTACCGAGTACCAAATTCAAATCGCAAGACTACTGACCATAACTTGTCGCGCACTTTATCATCATTCTACTCGTATGCTTAACACTATCGGTACTAATCTGAACACAAATTATACTACCTACCCAGTCATTCACAGAGACTCATAACTCACAACTGAACCATGTTAGTTCTCTATGCTTCCGTGCTCCACAGAAGAACGATCAGACAAACGCGTTCCTGTCGAATAACGCTTAGGAAATACTTCAATCATTACCGGGTGAAATCTCTGCAACACAGTATCGATTCGTAACACTACGTATAACGCACATACGCACACAAGCACATACACAGGAGAGAGAGAATTGAGTATACAGAACAGACCATCGTTACTCTGTTCTACACATACAACACTATACTTGCAATTCCCAAAACACGGGGGGCTCCTTCTCTCGTCCCTCTGCCGTTCTTTTCATTGCTTTAAATAGAATTTTATTACAAGGCTGGCGTGAATCTTTCTTTACCGCGTACTTCCAGAAGGGTTCTTTCTACATTAAAGACCTCTGTCTAAGTACAATTGTCCTTATTCGGCAGCCGTCTAACACTGGCACGCACAGTGGACTCGAACCCGCAAGTACCTACGGTTCGGATACTATACCTTCTAAGTACATACTTCGGGCGAGCCTAAATGTTCGGGTAATTTTCTTTTTGAGGGTTTCTAACATTTGCACTAAGGTGGTAGGTTCTAATAATTGGGCGTCGGTTCTGACGGCACTGAGGGCTATGGCTTGATGTAACAAAATTTCGGCTTGGGTTTGAAGAAAAGCCTCCTGGAGATAAAATTCGTTGGCTAATGCCGCATCTCGGGCTGTCGCTATTTCAGTCAGTTTGGTCTGCATCTCTCCGATGCACTCCTTCTGGTTGCGTATTTGGTTGTCTTGGCGTTCAAACTGCTGGGTTTGGAAATCCAGAGTTTTCTTCAGTGAATCTCGTTCTCTGCGCGTCCTGTCAATATCTTTTTGGTATTGGCCTTCCTTTAGTAATTGATGTTTGAGAATACAGTTGACCGTGTCAGCACATTCTTCGGCTCGCCGTAATTGCTCTTGAACTTGGTCAGCTTCTTTCTGTTGCTCCTGCATCTTGTGGGTGGTTTCTTGTAATTGAATCTTCGTGTCTGCGATCAATTCTTCGAGAGATACGTTGATATCTTCTTGTTCTTGAAGGGCGGCCTTCAGTGTTCGAATTTCCTCATGTGCGTCGTGTATGAGTTGGTCTTTGGCAGCGAGCTGGTCCAGGGCTGCATCTCGTTGTTGTACTAGCGTCTGCTCTATCGAAAATCGTGCTTGGAGTTCTGCTAGCTGTGTCCGAAGTTGATGATTCTCGGTCTTTACGGCATCAACTTCTTCCTGGAGGGGGGCGATGTCGGCTTCCAGGGTGTCTACCTTGTGCTGGTATTCGAGTTTCAGGTGGTCCGTGGCTGCCGTAAATTGGGCGGGCAGCTGGTGTGATAACTGGATGAGGAACTGTCCCATGGCGGCAAGTTCCGAGAATGCGTTATGTGGTGGTGGTGGTGGTGGAGGATGACGAGGTTGAGAGGATGTGTCGGTGAGTAGTTGCTGGGAGTTTGGCGGAGAGTAGTTAGGGGAGGAAGAGGAAGATGCTGCGGGTTCAGTGATGGGTGGGAGGGGTGGTTCCGGTGGGGGGAGGGGTTTGGCAGGAGGTGGTGTAGGGAGAACGGTATCTGAGGGTTTTACCTTGTCGAGTGTTTGTTGTATGGTTTCTGTCTGGTTGATGGCGTTGATGAGTTGATCGAGTGCTTTGGTGGCCGATTCCTGTTCATCTTGGTGCTGCTCAGATTCTTTTTCTGTGGACACTATTTCTGTCTCTGCTTGATCCTGCTGGTCTGGTTGCTCCGTCGAGGTTTTGTTGTGTGTGACGGTGTCGTGGTATGTTTCCTCTTGGTTGTCTGGCTTGGTCTCCTGATCTTTTCCGGCGGATCCTTGGACTTCACTTTCCGAGGAGCTGATCCGAATTCGCTTGGTACGGAAGAGCTGATTAATCTCTTCGTCTTCTTCTTCAGTGTCCTCGATTGGTTGTGCGGATTCTTCGTGTCGAAGTGCGGGGCCTGCGGGTGGGGGTTGTGCGGCGAGAATGGTTGGGAAGAGGAAGGAGATGATGTGGGGAAGGCGAGAGCGGGGGGTAGAACCCTTTTGGAGCTGTTTTACGATAGCTACACATTCTTTGTGGATTCTAAGGAAAAAATAGGAGGCAAAATTTACAGGTTCGCGGGCAGCTAAATCTAAGGCGGAGTAGAAGGGGCGAGAGATGCCATATGTTCGTTTTTGCAAGTTAAGGATGGCTACAAGAAACTGTAGGGCGGATCGCTCGGGTTCTGGGCGGCATAGGATGGCGTATTCGTTCGATGAGGAGCGGGGAAAGAGTTCGGACATACGGGCGAAAGGGATGCTAGGACCGGTTTCGCGGCCTTGCGGGGTGAGGCGGTAGGCGTCGGCGAAGGCTTGGAAGGTGATGACGGTTCTTTGTGGGAGGGAAAGGAAGACCCACTGTCGTTCGGTGGTGGGGCTTTCGGCAATGGCTTGGATGATCTGTGCGGAGAAGGGATGGGCTTCCACTGAGTGCCAAGGCAACTCAGCGAAGTTGGCCAACCCTCTGCATCGCAGGTATTCGCCTACGTCTGTAGGGATACCGTCGCAGAAAGAAGCGTAGTTGGCTAGCGCTTCCATGTCGTTCACAATGCACACTTACAGAAAACACAGAATACTGAGATAACACACACAATCACGAAAACACAATAGCGGTTTTTGGCGCAACTCAGGGGGTTAAATATGGAGAATACGGTGTGGGGGTGAGTATCATTGTGTGGTGCGGGAATGATACGGTTTGCATGCTAGCGTGCATACTAAGTGACCGGTAGGGAGAGGCGGCTGGTATCATAAAGATTTGTACAAAAAGACGGCTAAAAGCAAAACATAAAAATTTATACAAAACGTGGCTCGTCGCCGAATAATTAAGGCGGACTGGTAGTGGGATAATACGACCGCAACTTCGATCCATTAATTACTTTTGGAAGTGGAATTTCGGTCAACGTAGTCAACCGAAAAGTTGTCGGACCTACTTGTGCTGAGATCTTGAAAGGGCCGAACCATCGTAGTTTGAATTTTCCTGCTGCTCTGTCCGATTTTGCGTTATAGAAGAGTACAAGCTGTCCTACCGAAAAGATTGGCGTCTTTAAATATCGATCGTGTGTCTTAGCTTGCCTTAGTTGAACTTCGCGCATAGTTAAAAAACTGAGCCATCGGTGCTCATCAAGTTCTCTGAGTGCGTCCATTCGTGCTGTCAGTGAAGATTCCGGTAGCATCTTCTGAGTGATTGCTACCCGCAAGCTTGGGATGACTACTTCCATGGGAGCGATTGCTTCTAAGCCATAAGCTAGCTTGAAAGGTGTCAAGCCTGTTGTTACTTTATATGTAGTTCGGTATGCCCATAATAATGCAGGTAGTAGTTGATCCCATCTTTCCGGTGTTTCCATGATCAATTTCCGGAGGATGTTTAACAGTGCTTTGTTTGTACTTTCAGCCAATCCATTGGCACGTGGATAATAAGGAGAGCTAAATTTATGTGTGACTTGGAAGGACTGTGTGAGAGCCTTCATTAAATTGTTTACAAAATGAGTGCCTTGATCTGAGACAATTTCCAGTGGTAAACCAAATCGTGGGAAGACATCCGTGAGTAGACATTTTGCTACCGTAACTACTGTAGCAGATCGCAAAGCCCAAGCTTCTGCCCATCTAGTTGCGTAATCTGTGCAAGTCAGTATGTATCGATTGTTACTGGATACTGCTGGAGGTGTAATTGGACCGATAAAATCTAAACCCCATTTCTGAAAAGGTTCTAATGGTAAGATGGGTTGCAGGGGAAAAAGATGCCGTTGTAAAGGCTGACCAGTTCTTTGACAAACATCGCATTGTTTAACAAACTGTGAGATATCTCTGTACATAGTTGGCCACCAGAGTCCTCCTTGCAGAATTTTCCGGTGAGTTAAGTCTGCTGCAAAATGGCCACCGGGAGGAACTGAGTGAGCCAAAGTGATAATTGAGTTAACTTCATGTGGTGGGATACAGCGAAGTAGGATTCCGGTATGATCTGTATAATATAGTTCTCCAGCAACTAACCGAAATCGGCGGCTAAAAACTGCGATTTTTCTTCGAACCGCCTTGGCAGTCTCAGCTGGAAAGCGTCCTTCGGTGAAAAAAGTTAGAATCTGATCATAGTATGTAGGTGGTGTTTGTAAGTTGGGCGTCTCATCAGGTAGCGGTTCCGCATTATAAATCGCAGGAGTCGTGTCATCTATTCCTACCGGAGCTTCGCCGGAATCTAGGCGTGATAAGAAATCTGCTAAGGCATGTGCATTTCCGGGTCGGTGAATGACATCATAGTCGAATTCTTGTAAAAGTAGCACCCATCGTGCTAATCGTCCTCCTAAGTGCTGCTGTCTTACTAGATAAACAAGGGCAGCATGATCCACCTGAAAGGTAAATTTCCGGCCTAGTAGATAATGTCTGAACTTTTTGATTGAGTAGATCAATCCTAGACATTCTCTTTCAGTGGTGGAATAGTTCTTTTCTGCCGGTGCCAGTCTTCTACTGGCGTAATAAACAGGGCGAAACCACTTATCTGTTTGCTGCATCAGAATACTGCCGATTGCAATATCTGAAGCGTCAACAAAAACGTGGAACGGATTGTCCCAGTCCGGTGGTTGTAAAATTGGAGCGTGCGTCAGGAGATACTTGAGTCGATCAAATGTGGTTTGACATTCTTCAGTCCATTCAAACTGTCGGGGAGTTTTTGTGATTAGCTTGTTCAGTGGCACTGCTAGGTGAGCAAGCCACCGTAAGTGTCTGCCATGCCACCGTATTTGACCCATAAAACGCATTACTTCCTTCGGAGTTGTGGGTATCGGGGCTTCTAAAATCGCTGAAATCTTATCCGGGTCCACTCGAATACCTTGAGCAGATACAATATGCCCAAGTAATTTGCCACACGAAACTGCAAACACGGATTTGTTGGGATTAAGGCAGAGTCTATATTCTCTACACTTTTGAAAACAACATCGTAAATGAAACAAATGGGCTATCATCTTCCCAAAGATTGAGAAGTCATCGAGATATACTTGCATGAATGAAGTGAGATAAGGAGAAAATATCTCCTGCATACATCTTTGAAATGTGCTTGGTGCATTTCTCAATCCGAACCACATTACTGTGCAGGCAAAGACACCCCAATTGGTAATGAAGGCAGTTTTTGGTATATCCTGTTCAGCCATTCTAACCTGGTTGTACCCGCTATATCCATCTAAAAATGAATACATTTCATGTCCTGCGACTCTATCAAGCATGGTATCCAAAAAGGGGATCGGGAAAGGATCTGGTACTGTTGCTGCATTTAATTTCCGGTAATCCACACAGATTCATAACTGCTTGTTTTTCTTTGGCACGATCACGATGGGTGAGATCCATTCAGCGTGTTCTACTGGTACAATGAATCTGACTTTTAATAGTCTATCAAGTTCGGCTTTTACCTGTGATGCATAATGGGGATTCATTCTGTAGCTGGGTTGTCTTTTTGGTTTCACTTCCGGTTTCAACATGACCCTGTGTTGATAGATGCGCGGATCTAATCCTTTCATGTCTTTGTAATCCCATGCAAAGACGTCTACGAATTCACGAAGAAGTTTAATCAAATCCTCCTTAAATGTTTCCGGTAAGTTCTGCCTCATTTTCACAGGTCGTGGGTGATCTTTATCTCCTAGATTGTACGTGATCAGCTGGTCTTCTGGAACATAAAATTGTTGAGGTTTCTCTGTATCATCTGTTGGCTTGAACAGTGGCTGTAATTCGTCGTCATTGGTTGAGGAAGTATCTTCCTGGACCGACTTTCCGGTGATAGCTACTACTATACATACTGACGTGTTCCAGTTATCTATGACGGATTGTAGGTCAACAGTTCCTAGAGACATTAAATCGGCATTACTCTTCAGAAATTGCTCTTCTTCATCATCTGACAGTCCATCTAACATATGAACTGGTTCAGCAAAGTATGGTCTGGCGTGAGGTTCGCAAGATTGCATAGCATCTAGTTTCACCACATATTTACGATGGGCATCCTTGAATGTAAGCTCTTGTGCAGACCAGTCCTGTATTACCTTAGCATACTTCAGCGAAGGTCGACCGAAAAGAAGATTGTAATCCAAAGTGGATTCGGGTAGATCTAGTATGACAAAAGTCATCTTGAAAGTTGTACCTTGTAGAGTGATGGGTACATTCCGCACAAGCCCTACAGGATGGACTCTCGATTGATCCGCCATTCGAACAAAGAATTGAACTGGTTCAATTTCGGTCCAGCCTAGCCTTTTGCATAACGCTGCGGTTGCAATGTTTACGCCTGAGCCTCCATCAATTAAAACCTGCGTGATCTTCTGATTCTTATACCATACTGTGATCAAGGGCACTGCGTGATCAATCGCAGCATCAGGTTCCGGTTGAACTGCAGCTGTTGTCGGAATGCAAGAATGTACTGGGCTGAATTGTTGCTGAAACTGTTGTTGGATCCCGGGCACTAAGGCCAGAAGTTGGCCTAGAGGCAGAGTGATGGATGCCTTGGACAAAATTTCCCAGGCTTGTTGAGCTTGACTGTCTTGTTCTTTTGGATTTGAAGTTTCTACTGACGCAGAAGCGTCTGCTGTTGTCTCTATTGATGATGATGGCCCTACTGATGCATCCTTTTGTGTTGTTTCGTCCTTTGATGAAGAAGCCTGAGTCACCGGAATAGGTTCTGGGAACACTGGTGGTTCTGTTGCGGTCCAGTGACTAGCTTTGTTACACATCCTTCGTTGTTCCTGTATCCCTGGTTCAAAGATTTCTGCTGCTGGCTGAAGTTGTTTACCGGAACGGGTCTGGACTGTAGCAGTCTGTGTTTCGATCGGTGTAATTTTTACCATGTTGGCCATTGGATTTTGGCGTTCCTTCTTTCTTTGATCATACTCCATTGCGTCTTTATAAAACCTTCTAATGTGGCCGAATTCGCCATAGAAATGATAGCGTGGAGGTGGTAACTCAGGGTTTTCCGGTGGTGGTCCATTCTGCCATCGGTTGGCATTATAAGTGTTGTTTCTCTATCCTCGGTAGTTCCGATATCCTTGTTGTTGATTGTTTCTCAGTTGCGGAGGCACATAGTGATTTACTGGTTGGCCATGTTCTTGGATGACTGCATTGACGGTTGCTGTTCCTTGTATTCTAGCGTTGTAGACACAGTTTCCGGTGGTGTGCCCGGTAGTGTTGCAGATAGCGCAAAACACTTGGTTCAGTGCACAGTTGGCACTTGTATGCCCCGAATTTTTGCATGTGGTGCAGTATACTTGCCTGGTGATATCTTCAGCCATATTTTTGTTTGTTTTTAACCATTCCAAGTCTTCTGAAAATCCACCAACCTTGGATTCTAGCTGTAGAGCCATTGCAATGACGGCATCCAAGGTCATAGCTCCGACACATCTTATGATCATGATCTGCTTCAGTTGTGGGGTTAATCCATTGATAAACCATTGAGAGATGACATCATCAGGTAGATTAGCGTGAGCCTGTGGTATCTGCCGTAAATGTGTTCTAAAGAGGGTAGCGTACTCCTGGACGGTCTGATTTACCTTCTGTCTGTTGTTCTGTAGATACTCAAATATTTCAGCAGGATTCTTCTTTAGTCTGAATCGCTGTAAAAAGGCGTCTCGTACTGCATCGTAAGTACCGAAATGATTGATATCATATTCCGTGAGCCATCTCTCCGCTTCATTGATCAGTGTAGATTGAAAAACAATGGCCTTATATGCCTGATCTGGCGGATGGTTAAGAACTGCATAACTTATCTCGAACGTTCGTACGTGGGCGTCTGGGTCGTCTCCTGGGAATCCACCGAATTTCGTGTAGGTTACTCCTGTTGGAGGCGGTCTTGGCGGTCCTAGCTGTTGTTGTTGTTGTTGTTGGTGTTGCCCGCTCATTGTGAAGGGTTCAGGGTTTCCTTCTGTATCTCGGGATTGATCGGGTGAACTATCGGGACTTGTATCGCCGGATGGTGTGTTTTCCGGTGTGCTGTTTCGACTTAGGATGCTTCGGATCTCTGTTTCGAACAGCTTTCCTTCCTTCTGGATGTCTAATATTCAAAATCTTTCTTCCAAACACGAAGGTTGAGCTGATGATTCCGCAAAAAAGGCTAAACCTTTGCCAGCGATCGGTGATTCTATCACCGGAATCTCACCGGAATGAACCGAAATTGGGCCAGAATGCCCTGTTTTACTACTTTTGCCGAATTTTCCTAACGTATTTCGGACCGTGGATAACTCTAAATCTTTATCTGATATTGTTAAACTAGGTTCCAACGGTGTTTTGATAGAGTCTGGACTTGCAATATCTTCGATAGGCTGGGTCGAAGTAGCATCAGAATGTATCGAAGGCGTTGACCGTTCTACCGGAATATGACCGGAATCAGTTGTAACGTCTCCACTTTTCTTGATCACTTGGTCAGATCTAGTTATGCCTGCTCCTCCCGAGGCTATCTTTTGTGATTTTCGTGCTTCAATCTGACGATTCTTAGGATATGTTTCGCCCGATCGAGTGACCGGCATGTATCATTGCCTAGTGATACTATCTGAGCAGTTTGCAACAATCTGGATCTGTTGCTACTGTCAGTGAAGCAAATGTTGCTGGATGTTTGCTTCTTACAAACCGTTAGCACTCTAATGCCACTGTCTCACAAGTGACTCGTAATCAAATGCTACTTTACCGCAGAGACTGGTAATCAGTTGCCACGTTCCCACAGGCAACGGGCCAGAGAACTGGCAAGCGGATGCCACTTTCCCACAGACGGCGCCAAATGTTAAAGGTAAGATCGTTTATTATTAACTTAACTTTTAACTACCTACTGCAGCCGTTAATTACTGGCTTAAAACAACAATCCTTCAGAGACTCCAGAATCTGGTGCCACACCTGCGTACCAGATAATTCCGAGTCTCTCTTTCTCTGTATTCGATCTCCCCGTAAGAATAGACTGACTCTAGCCAAGTGGGTCCTTGGGAGTGGTAGGGGTCTGTTAGACAGAGGCCCTATACTATTTTCCCAACTTCTCACTCACCCGTTGCTCGGTCCGCGTGTCTTAGCTCAGTAGTTGTTTCTGATCAACCACGGCTATCAACGTCTTGGAATCCCGTACTCCAAGATATACCTACTATAACAGTTGAGCAGTAATCCGGACCGAGAATCAATACACAAAGCGCACTCCTGGTAACTTAACACGAACACACCACGAATTCCTTCTGCACAATCTACAACTGTACCGAGTACCAAATTCAAATCGCAAGACTACTGACCATAACTTGTCGCGCACTTTATCATCATTCTACTCGTATGCAGAACACTATCGGTACTAATCTGAACACAAATTATACTACCTACCCAGTCATTCACAGAGACTCATAACTCACAACTGAACCATGTTAGTTCTCTATGCTTCCGTGCTCCACAGAAGAACGATCAGACAAACGCGTTCCTGTCGAATAACGCTTAGGAAATACTTCAATCATTACCGGGTGAAATCTCTGCAACACAGTATCGATTCGTAACACTACGTATAACGCACATACGCACACAAGCACATACACAGGAGAGAGAGAATGGAGTATACGGAACAGACCATCGTTACTCTGTTCTACACATACAACACTATACTTGCAATTCCCAAAACACGGGGGGCTCCTTCTCTCGTCCCTCTGCCGTTCTTTTCATTGCTTTAAATAGAATTTTATTACAAGGCTGGCGCGAATCTTTCTTTACCGCGTACTTCCAGAAGGGTTCTTTCTACATTAAAGACCTCTGTCTAAGTACAATTGTCCTTATTCGGCGGCCATCTAACACACGTTTCTTCTATTGTTTTCTATTCCATTACTTAATTTGTTCTTTGTTTTTTCTTTTTTAATAAAAAGTAAGATTGTCATTTTTCTTTATTTTACTCAATTGTGAAAGATGATGCACAACATTACGAAATAATTTGGTCCGAACCTCATTATTTTTTTAGTTTAAACTTAATCAATGAACTGACTATGAATTCTGAAAATTTTGTTGAAAGGTCAGAAGACTTAAAAAATGGTAGGAAATCAGCACTTGACAAAACCTCATTCCGAATCAACGAACAAATCATTTACTTGAATGTTTTTCCACAAAAATTATATATATGTAAATTTATTATATATATGAACTTTGAGATATTCTTAAGTTATTAATTTTCGAGAGGAGACAGAGAAGCAGACGGATGTTTGTGATATATGTACGCGATTCTACACATAACTTTTTCATATTGTCAGCTTTGTCATCAATCTTCTCCCCATTTCACATCAGAGATATTTTAATACAATAACATGAGACATAATCTTTATTACAATACTTATTATATTAAATTGCGAAAACCATCAATAAAAAATATGAACTTTTGTAGAAGTTTCAAGTTCCAACATATTTTATTCTAAAGCATCCTGGCATACATGGTTCTTTCCTCTCAGTTTTTAATTAATCAGTGGATTATTGGATAGCCGTAAAGTTTGAAAGTACACACAGTTCAACATTTAATCAGTTACGTCTTTTACATTACAATATTATGAAGGAAAAACCCTGTAGGATTCCACCAGTAAATAAGATCACTAAGAGAGGTACACCACTACTAAAGAGGATGGATTCACCACTAACACAAAGAGAGTGAAAGCTCCATCATCCGATCTACAATTCCTAAGAAGCTTCCATGTTCATTTTTGAAGAAGGTGACCCAGAAAGGGAAGCAAACATTGGACATTCCATGGAAGAGCCCCCTCAAGGGCAAGATCTTTTATTCAGATGCCTCCACTTCAAAGAAAAGAGACAAAGAGGAAAACAAGAAGAAAGGGGACAAGGTTCCTCCCCACAAAGAAATTAACCTTCGATAATGAGCTTCATATCACTAAATGTAAGGGGGTTGTCTGGCCCATCAAGAGCGACTATTATTGATCAATGGTTTCGGGATAATAGCCTAGACCCATGCCTCATCTCTATTCAAGAGACCAAAATTGATGGAGAGGACCTTTCAGAAAAGACTAAAACATATTTCTTCAACTCATGTATGGATTTCCACTACTCACCCTAGGGGGGTTCGTGGTGCACCTATCAGAATTAACAACATCTGGTTTGATAGTCTTGTCAACACCCTAATCAGAATCATTGTTGGATTGTTGCGCCCTTCAGAGACCCCTTGCATCTCACCATTGTTTCCATGTATGCTCCCAACTAGGAGACGGAGAGGATTGCCACGTGGGGTTCTTTGGTATCTCTTTCCCACAATGTTGTGATTGTGGGGATTTCAACATGGTTGAGGAGCCTTTGGACTGATCGGTTGTAGAGGGACAACCATACATGGGCAAGAAAAAGATGCTTGGGATAAAAGAATCATAGTGGAGGTTAAAGGCAAGACTGGTTTCTCTTGGCCGAACCTCTAATCGGGGAAGGATTTGAGAAAAGCAAGGTAGATAGAATCTACATTACACAGGACCTAAGCCACAAGTGGGGCCAACCCTCCATATCCTAACATACTAACCCTACCGTCTCGGATCACTACCCATTTATTCTCACCTTCAAGCCTTTCACCAAGCTGAAGAGAGCACCATGGTTTCATGCTAACTCGGCATCTTTCTCCTTCCCCTCCGTCCAAGAAGAGATTACTGAGGCTTGGGATACGACCTTTTCCAACCTCTCATCACCGGCCAAAAGTTGGAGGATCTTGGTTATGAAGACTCTTCATATCCTAGTCAAGACCTAAAAGATGCTACAAAATGTTTGTCACATGCAAAGAGAGAAGATCTATCAGAGACTGAGGTGTCTTGAGGAGGAAGTGAACAAAGGCAACTCTCAATGCCAGATGGGGCTACGAAAAATCAAAGGCTTGCTAAGATACAGGGAAGAAATTCAAAGGAAAAATCTATAGGTACACTTTAAAGAGTGGTGGGTTAGTAAGGCTCACAAACCGATTAAAGAGATGTGTGCCCTCCTAAAAAAAGAAACAACCTAAGGATGTTTGTTGATGGACATCAATAGGGTCAAATGCAAGACAAAAGAAGAAAATAGCTCAGTGATTGTCAACCACTTTTTCCAACTCCTCGAGGTTACCATGCCTCTTTCTTCCCACTAGTGTGATTGCATGCCAACCATTTCTAGAATTAAATCAATAAGAATCCCACATTATTTGAATACTTTGCTTGAAGCTCCCATTTTAGAAACTCAGATTCTAGAAGTTATCAACTCGCTTCCTAATGGGAAAATCCCGCGTCCTGATGGCCTTACCAATGAGTTATTCAAGACCTTCAGACAGGTGGTGTCCACTCTGCTCCACTTAACATGGCAAGAGGTGTTGTCTTTTGGTGTGCTTCCCGAATGTCTAAACAAAATCATCATCAAGCTTATTCCAAAACAGGAAACAAAAGCAAGATTGAGAATTGGCACTCGATCAAGATGCTAAAAATAGGGTACAAGATCCTTGCTAAAGTTATTGCCAATTGAATTTCTTTCCACTTATAAAGTTGGTTAAGTGAGGACCAGAAGGGCTTCATCCAGGGTAGGTCCATAGTGGAAGCTATTATTGATATTTGGGAAGTTCTTGAACTTGCTAAAGATTTTGATCAAGATGATATCTTACTTAAGATTGACATTGACAAAGCTTATGATAGGCTTGAATGGGGCTTCATTCTCTAATCTCTTAAAGACCTTGCTTGTAGTAAGAAATTCACTAAGATGATCTCTACCCTAATGGGAAATGCATCGGTGCAGATAAATATCAATGGCCAATTGTCAAAGACTATCAAACTAAAATGCTCTATCACGCAAGGATGCCCTCTCGACCGTCTGGATTTTGTTATTTCTACAGAGGGGCTCAGTTGCCAATTTTTGCGGATGACATGAATGCCTTTGTGCATAATGATATGACCAACATTGATACCTTTTGTGGATGCCTGGACACATTCTCTATCACTTCAAGATCCAAAATAAACCACTCTTAAACCACTTGAGAGACATTACTAGACTTTCGCCTCGATTCTTGGTTGACAAGGGCTGTCAAATGATCTCAAGGGACAAATCTTTTGCTTATTAGCTATTTTGATGGTATTTGGCTTTTCAATGGATCAACAATGGAACTGTGTCCTCTCTAACGTTGATAACAGGCTGGTCTACTGGAAAGATATGCAGATCAACTTAGTGGGGGGTGCCATGGTAATTAATACATTCGTTATCTCATCAGCTATTTACTTTCTCTCTTGTTGGAGACTGAAGGATCAAGAGATTATCAAATTGGAAAGAAATGTGCATAAAAATTTCTCTAGACGAGTGACCCCAACAGAAGTGGTGTCCCCAAAATTAAATGGACTCCCTGTATTAGCCAAAATGATCGTGGGCATCTGGGTGTTCTGGACACTCATGGCATGGCAAACAAGTTGGCAGCTAAATGGCTTATCAAAGCTTGATGTAACAATGAGGCCTCTTGGGCCATGCTAACTTTAGGAACAAGAGTGCTCTTAGGCTTGTGGGTCTTCTCACCCTTCTCATCTCCCTACTTATAGTGTCTCCTAAAGGCTCAAGTCTAGTTTGCTCTATGTGTAAGAGTTGGAACAAGGTCAAGCCGTTCCTCAAAATCAACAAAGATTAGAAATGGGTAGCAGGCTTCAGAAAGAATGATTCGATATGCTTCCCTATCAAGGGCATGGAGTTTGAGAACCTTTGAAAAGCTAAATGCCTCTCAAAAAAGGGTTTCCAATATCAGAAACACCTCTAGAATCAAGAAACTAGACAATGAATTAGATTTGAGGATATCGATCCAAAAATTAGAGTGAACTTTGAATGATGGATCCTTTTGCAAAGTAGATGCATCACTTGGGAACACTCAAAAACCCACCTCATCATAGGACAAGAACCTCCTTACCATGAAGGTTTCAAATGACACAACGGTAATAGCTTGAACAAAATTCCTAGAATCAAGGAGAATTTGGACTATCATATCATGCTTAACAAGAAGTGTTGTCTTACTTGGACGGGCTTGCATTGAGATCTAAAGTTCATGTCTCTATGGCACCCCCCTTATCGAGAATAAAATGTCGATGCTTATGTGGCAAATCCTTCATTGGGAATGTGGAACAATATAAAGGCTAGCAAAATTTGTAGGGCTCTTCTGAAAGAGCTTCCTACTTCATTTTTTGATGTTCAGGTTCATTTATTAGTCCATCTTGTAGATGAAATAGAGATTGTATGTGTTGTCAACACTCGATGGATGTTTTGGGTCGAGCTATTTATGGGAATATTAATGTATGTTTCTGTGTGTGTATGTGTGTGTATGTCTCTCTATGTGTGTGTATGCATATATGTGTGTATGTGTGTGTGTATGTGTGTGTGTCTATGTGTATGTGTGTATGTGTGTGTGCATGTAAGCATGTATGTATGCATATGCATGTATATGTGTGTATGTGTGTGTATCTATATATATGTGTCTATATGCATGTGTATGTGTGTGTGTAAATGTGTATGGATATGTGTGTATATACATGTGTATCTATATATATGTGTCTGTGTGCATTTGTATGTGTGTGTTTAAATGTGTCTAGATGTGTGTGTCTAAGTGTGTATGTGTCTATGAGTGTGTATGTGTTTATGTGTGTGTATGTGTCTATGTGTGTGTATGTGTCTATGTGTGTATGTGTATGCATGTATGTATGCATATGCATGTGCATTATGTATGCATATGTATGCATATGTGTGTATGTGTGTGTATGCATTTAAGTATGTATGTATGCATATGCATATGCATTATGTGTGTATGTGTGTGTGTATATGTGTGTGTGTATGTGTGTGTGTGTGTCTATGTGTGTATGTGTGTGTATGCATGTGTATGTGTGTAAATCTATGTGTATATGTGTGTATGTGTGTGTGTCTATGTGTGTGTGTGTCTATGTGTGTGTATGTGTCTATGTGTGTATGTGTATGCATGTATCCATGCATATGCAGGTGCATTATGTATGCATATGTGTGTGTATGCATGTAAGTATGTATGTATGCATATGGATATGCATTATGTATGCATACACATATGCATTATGTATGCATATGCATATGCATTATGTATGCATATGCATATGCATTATGTATGCATATGCATATGCATTATGTATGCATATGCATATGCATTATGTATACATATGCATATGCATTATGTATGGATGTATGTGTATGTGTGTGTATGTCTCTATGTGTGTGTGTGTGTGTGTATGTGTGTATGTGTCTGTGTATATGTGTGTGTACATGTGTATGTGTATGCATGTGTATGTGTGTGTATGCATGTAAGCATGTATGTATGCATATGCATGTGCCTTATGTATGCATATGTATGCATGCATGTGTATGTGTGTGTATGCATGTAAGTATTTATGTATGCATATGCATATGCATTATGTATGCATATGCATATGCATTATGTATGCATATGCATATGCATATGCATTATGTATGCATATGCATATGCATTATGTATGCATATGATAATGCATATGCATATGCATTATGTATGCATATGCATATGCATTATGTATGCATATGCATATGCATTATGTATGCATATGCATATGCATTATGTATGCATATGCATATGCATATGCATTATGTATGCTTATGTATGCATGTATGTGTATGTCTCTATATGTGTGTGTGTATGCATATATATGTGTATATGTGTATGCGCGTATGCCTGTGTATGTGTGTGTATGCATGTAAGCATGTATGTATGCATATGTATAATTGTATGCGTATGTGTGTGTGTGTGTCTTTACATGTGTTTGTATGCATATGTATGTGTGTATGTGTATGTGTGTATGCGTGTGTATGTGTGTGTATGTTTGTGTGTGTATCTATGTGTTTATGTGTGTGTGTCTATGTGTGTATATACATGTGTATCTATATATATGTTTCTGTATGCATGTGTACGTGTGTGTGTAAATGTGTGTGTGTGCATGTGTATGTGTCTATGTTTGTGTGTGTATATGTGTGTGTATGTGTATGTGTGTGTGTCTATGTATGTATGTGTGTGTGTGTCTATGTGTGTATGCATGTCTATGTGTGTATATATGTGTGTGTCTATGCATGTATAGGTCTGTATGTAAATTAGTGTGTATATGTGTGTGTATGTGTGTGTGTCTATGTGTATGTGTGTGTGTCTATATGTGTATGTGTGTGTGTGCATACCTGGCTTCAAGGAGTGTGTCGATCTCTCTCTCTCTCTCTCTCTCTCTCTCTCTCTCTCGCTCTCTCTCTCTCTCTCTCTGTGTATGTGTGTGTCTCTCTCTCTCTCTTTGCATCCAAATGTCAGCACAAATGCGTCGAGAGAAATCAAATTTTTTTAACATTATAGAGCCTCGCTTATGCGATGCTTTGGAACATAGGGCACTGCTTATGCGATGCTAAAGCATCACATCCCATTTGGCAATGTTGCAAATAGCATCACTAATTAGCGAAGCTAATTGCAATGCATAGTTTTAGCATCGCATAAGTGATGTTGACATCGATTGTATGACGACAACTCTTTAAAAAAACAGGGTCGTCCCTTTTTTTTTTTTTCAATTCAAGAGTGTCACTTCGCCTCCCTATTTCTAGTATTGCATCTAATTGTGTGTGTCAACCAAGCAAGTGGCCCCCCATTAGGAGGTTGAAAGGGTTATCAACATTCTTTTTAATGTTTTCTAGCAAATGCCAAGGAACCCCTCCTTTGTGGGATTTGGGGGTCCCATGGGTGCTAGGCCCATTGAGTTGTAGAGTTTTTTTTTATATAAGTTAAAGTATGGGAGAGTGGGCTATTGCTGAATTTTCATTTTGAAAAAAAAAATTGTGTGTGTCTCTACTTCTACTCTCTGTACCTTTCTCTTTGTTTTCAACCACAAAAGTCTTTCATTGATATTAGAGTTTTTTGAAGGAAAAGGTGCAAGGAGCTTCAATTGAAGATCAAGGCCAAAAGAGATGAAATTATAGGTTGACATATTGTTGATAGTAGTTGAGTATTTTTCATAGTGGCCATGAAGGACATATTCATCGATGGTGCTTTAGGAAAATGTGATAAGGAGATCACCCCCATTATCTGAATGTAAAGCCTTAAGCTTTGTTCCTTTTTCAGTCTCAACTGAAGCAAGCCATTTTCTGAAAGTAGGGAATACATCATCCTTTGATTTGATAGGATATACCCAGACTTTTCTAGTAGCATCATCTATAAAAGTGACAAAGTAAAGAGAACCACCTAAGGACCTAGTGGGCATAGGACCACACACATCTGTATGAACGAGATCTAAAGGCTGAATTGAAGAGTCAATGTGCATTCTATGCACATTTCTGGTTTGCTTTCCATATTTACAATGCTCACAAAATGAAAAATCAGAGAACGATAACACAGGTAAGTAGCTAGAACAAGAAAGATTTTCCATTCCACTACGAGATATATGGCCCAAACAACCATGCCAAATACAAGCCATAGGCTGTTCAGTAACAGCTAACAAGTGTTCTTTCTGTGATACAAATAAAGGATAAATTGATCCAACTTTGTTTCCTTTTGCAATAACCATATTGCCCTTTGATATACGAAAGGACTGAGCATAGAAGACCACCTTGTAACCAAGGTCATCAAGTTGACCAACTGACATCAAACTGCGTGATAACTGAGGTACATGGCGTACATTGTGCATAGTAAATTTTGAACCATCAATGAACTGCACAACCACATCTCCAATCCCCACAACATCACACTGGTAAGAGTCACCAAGTCTCACGGTACCAAGAGACTTTGCTGCATAATTAGAGAACCATTCTCTATGTGGTGTCACATGGAAAGAAACACCAGAATCTAGCAGCCAGGTGTGGGAAAGAGAATCAGCCATAAGTGCCTTAGATGGCACAGTACTATCAAGTGTCAACACATCAGCATCATCAGAAACAACATTAATTTCTTCAATCTTCACAGTCGAAGTAGATGGTGCAAGTAATTGTTTAACATGCCCATCAACATTTTGTCCTTTACCTTTAGCATTCTTTAATGCATAACAATCTTTCTTCATGTGTCCTTTCTTATGAAAATAATGGCATTCAATATCCCTCTTCCTTGATTTACTTCTACTCTTATTCCGTTGAACATTCTTTTCCTTGTTCTTGCTCTTGCCACGTTGTTGATTCTTTCCTTGGTAAGAATAACGAACATTATATGCATCTCCACTGTGAGTGCCAACCATAGAATTTCTACGAATCTCCTCACTCAAGAGTGCTCCACATATGTCATCATAGACGAGTTTACCACCAGGTGCACTATTGCTAATAGTTGTGCAAAATGTATCCCATGATGATGGCAGGGTGCATAACAACAATACTGCTTTCATTTCATTATCCATATCCATTTTCTGAGCCTGTAACTGGGAGAATATAGCATCAAACTCATTTAGATGAGCAGCAACACTATGTGTGTCCTTCATACAAAGGTCATATAATTTTCTCATCAGATATACTTTATTTGATGCCATCTCTTTTTCATATGTATTGCATAACTTCTTCCAAAGCTCCTCTGCACTTTCACAGTCTAATACTGTAAAGTAAACATTATCTACCAGGTGCAAGCGAATGGTAGACCTGGCCATTTCATCTAACTCATCCCAATCATCTTCATCCATGTCTGCAGGCTTCTTTGAAATCCCATTTACTGGCTTCCATTGCCTCCTTTGAATCAGCACATCTTTAATTTGATTCTTCCATAGAGCAAAGTTTGTGCCATCAAATTTTTGGATCTCAAAATGGTCTTTGCCCTACAAGTTATAGCTCCTCCTCGGAACACTAGCACTAGACCCTGATCCACCAACAAATAAGTGTATCAAGGAGTAAATCTACCACTGTATAGTTGACTAAACCAGAAATCTAGAAAATTTTTTCTAGAGTATCCTCTACAAAATTAGCATATGACCAGTGTCAAAGTATCATAAAACTGCAAGTACTGACATGTCTACCTCCATAGTGAATCACTGACTCCACTACATATAATCAGTTACCCAATAGAAGCCAACTAGGCTTATCGAGCACCTATGAACAACTATCATACATCTCCTATGGCGAGGCTGGGTAAGTCTTCCACCTGCATCACCGAAGAGACCCCGACATCTGGGTGTCTCCTAGTTAAGAAAACCTCACCTCAACCCTCTTTATCAAACATAAAAGGCTTCATGCAAAGAATGTAACCGCTATATCAATGACCACATGGACGTACATAAGCGGTATCCATAGAAGCATACATGGTGTGTATGTGCTCAATATATGCAGTAAAATGACACTAAAAGGCTGAATACACAGCCCAAAAACAAGCCAATAACACTTTCAAGTGTCCGTCAACTCTGGTGTTTTAGGCTTTAAAAACCTACATAAATTTGCAGCGACTACTCCCACCAAAACTGAAAACCCCTCGAGAAACCTGTAGTTTTATGAGTGTGGCTAAAAATACAGCCCCAAAGGTTGCTATTTATTGTCTGAGAAGTACAAGGAACACTCTTCTTGATGTTCTTGGACCTGTGTGAAGAGAACTATGTGCGAAAGTACTCCGAAATGGCTCCAAAAACACCCCAAAATTGCTTCAAAAATAGGCTTTGAGAGCAAAAATGAGGCTTTGAGGGACCAAAACTTGTTCAAGGTAATGTCAACCTTAGTCTTTCCCCTTCTTCAAACACCACAAGAGTGTAGCTTAGTGGCAAGAGATTGCTACGGTTAAGCGGGCTCTGGGGGAACAGTACTGGGATGGGTGACCTCCCGGGAAGTATCGGGAACCTCTATATTCTTTGATCGTTGGGATCCTCCCTCGCGCGCAGCCAACGGCGCCAACGGCGCCAACGGTGACTTCCGTGACTCAGATGACAAGGTATGCCAAGGTCTATGCCTTGGTCGCCGCCTTAGTCGTGAGCCTTAGAGTAGCCTTGGGGGGGGTGCAAATGCACCACAACGTGCTCTTTGGAGAAAGCCTTGGGGGGGGTGCAAATGCACCACAACGTGCTCTCCTTCTCGAGAGCTCCACAACGATATGCTTGGAGTAGAAAAACGAGCTCCTAAGGCCGCACACAGTACTCCGTACAGAGGCTGTAGAATACGCAAAAAACACAGTACACAGGGAGCACGAAGACAGACTTCTTAGGTCTTGCAAATGCGGTCGAACTTACAATCTGTGATTGACAAGGCCACTATATGTTTTATTAAAGAACATATACAAAGAAGTGTCTGTTGGCCATTTGGCCTTTCACATGGACACTAACGGTAACAGTTCATGTGTACATGCATGTGTGTATATATGTTTGTAGGTATTTCTAAACATGTGTCAAAATCAAACTCCACCTCGATATCATGGAGGTTAAAGACAAGAATAGTTTCTCTTGGTCGATTAGAGAAAAGCGAGGCTTGATAGATGCTACATTTCACATGAATTAACCCATAAGTGGGTCCAACCCTCCTTTGATTGGGGAACAATTAGAGAAAAACGAGGTTCGATAGATGCTACATTTCACATGACTTAACCCGCAAGTGGGGCCAACCCTCCATTTCCCAACATTTTGACTTTACCATCTCAGATCACTTCCATATTATTATCACCTTTAAGCCTTTCACCAAGCTCAAGAGAGCACCATGGTTTCATGCGAGCTTGACTGCTTCTCCTTCCCCTCCATCCAACAAGAGATTAATGAGGCTTGGAATTCGGCCTTTGCCAACCTCTCATCACAGGCCAAAAGTTGCAGGATTGCGGTTATGAAGACTCGTCATATCCTAGTTAGGACCCCAAACACACTACAAAATGTTCGTCGCATGCAAAGAGAGAAGCTCTATCAAATACTGAGGTGTCTTGAGGAGGAAGTGAACAAAGGCAACTCTCAATATGAGACGAGGCTATGTAAAATCAGAGGCTTGCTAAGATACGAGGAACAAATTTAAAGAGTGGTGGGCTAGTAAGGTTGAAAAATCTACTAAACAGATGTATGCCCTTCTAAAAAAGAAACAATCTAAGGTGTTGTCCCCTTATTGATGGACATCAATGGGGTCGAATGCAAGATGGAAGACGAAAATAGCTCGGTGATTTTCAACCACTTTTTCCAACCCCTCAGAGTTTTGACACGTCTCTCTCCCCAGAGGAATGATTGCATGGTGACCATTTCTAGGGCTAAATCAAGAAGAATCCCACATAATTTGAAAACTCTACTTGAAGCTCCCATTTCACATACATAATTTTTTTTTTTCAATAAAGGAAGCTCGGCCTTAGCCTATTCTCTCAGACAAATTAAATAAAGGAAAAATACAAAAGAATGGGACTAGTGCCCACAGGATCCTCGAATCCCACAGAGCAAGGAAAGCTTTTATAGAGTGTAGCTAGCTTTACATGAAAAAGGTTAATTGCCCACTCATCACCCTCAAGCGGGGCCACGTGGGTAAAGTGTGTTCTTGATCAAAAGGAATACTTGATGACTCTTAAAAAAAAGGGGGGGGGGGGTTTCTTACGATTAACTATCATTTTTCCAAGGAGGGACAATGATCTAGAAGACATTGATGCGCTTCTTAATGGGAAAAGCCCACATCTCGATGGCCTTAACAATGGGGTTTTCAAGACCTTCAAATAGGTGGTGGCCACTTTGCTCCACTTGGTATGGCAAGAGGCATTGTATTTTTGTGCATTGCCCGAATGTCTAAACAAAGGCGTCATCAGGGTTATTAACAAAAATGGAAACAAAGACATGATAAAAAATTGGTGCCCAATCACGATGCTACAAATGGGATACAAGATCCTTGCTAAAGTTATTGCCATCCGAACCTCTTGCCACTTACAAATTTGGTAAAGTGAGGACTAGAAGGGCTTTGTTAAGGGTAGGGCCATCCTAGAAGCTATTATTGATATTGGGGAAGGTATTGAATTTAATAAAGAGTCTGCACAATATGTTATCTTCCTTAAGACTAACTTCGACAAAGCATTTGATAGACTTGAATGGGACTTCATTCTCGAATCTCTTAAAGACCTCAATTGTAGTAAAAATTTCACTAAGATGATGTCTACCCTATTGGGAAATGCATTGGCGCAAATAAATATCAATGGCCAGTTGTCAAAGACTATCAGACTAAAATGCTCTATCAGGTAAGGATGCCCTATGGCCCCTCTGCTTTTGCTACTGCTATGGAATGGTTCAATTGTCTAGCGAAGTGTCATATGGACTTCAGCCATATTCAGGGTCCCTCCCTCCCTATCAGTCATGGCTATATAATATGAGACTTTTCGTAGATGACACAAATGCTTTTGTGCATAATGATATGACTAGCATTGATACCTTTTGGAGATGTCAGAACACATTCTTTGTGGCTTTAGGATCCAAAATAAACCACTCTAAAATTGCTTTTAGATCGATTACCAGCCTTGTACCCCGATTCCTCTTTAAGCTCGATAAAAAGTTAGCCTACTAGAAATATATGAAAATCAACCTAGCAGGGTGCACCATGGTAATTAATACACTCCTTATCTCATCGACTATTTACTTTCTCTCGTGTCGGAGATCAAAGGATCAAGAGATTTTCAATTTGGAAAGAATCTATAGAAACTTTCTCTGGACATGTGACCCCAATAGAACTGGTGTCCCCAAAATTAAATGGACTACATTTACTAGCCAAAAGGATCATGGGGGTCTAGGCATTCTAGACATTCAGCACATGGCAAACAAGTTGGTTGCTAAATGGCTTATCAAAGCTTGGTTTAACAGTGAGGCCTCTTGGGCCATGCTTATCTTTAGGAACAAGAGTGCTCTTACGCTTGTGGAGGTTGGAAGGACTTGAGCCTTCTCACTCTTCTCTTCTCCCCGCTTTTGGTGTCTCATAAAGGCTCAAGGCTGATTTGCTCTATATGGAAGAGTTGGAACAAGGTCAAATAGTTCATCAGAATGAGTGAAGATTGGAAATGGGCAGTAGGTATCAGAGAAAATGATGTGATTTGTTCCCTATAAATGGCATCAGGGGTGTGGAGTCCTAGAACCTCCAAAAAAGCTAAAATGCTCTCGAACAAGGGCTTTCAGTATTGGAAACACTTGTGGAATCAAGAATCTAGCCAGTGGATTAAATTTGAGGACATCGATCCAGAAAGTAGAGTGAACTTTGATGAATGGATGCTTTTGTAGAGTAGATGCATCGTGTGGGAACACTCAAAAAATCACCTCCTCATCGGACAAGACCCTCCCCACCATGAAGGTCTCAAATGGCACAACGGTAATAGCCTAAATAAAATTCCTAGAATCAAGGAGAATTTGGACTTTCATATCATGCTTAATAAGAAGTGGTGTCTTACTTGGACAAACTTGCAATGGGATTTGAAGTTCATATATCTATGGCAACCCCTCATCGAGATAAAAAAGTTGGTGCACATGTGGCAAATCCTCCACTCAGGAATCTGGACCAATAAAAAGGCTAGCAAAATTTGTGGGGTTCCATGGTGGTGTAAGAGGTGCCATCGTAGCAATGAGGATTTGGGACACATTTTCCTCTCATGCCCCAAACCTGTCTTGTTCTTGCTCCTACAGGAACAGATCAATTGGAAGCAAGCACTTCTAGGGGAGGCGATTGGTTGCTCCTCATCATTGTGGAATGCCATAAGAGGTGAGACCCTCTGGAATATTTGGAGAGAGAGATGTGCTTCCAATTTTGGAAATCCTCCTAAAGAATGGTCTATTCAGAAATCTCTTTTCCTTCTAGGAAAAAGAATATCCAATTGTAAGAAGTCCCCACCTTTTAGGTGCCATAGGGTGTTTTTCCTCGACAACAGCAAGATTAAAACCAAATGGGCCCCACATGAGGGGGATGAAAGGGTTATCAACTTTCCTTTGTAAAACCCTCTAGCTATGTATGTTCTTCCCCTGCTTTGTGGGATTCGGGGGTCCCATGGTTGCTAGGCATGTTCACACGTACTTTTGTTTTCTTTTATTTCAATCAAAGTGTGGGAGAGTAAGCTTATGCCGAACTTCCTTCATATAAAAAATAAAAAATAAAAAAAAAACTTCAGATTTTTCAACAATAATAAGTTTTATTAACTAAGGATAAATTGTCACATTATCCTTCCATATTGATATTTAGTCTTATATTTCCTATTCAATTTATCCAAAGGTTACCAATTACTTATGATATTCGTCATTTTAATTCAAAACATTACCCATGTTGAAAATTCCATGGATAACTCACGCATCTAACCAACATATAATGCGTCTTTCTCAAAGTGTTCTCGAGAAGACCTATCTTCGGGAACGAAAAAAAAACCGAATCTATATTAAAAACATCTTATTCTTATGATCAAACTCTGATACTTATTCTTCTTTAGATATGCATGTCAAAAGACCCTGAGGAAGATCTGCACATGGTAGAAACGAGTTTTGTCACATCTAATTCACATGGGTAGGACTCCTGTGAAGTATACCTCACATGAACATAGCTCATCTCGTATCTTGGTGTCATAAATATCCATGGAATTACGTTGTTATTTGCGCTTAATCTTTGGCTACATGAGAATTAAGATAAATCTATGCTAAGTGTCCTTTCAAGCCTTCATGTACTATTAGCTGCAGTCGCATCCACTTCTTCATGTATCTTTTAAATATCTAAACTGAGTCACGATGCTAATGGAAGAGCTGCATAATCGCTGGAGCAAGGTGTACCTATTCCGGATTCTTGAAGGGCAGAACTATGGAACCATTCAACGATGCTATAAGCACACCATATTTTAAAGTGCATACAAGTGAACCTGAATCACGAGATTAGAGCCTCTCTCCCAATGTTAAAAAATAGACACATAACCTTTATGTAATGATTTCACAAGCTCTACATGTACTTAGTAAGTTCGGAAATCACAAAATACATGTAGCATTCACAAAATAACTTCAAGAACTCCCAAAAATTCGGAGCTGATGTGCACAAAAGGCAAAATGCATGTTTGGTTCACAAAAAACATAGATGTTTTACCTTGTTGCAAGTTCATCAACAACATTAGGTAGTAAATGAAAGTGAATTGTTAGAATACTTGTGGGAAAGTACTTCTCAACCATGTAGACAACATCTATAGTATTGATTTTGGCACTCTCTATGCTATCTCTCCTTATCTATTTAGAAGAGATCCATCGTACCAAGGAACTCAGTTTATAAATTGTTGTTTGCACATCCTCCAAAAGGAAAACTTTTAGAGCTACAAGGAGTACAAACTGTAAAAAAGTGTGCCAATCATGAGACTTGAGCTCTCTAAGAACATCGCTTAATGTGAAGGCAATCTTTAGACACCTCATG
>CM035438.1:54650225-54822725 GCA_020310875.1 Ceratopteris richardii
ATATTTTTTATTTGAGTTTAAACACTACACGTTTATTTTTTTAATTTTTTTCAATGTAGAGAAAGGATTATGGTCGATATCCTATGAAAAAAGAAATCAATTTTCCTTCACATTGTGGATATCGACATCTGAGTGAGTACATGCAACATCATCCAAATGCGTTTGTAAGTATTATTAAATTTCATATTATTATTATTTTTTATTGATGTTTTATATGTTTTATTTATTTATGTTTGTTATATGTAATAGAGGAGTATTATGGAGAGGAAAATATGGATGATATGGAGAGACAAATATAGGCAGAATGATCTTGATCATCACAAAGTGCTCACACCTCTACACATGATGCCACTACATATACATCAGATCATGCAGATGATCATGATGATGAGGATGATCATGACGATGATCATGATGATGAGGACTTACAGGATGATGTGGATGAGGATGATATGGATGAGGACGATCATGATGATTGATATAGTACATTGGATATATATTTTATATTGATATAGATATTCTTTTATATCTATATATTTTCTCATTCTAGTTATGTTTTAAATTATTTCTATGGTACTAATTAGTGAAAGTCTTGTCTTAATTATTTTTATTATTGTTTATATTTAACATGTGATTTATTACTTTAATTATATAATTCATTCATATTATATGTGTGTTTGTGTGTATATATGTATGTAGTTGTTTGTGTATGAATTGTATATATGCACATGTAGGTATATATCTATATTTATGAAAATGTGTCTATATGCATGTGTATGTGTGTATTTTTCTATGTATATATGTGCATGTAGATCTGTTTTATGCACATGCATGTGTGTATGTGCATGTGTGTGTATGTGTATGTGTAAGTGTATGTGCATATGTATGTGTGTGTGTGTATATGTGTATATGTGTATATGTGCATGTGTATGTGAATGTGTATAAGTGCATGTATGTGAGTATATGTGCATGTGTAGGGATATATGCATGTGTACGTGTGTATATGTGTGTATGTGTATGTGTACGTGTGTGTATATGTATGTATGTTCATGTGTAAGTGTATGTGTGTATGTATGTATGTGCATGTTGTTAGTATATGATCAATGTCTACCCCTCATGATTGTATGCACATTTTGTAAGGCCCCCTTTATGAGGAGAAGCCAAGCATGCATTACCCAATTGATGGGAATCCCAACTTGAATGTTGGATGAAGGTCATGTTTGACCATGTAAGATATTATAAGGAAAGGGAGTTATCAGGGTCCCCAATTGTGGGGTCCGGGGCAGCGGTGAGCAGCCCCGGCTGGGGGGTCCAAGGGGGCCAGCGGGCTACAGCGCGACGGTAAAGGGAATATTCCATGGAATATTCCCTGTCGGAGTCAGAAATCATTTATATTTGTTAGGTCGGTTCAACCAGTCTAAGCCGTGTATGGCAATTACGCGGGCGGTGGCCGCCCACGCTCTACCGCCCATGTATAGCCGTCCATGGCAGGCCACCCATGATCCTATATATACATGACTTCTGCACTACCTAAGACACCGAGTTGAGCCAGCATACCTCTACCTTGTATCTCCCTATCTAGAGTTGTCTAGATCACCATTTAAGCTCTACCTTGAGAGCGCACGGGTGGACAACGCCATCATCTTTGTACTTGCTGCTAGTAGAAAATTGTTGAGATTCTCCTATATCTGTTATCTTCTCTGTTATTGCTCCTGTGTTATATTGCGTAACTATTGTCTTACACATGTATATGTGTGTGTATGTATGTATGTACATGTGTATGTGTGTGTATTTGCATGTGTATGTGTCTGTATATGTATGTATGTGCATGTGTATGTGTAAGTGTATGTGCGTATGTGTGTGTACGTATGTGCATGTGTATATCTATGTGTGTGTATATGTATCTATGTGCACATGTATGTGAATGTGTGTAAGTATGTTGTGTGTGTGTGTATGTGTAGATGTATGTATGTGTGTATATATATATATATATATATATATATATATATATATATATATATATATATATATATATATATATATATATATATATATATATATATATATATATATATATATATATGCATGTGTATAAGTATGTTTTAATGAGTAAGTGTGAGTATGTTAATTAATGAAAATAAGACAATCTAAATAATATACAAACAATGAAAATTGTATGTACAATAATTATCCATATTTTATGCTTGGTGAACATCTTGAGTTTCCTGCAATAAAGAGAGAGAGAGAGAAGGATCAAAAGAGAGAAGAAAAAAGAGAAACATAGAGAGAGAGATAGAAATTGAAAGAGGAAGAGGTAGAAACAAGGAAAGAAAGAGAGAGAGAGAGAAAAAAAAAACAATGAGAGAGAGAGAAAGAAACAATGGGAGAGAGATTAAAAAAGATAGAGATTCAGAAAGAGATTGTTGGAGCTCATAAATATAACACAGATCTGAATGTTGGAGAGCTTTTCGATCAGATGCACATAAAATGAGGATTGAAGAGTGATCCAACATTTTATTAATTTTTATCAAACACCACCATTGCATAAGTGATGTAAAACTGTCGTGTATGCGATCATGCAAAGCGTTGCATTAGTGATGCTCAACTACATCGCATAAGTGATGCTATTGAGCGTCACATATGTGATGCTCCTTTATAAGTCCTATAAGCAATAGTGACTTAGCGACACTCTCATGAACGTCACTAGAAGCATCGAAAACAACTTCCAAAATAATATCGAGATTAATGCCGTTTAGATGATGATGTGTGCTTGATGCACAGTCCGACGAAATGCATGATCATGTAGCAACAAAAATGTGTCGTGTTAACTGTCATTATGCCCTTGTATTCATTGTAATTATATCAATTGAGTAGTGGTGTGGGAATTTGCATGAGCCATTAAGGTTAGATCTTTATAGAATCCAAGATGGGAATGAGTGCCTTGTTTAGAGAATAGAACTGATCAAAAGGTAGCTACAGGCTGTCATATATTCCTTTCGTACCTCTTTCATTTATTGAAGTATGTAGACATTGTATCAACCACTCTACCATGTTAAGCACAACAACGTGTTACACATTTGTATAATCACTTTTGCGAGACATCTCGCTATGCTACACATTTCAGTTCGAAGAATCATCGTAAATTCATCATTTGCTCGAAAAATTTATGAAGTGTATGTAAATTATGAAAGGAAAATAAATAACGAGTGTGTATATATATATCCTACTTAGATACAAATTTGCAACTGATTCTACATGCAAGCATATGTATTTGCAGCTTCAAGGCATAGAATATTACAAAAATAAAACAAAGTACATAAATCGGTCATACTAGCAACAAAATTTATATATAATAATAGATGGACGTTTTCTCAAATATTGATTAGGTGTTCCACAATTACGAATTAAATTACAAACAACATTTCATAAAAGATATCCATTCAAACTTTTAAAGGTGTGAGTGTGAAGAGGGGTTTTATATGTGGGAAGATTAAGTGCCGGGAAGACGTAATTTTGTGGTGGAAGACGGACTAATTTTTGGTATACTCAAAAGAAACTCGTACAAACTAAGAAGATTAGAAATAAACTCATCATATACTCATGATTTTGAGGTGGAAGACGGAATAATTTTTGGTATCCCTAAACACACTAAATTGTTACATATTTAAGCATACTAAAATGTTACATATTTCAACAGCATAGTAAAACTACTACTAATTACGTATTTCCATACAACATAGAACAAAAAAAAGGGTACAAAACCAAAATATGAAATTTGAATAAGTTTTTTATTTCATACACAACGGATCTACAGCACCACGTTCGACATTTGAAATTATGATACACAACGGATCTACAACACGAAGTCCGACATTTGATTTATGAAAGATAATCATGTTAATTGATTCCGAGGATCATAATTCTAAAATAGATTTCTTAATATTGTGAATGTGCACATGGCTCCTACAAAAAGTTGTAATCAACATGCCTATAACCTTCAGTTCTGTTGAAATGTTCTTAATGTTGTAGCCACTCTTTTAAAAAAACATCCAACATCTTAAATATTACATCCATTTACGGCATCTACAGAAATTTAAGGTTTTCTAGAAGCCAAAGTTCAAATGGACCCTCAATCCAAATCATTAAATCCCATATTCAACTTATTAAAGTGAGCATAGATAAGATTAACTGATTAACTGCATGAATCAACCAAAATAGTTCATCTATGTTATGACAAATACCCATCTCATGATAGTGTGTCACTCAAAACATAGAGATAGAGGGTGACCTTGAAGAAATTTAGTACTATATTTTTTCCAAAGAGGAATATAGTAGGTCCCTTTTTCAGCATGAATCTTTTGTAACAAGGTAGTCAATCGAACCAATCTTGTATTCATACTATAACACAATCTCTGGAAAAAATTAGACCTTGGGAAAATGTGAAGATAACACAAACTCCACTTTCAACAGTCTTTTTCAAGAGAACTAAGCTACAAACCAAAGCTTTGATGTGCCCACGTCTACTATGCTTGAAACTATTGGAGTTAGACGTCTCTAGAAGCACACGAACAACACAAGGAAGAAGAAGAAGCTCGGAGCACAACACACAATACTGAATGTATTACTAGAGAATGTAAAAAGATAAGTAGCCCATTAGGGCAATAGGCGTATATACAAGCCGGGGGAAGAAACCTCTTAAAGAGGGAAAAAAGTGCCCCGACGGTCCTAGTGTGTTCACACACATCACTACCTAAATATATCAACAAATCCCCCTGGGAGTGATGCAGTGAACAAGGAGCTGGCACTCATGTATAAGGAAGTGCCAAGCTATGTGGAAATCACTCCACAGAAGGAAGTAAGCCCAAAGCTTTGCGGTTAGCTTCAAACTTCTCCCTAGGTAGAGCCTTCATGAAAAGGTATGCAATGTTCTCCTGCGTGGGCATATATGCCAAGCTGATCTCCCCAGCAAAGAACCTCTCCCTAACATAGTGATAATGCACCTCAATGTGCTTAGTGCGAGCATGAAAAACAGGGTTCCTCGCAACTGCCAATGCGCTCTGACTATCAGTGAAGATGCTGGTGGTAGAATTCTGACCAACACCCAAATCAGCCATAAGGCATCTGAGCCACACACACTCAATAGTAGCTGTGAAAGCTGCCCTATACTCAGCCTCACAACTGGAAGTGGCCACATTAGGCTGCTTCTTGCTCAACCAAGATATACATGAGCTACCAAGCATGAAGCAAAAGCCACTACTGGACACACAAGTGTCATAGCAACCAGCCCAATCAGAGTTAGAAAAAGCATGCAAATCTGGTGGTAGTGATCCTCCCTTGGGATAAAACAACCGAAGTAACCGGTGCCTTTGAGAGCCTCATCGAGTATGATATGACAGAGGTGCATCTAATTTCTTGTCACGCAAAGTCTGCATGAGCCATTTTGGCATAGTTTCTGTTTGCTCAATATCAGCTCACTCATCAACTAGTGCATCATGTAAATTTGCATCAGAAATGGAATGATCTGCATCATCACATGAAACCTGCAAAGGCAGAGAATTTGCCTCATTGGACTACCACTAGAGTGTCCACCTGTAAAAAGAGGCAAAAAAGTATCATCATACATGTCTTTGGAGCTAACAGATGTCTCCTTAGTACATGAAAGCAATGGCTGAATAGCATCTTCCACAAAAACAACATCACGGCTAACCAGAATGTGTTCAGTCTGTGGATGATACATACGATAGCCTTTACTTTCAGAACTGTACCCAACAAAAATACATTTTACTGCTTTATCATCCAATTTTTTGCGATGTTGTTCAAGCACTAATGCATATGCCAAACAACCTAAAACACACAGATGAGCAACAAAAGGCTTTCGATCATGCCAAGCCTCATATGGAGTGATAGACTACAACACTTTAGTGGGACACCTATTCATACATATGCTGCACACATGACAGCCTCAAGCCAAAAACTACGTGGTAAAGCTTGACTCTTGACCATACACCTCACCATCTCCATGAGTGACATGTTCTTTTGTTCAAGAACTCCTTTCTATTGAGGTGTATACGGCACTGTACACTGGTGTTTTATCCCACGTTCAGCCAGAAATTCATTAAAATCAAAAGACATATATTCCCCCCCTCGATCAGAATGGAGGGTGCCCATTTTACATGCTGACAGATTTTCAGCCAAAAGCAAAAACTGTTTGAAGCACATGAACACTTTGGACTTTGTCTTCAATAGATATACCCATGCATGCTTGGAAAAATCATCGATGAAAGTCACGAAGTAAAGATGATTCCCAAAAGAAGGTGTCTGCATAGGAACACATACATCACTATGTACAAGCTACAATTTCTTAGTAGCCCGAACTGTACCATCTTTTGGAAAGAACGAACGCTGCATTTTGCCCAAAATATAGCCTTCAGAAACATGTTTTCCAGGTGCCTCAAGTTTGGGCAAAGAGGACACCATTTCAGATTTCTACAGGCGTAGGAAACTAGAAAAATTCAGATGACCAAAGGGTGCATGCCAAAGCTTTGCATCTAACATAGCCTGAGAATCATTTACTCCACATGCCAAATCATTTACAAATCTTTCATAGTCTATGAGCTTATATAGACCATGACATAAAATGCCAGAAGCAATAATCACATCACCATTTGACAGATCATGTACTTTACACCTATCATCAACAAATTTCACAACCAAGCCAATCTTGGCTAATGTAGAAACTGATAACAGGTTCTTCTTGATCCCTGCCATAAATAAAGCATCTGACAAAGTGAAAGAACTACCATCAGTAGTAGTCAAAATGATATTACCAACCCCCATAATAGGATAAGAGGAGTTGTTGGCACATGTAACCGTATTCCCTGTAGGGGCAGGCTCGAGTGAAGAGAAGAAACTATGCTGCAAGGTAATATGTTTGGTCGCCCCACTATCAAAATACCAAACATCTGAGTCTACTGCAGACATGCACTGCTCATGAGAAGATGGGTCAAAACTACAGACAATAGTAAATGCCCATTCTTCTTCCTGCACAAGATTAGCAGACTCTGCTTTTGGTGTAGAGGCCTTTGCAACAACCATTCCAGCCTCTTTCTTCTTTGCCTCTTTAGCAGCCAGTTTTGGACAGTTCTTTATGATATGATCATTCCCTTTAGAGTACTTACAAAACAATTTTTGCTTTTCTGATTTCTTCTCATCTTTATCTTCCTTCTTCGAATATGCAGAATTGGCAGATTTTTGCTTACTAATTGAAGAGCTGCATTTTCCTTTGCCCTTCTGACTAGCCAAGAAAGCTTGATCTGCAACTTGCATAATGGACCTGTTCTGCCTGGACTGATCTTGTTGCAACAAAACAAAGACTAACTCCTCAAATGATAAGGCATTCGGATTGCCTTTCATCATCAACCGAAGAGTAGAAGCAAAACTCTGATATGAATCAGGAAGAACATTCAGAACGGTCTACACAAGTGAGCTATCTGGTATAACCTCGTCAGCAAAAATCAACTCTTCCTTCAGGTCTTTGATCTTTGTTAGGAAATTATCCATAGAATCACCTTCATTCATGTGCTCACTCTCCAACTTTTTTCGGAGGTAAGCAACACGAGCCTCATTCCTATCTTGGTACAATGTGGTAAGTGTATCCCAAGCATCCTTAGCTATTCTGCAAGAGCGAATATGAGGAATAATAGCATGTTTAACAGACAAAGCTATCAATGCATGTGCCTGGGCATCTCTGCCATCCCAACGAATCTCCTCTCTAGTAGGTGCAGTAGAAACCGCAGCACGAACAGGAATATGCATAATATCACCATCTTCGATACCTTCTCCATTAGCTTCAGTACCTGCAGTTGTAACAGTTGCAGGTGTGATAGGACATTTTTCGACACCCTACACAATGTTCCACAGTCCTTTTGCAACCAACACATGTCGCATCACATAAGCCCATAACGGGTAGTTGGCACCATCCAACTTATCCTCAACAACCAACATACGGAATACATCACTACTTTCAGCCATGGCTGGTGACTAAAATACCTTGATGCAGAAAATTGATTGTATCTCAAAAAGTTGAACGGAACTGCCCAGACGAATTCCGCTAGACCTGTAGCAGACTACTAGATGCTTATATTGGCGAATAGAAACTGGTATATACGTTTGGCACAAAAAGACAAAATAGCATGCACAAGCACTGTGATAGTGCATTCACACGTGGAAACGAGCTCAAATCGTGATTTCGACACCACAAAGCAAAGTTGTTTTGATCTCAAAAACACGCTGAGTATGCTCACCAATATTTGTGCAATTCTGAGACTGCAAACAGAGGAGTATCGATGACGCCCTAGATGAAGCCATGACCTGCTCTGATACCAATTGTTGGAGTTAGACATCTGCGGAAGCACCTGAACAGCACAAGGAAGAAGAAGAAGCTTGGAGCACAACACACAATACTGAATGTATTACTAGAGAATGTAAACAGATAAGTAGCCCATTAGGGCAATAGGCTTATATACAAATGGGGAAAAAACCTCCTAAAGAGGGAAAAACGTGCCCCGGTGGTCCTAGTGTGTTCACACACATCACTACCTAAATATATCAATAGAAACATGTGATCAATTTATTTAAAAAAATAACTTGGAAGGAAGCTAACGTACTATAAATAGAACAACCATGTTCTAATAAACTCATCTTCAAAGCACTCTCCCTTATGTTCAATAGTGCCAAAGTATCATACATTTTTTTCTCAAGCCCATACATTATCCTTGCTGCAATGGGATACCTTAACAAAAGAATTATCCTTTAATGGATGTTGCATTATCATGTGAATCTGCCTTTTACCCAATATGTGGGTTTTGATACTTTTTGATTCGATATCCATTGGATTTTTTTTAAGTACATGCGATGTGCTAAAAGGTGCTCTTCGAGGTCTACACCATCCATAATTCATTAATAATTCATCATGTGCATGTAATGAAGTAACAGGATTGACAACTATGTACCTTGCTACATTTCTACTCATGCATGGTGATTCATGACTATTTTAATGCTCCTTAAATGTGTAATTGGTCATTGAACAATTATATCCTCAACCACTATTTATTAAACCTACTATATTTCCATGCATGTAAGGTCTTTCATCAATATATAATCTTTCATTTTCTACATGTGTAATCCCTCTACTAGTAAGAAAAGCAGCATTCAAGCACAATCCATAAGTATTCATGCTTTGAACATAATGTGTAAGTCGATAGACATGTACACATTTACACATACAAACATATTCACGTATAGACAAATACATATTCTGACATATAAATATAGATACAAAGTTATAAATATATGATGTATGTATGTATGTATATGCGGTTCTATGTGTATATATGGTTATGTGTGCATGCATTTATTATTTATGTGTGTGTATCTATATCTGTGGGTATGTGTATGTATTTGTAAATGTATGTATGTGTGTGTATATATATATGTGTATGTGTATGTTGGTGCGTTATGTATGTGTGTCTATGCATGTGTCTAGGAGTATGTGTATGTCTGTATATGTGAATGTATGTGTATTTGTATGTGTATGTGTATGTGTATGTGTATGTGTATGTGTATGTGTATGTGTATGTGTATGTGTATGTGTATGTGTATGTGTATGTGTATGTGTATGTGTATGTGTATGTGTATGTGTATGTGTATGTGTATGTGTATGTGTATGTGTATGTGTATGTGTATGTGTATGTGTATGTGTATGTGTATGTGTATGTGTATGTGTATGTGTATGTGTATGTGTATGTGTATGTGTATGTGTATGTGTATGTGTATGTGTATGTGTATGTGTATGTGTATGTGTATGTGTATGTGTATGTGTATGTGTATGTGTATGTGTATGTGTATGTGTATGTGTATGTGTATGTGTATGTGTATGTGTATGTGTATGTGTATGTGTATGTGTATGTGTATGTGTATGCGTATGTGTATGTGTATGTGTATGTGTATGTGTATGTGTATGTGTATGTGTATGTGTGGGTATGTATATGTGTGTGTGTTTATGTATGTATGTATGTATGTATGTATGTATGTATGTATGTATGTATGTATGTATGTATGTGTAAGTATATGTATATGTGTATGTATATGCATGTATGTGCGTATGTATGTTTATGTGTGGGTATGTATATGTGTGTATGAATGTATGTGTACATGCATGTATGTATGTGTACATGCATGTATGTATGTGTACATGCATGCATGTATGTGCGGGTATGTGTGCGTTTGCATGTATGTATGTGTAAGTGCACTATGTATGCATGTGTAAGTGTATGTATATGTGTATGTTTATTTGTGTGTATGTTTGTATGTGTATGTGTGCATGTAATTAGTATGTATGAGTGTGTATGTATATGTGTGGGTATGTGTATGTGTGTGTATGTATGTGTAAGTGTATGTATCTATGTGTAAGTGTATGTATATGTGTATGTGTAAGCATGTATGTGTGTGTGTGTATGTGTGGGTATGTATGTATGTGTAAGTGTATGCATATGTGTATAGGTATGCATGTATCTATCTGTGCATGTATGTATATGTAAGTGTATGTATGTATGTGTAAGTGTATGTATATGTGTATGTGTATGCATGTATATGTCTGTGTTGATGGGGGAAGTATCTCAACCCCTATGCAACAAGGAAGCGTGAATGACCTCCACAACTATCCTTCTTTGACCTCTGCATACCAAAAATGCTCTTTCTCAGTGCTTACACAGAGAACTCTAGTGAGCTTTTGTAGACCTATAAAAGACACCAAGCGCTTTCAAACAAAACAAATTTCATTTCAAATGGATGCTTACACAAAGAGAAACAATGTTTACAACATGAGCTATTTGAATGCTTACAATTGCTAGTCAAACAAAAACCTCACTTCACTCCAGCAAGATTTTCTTAGAGAGTATATAGAGAATGAATTTCAAGATTGGATCAACTTTAGCGAATGCACCAAAATCATAGAAAATAGATAAATGAAGAAGGAGAACCAGCCCTTACAACAGAGAGCAAAATATTTCCAACAGAACTTGCACACAAAGAGAGATATCAATCACACAAATTCACTAAAAATGAATGTTGCTCCGAGACTACTCAGAGAATGATCTAGATAATTGGTGAGCATACAATATGCTCAAATAGCTATCCAATGAGACAAGAGTTACATCAAATGGATACAATATGAGGGAGAACTAATGCTAACAGTGCAGGGGTAGAGAGTTGCAACATTGCCTGCGCACACACACATAGATATGCCTACTAAAAGAAAACAAACAAGCAAGCAAGGGGCTAGATTAAGCAAGAGGCTTGCTTATCACAACTCCAGCACTTAGTGCTCACTTTGCATGAGCTAAAACACCAAGAAGATGACCCAAAAGAATTCAGGATACATGCTCCTTTTATAGTGAGAAGTGTGCCCCTGATTTCTAGGAACTACCTTTACCAAATCAGCCTCCTAACCTGGAGGAGTTAGTTGAGATGACTTGGGGAGTTGTTGAGTGACTTTTCTTGATGAAATCTCGTGGATTTTGGCTTCCTTTGATTGCTCCACATGTCCATAAGAGACTCCCCATGATTTCGTAGCTTGAAGCTTGACTTTTAACACTACCCCTCAAGCTTCAATTCTTCGTCCTAATCCAAGCTCCTTCATGTTGATGCATTGCTTGAATTTTGAAATCTTCATACCATCCAATGCCTTTGTAAACATGTCGGCAACTTGGTCCTTGGTACCAATATGATGTACTGAAACTTCCTTTGATATCACCTTTTCCCTTATGAAGTGATAGTGCACTTCAATATGCTTGGTTCTAGCATGATAGACAGGATTCGATGCTAGATGAATGCTAGTCATATTGTCACAAAAAATTGGATATGTGTCAACCTGCAAATTAAGCTCCATAAATAACTTCTTAATCCACATTAGCTCACATGTTACTTGAGCCAAAGCTCTATACTCAACCTCGGTGGAAGATAATGCCACCGTGGGTTGCTTCTTTGAAATCCATGAGATGATCTTGCTACCTAGCATGACTAGGTAACCACTTGTACTCCTTCTATCTTCCTTCAAATTGGCCCAATCGGCATCAGAATAATCTTTGACCTGCATATCATCATCAAATGAGTAGAAAAATCCTTCATTTATAGTGGCCTTGAGATATCGCAACATTCTTCTTACAGCTTGCAAGTGTGTAGTCCTTGGACTATGCATAAATTATGATAACACTCCAACTCCATATGCTATGTCGGGCCTAGTTATTGTGGCATAATTGAAAGAGCCTACAATAGATCAATACAAAGTTACATCCTCTAATGGTTGTCCATCAATGGAGCTTAGCTTTACATTAACTTCCATGGGATTTGAAATAGGCTTGCAATGTAGCATCCCAAACCCCTCAAACACTAATTTTACCTCAGAAGAATCCACATAACTCAAATGAATCCACAGACCACTTCATCTAATTCACATAGTTCAAATGATACCACTTCATTTGATTCACATAATTCAAATGATACCACTTATTTAATCCACTTAAAGAAAATGATACCACTTCATTTAATCCACATAGTAGAAATGGATCCACTTTATTTGATTCACATAATTTAAATGAATCTCCACTCAAAGGATACCACTTTACTTAATCCACTTAACTCAAATGATACCAACTCTTTAATCCACTTAACTCAAATGATACCACTCCATTTAATCCACCTAATTCAAATGAATCTATATCATTTAATCCACATAGTTCAAATGATACGACATCATTTATTCCACATAATTTAAATGAATCCATATCATTTACTCCACATATTACAAATAAATCCACCATTTCATCCTTGTAATTCAAAAGGTACCACTTCATTTAATCCACATTATTCAAATGATACCTGACTTTATTTAATCCATGTAAGTCAAATGATACCACTTCATTGAATCCACATTATTCAAATGATACCACCATTTAATCCACTTAACTCAAATGATATCACTTCATTTA
This sequence comes from Ceratopteris richardii, assembly GCA_020310875.1. Taxonomy (NCBI): domain Eukaryota; kingdom Viridiplantae; phylum Streptophyta; class Polypodiopsida; order Polypodiales; family Pteridaceae; genus Ceratopteris; species Ceratopteris richardii. The sequence goes on from CM035438.1 coordinate 54,663,272, forward strand.
ACCCACATAATTCAAATGAATCCACAACATTTACTCCACTTAGTGCAAATGAATCTATATCATTTAATCCACATAGTTCTATTGAGTATAGATTGTTTTCAATATGGTCATAATCCATCCATCATGGATATGTTTAAACCATACCAAGTTAGATTCAAGAATACTCTAAGCAGTTCATGTGCATCTACTCTTTTTGATACATCCTTGTCCGAAGCTAGTTGTAAAGCATATTTGAACTTGTAAATCCCATTTCTGCCGATGAGATAACTATTTAAATCTATATATTTCAAGAGTTGCAATAGGAGTATCAAAATTGTAAATGTCACTTGACTTTTATTAAAAGGTGGAGGGTTAGTGGATATAGATTCAGGTCACTAGTACTTTCGACTCCACTCATTTCTAGTTCATATTTCTAAATCGAGAAGCTCAAAAATCATTTTTTTTTGGTAAATATGTTGCTCTACCAAAGTCACATAATCCAATATAAGCATGGTGAGCTTCAAAATGCAAAAAAAAATGTTGCAAAAATATTACAAGTGTGTAAAAATGATATTTTGAAATAATCCATTGATCAGCTTCCAAATGTTTGTCTTCAAGATTGTTGTGTCTCCTTCTGTGTCTTTAATACCTCTACTTGGTGGTACATTTAAGTACTCCTTCAATTTCTCCAGCCACATTTCTAATGTACCGCCATTCCACAATTTGAAAATAAGAAACAATCTTATGCTATGGTGCCTAACTAATCCAAGTGGACTAATAATTCCACTATGCATAACAGATAAAGCTGTGGCTTCATTCATAGCTTCATTCTCTCGTGTCTGTCTATATGCACCATGTAATTTGAATAACTTGGTGGCAAATATTTCATTGATGAATCTCAGGTGGGTTATTCTAACTTTATGGATCATTCCATATTGTCCTTCCCCCAGGAGAGCTGCATCTTCGAGATGAAAAGATGAATATGGGAGCAAATAAAGATTATTTGATGTTTGATCTCCCATTTTCACGTGTGTATCTCTTGTATTTGGATCTAGTGATGGTCTCTCTCCCTATTCAATCGTATCTACTCTCACCGGCTTTCCTCTCTTCATTGTCTAATAATGTAAATCAACAAATTTGATTTTTTCGATGAAGCTAGGCACTGTGGTGGTATCCAATGTCGATGACTCTACTACTTTGATGACCCGTCAAAAGATATGAATAAGCTCTTTGGACATTTTCTCATCTAATACTTGTCCTCCACCTGACACACTACCAACTTTATCTTCAATGTTGATTGATGCAATTCTAGATAGTTTCTCAATGATATCTTTGTAATTAGATATGTCCATGGCTAGAGTGATTTGATCTTCTCTCATTCCATACATGTAGGAGCACACAAAATCTTCCAAAAATTTTTGCTCATGCTTATTTATTTTACTTTCCATCTATGAAAAAATAAAAAATAGACCATCAGACTATCAAAAGTGATATTAAAACTTTAAATACTAATCTAATTCATAAAGAAAATAATAAAAAAATATGTCTCATAAATAAAATGATAAATATTCAAAAACATTTTAAGTACACATAAATAGATAGATCAGTAAGTGTATGGATAGATAAATCAATAGTATGTGTAGAGAAATGATAGAAATATGAATAGTTAGTTAGATAAGTAGATTTATAATTAAATAGAAAGTGTAGTTATAATCTTGAAGTGAATCCATGTAACTATTAAGAATGTAAGAGCCAAAGAATCAAACATTCATAATAGTTCATATACACTCACTATACTATGTATGAGTATTGTCACATGATTGTATATAACTATTGTGATAGTAAGAGTCAAAGAAATAGAAGATCATAATAGTTTCTATACACCTTGTGACCTACACTAACTATGCTCATAGGAATGTAAGTGACTATTGTGAGAGTAAGAGTCAAAGAATCACACAATAACAATAGTCCCTATACACTCCCTATACCATTGAGAGAGTAGGAATCGAGGTGATGATTAAAACAATCTCAATAGATCTATTGCTCAGTCCTATACTACTATGAGAGTAAGAATGGATGTAGTGAGTCAGACAATTATAGTAGTGGTTTATTTTAAATTTTATTCATCAATGTATATTGATTTTGCGAGTTGAACATGTATACAATTGATGATTGAAAAACATAAAACTAATTATATAAATACAAATCAGACATATGTGAGAGACACAGATGCGAATCATACAATATGCATGATACAATGAACAAAACAAGTAAATAAACAATAAATAAAAAATAGATCAATACCTAAATGGTATGGTGAAGAAAGGCCTCTATGAAAGAAACGGAAGTATTAGAGTTTTATAGACTAGCAAGCAAGCACATGCAGAATGTCCTTTTTGATCAAATGTAAATCTATATATATGTTTTTGTTAGAAACAAGTTTTGGATTGAAAGTGCTTTTGATCGAAAAAATGTTTCGATCAAAAGCGCTTTTGATAGAAAAGTTTTTTTATTGAAAGTCTTTCACTCAAAAGCGTATCTATGTCTATTTTTTTATGTTCATTCGGATAACCAGAAGTAAAATGAACATATTCAGTATTTTTGGACTATTTGATTGAATAAATGCAACCTAGATCAATGGGATCAAAGTGGATGACAAATGGGAATCCTTCACCATAGCTGTGGACCTCTACATGGACATGCAAGTTCTTGAATTCAACACTCTCATGGGAGAACTGTTCACAAATGAAACAAAGCTTATCAAGAATGGAGACAACCAAAACGGTAATCAATCCTCTACTCTCTATATAGATAAGAATAAAATTAGGCATAACAAAGGCAAAGGCAAGAAGTCTAATGATAGTACCTCTCAAGCCAACTAATTTGCAGGTGGAAGTAAAGGCTCAAGAGGAAGAGGTAAAGGAGGTAAACAAGGTAGGGGGAGAGCTCAAGGCTTATCACCCTATGCAATATGTGGTATAATAGTTCACATTACAGAGAATTGCTTCAAGAACCAAAGGAATCAAAGAGGAAGAGGAAACAACAGAGTAGGTTGTCGAAAATCAAGAGGAAGATTAAAAAATTCTTATGGATAAAACAATAACTCATACAAAAAAAACTACCAAGGTGGATACAAAGGAACGAAAACTACAACAACTATATAGATGTTCAAGCTCAAGAAGATTCACTTCTTCTCATGATCAGGACTATGAAGGAAGATAACGTGGATTAGGATTTGTTTTATATAGGCTCAAGATGCTGAAATCATATGGTAGGCAATGTGGCTCTACTCCTAGATTCGGAAGACCCAAAGAATAGACATCAAGTCCAAATAGGAGATGACACAAGGAATCCAACTGAGAAGATAGTTAATGTGAAGACTACAAATGGTAATATGAACTTATTAAGAAGAGTATTCTATGTGCCTACTCTTACCAAGAACCTGATTAGTGTAGGTCAAATGGTTGAGAAGGGATTGCAGGTTAGATTTACCAAGCATGGAGCATGTTTTGAAGTCCCACATCAGTTATTCAAGAATATAGAAAGAGGAGAAAAATTAGGCAAATTGTTCACCTTTGAGCTCTAAGACACCAAGAAAATTGCATTATTCAATTATGGCACCCAAACTCTATCTGAGTTAGAGATTTAGCACAAGAGGTTAGTTCACATAGGAGAAAGAGCTCTCAAAAGACTCAGTATGGATCAAAGTGTACTTGTTCTACCAAATCTATCCAAACATATGATATATAAATGTAATTCTTATAAATTTTGTAAGTCGTATAGGCAGTTGTTCACCAAGAAAGGCTACATACATGGAGATCTATTGGAATTGGTCCACATAGATGTTTTGGGACCAAGCAAGGAGCGTTCAATCTTAAGATCAAGGTTATGTATCATTCATAGATGATTATAACAAATTGACTATCTTGTTTTTTATGAAGCATAAAGATGATGTGTTTTCATGTTTCAAAACGTATTTAGCTCTTGGTGAGAACCAAACAAGTTAAACTCTAAAAAGACTAAGGTCATATGGAGGGGGAGAATATTTCTTCCATGATTTTTCTTCTTATCTCCAAGAGAGAGGGATCAAAAGATAAATCACCATCAAATATACTTCTGAGCAAAATGGAGTGGAAGAGAGAAGAAATAGGACAACTATGGAGGCTGCAAGATCAATGCTCAATGAAAAGAAACTCCCCAACTATTTGTGGGGAGAGGTAGTATCAATAGCCACATACTTGGTGAATAGAATTCCATCAAATTCTCTAGATGGAATGATTCCATATGAGGCATGGAATGGAAGATGTCCTAGCCTTGGTCGTTGCATGATCTTTTGGTGCATGGAATATGCACACATACCTTCATAGATTAGAGGCAAATTGGGCCCTAAGGTAGAGAAAGCATCTTCATTGGCTATTACCTTAATGAAAAAGGTTATAGGCTGTATAATCCAATTACCAAAGGTTTCATTATATCTAGGGATGTTGTGTTTGATAAAAACCAATCGTGGTTTGAAGATGATTGCAAGAGGTTCAAACTACCCTATGACCTAGAGGAGGACTTTCCAATCTTATCAAAGAGGAATGATCATACACTTGAAGAATCATATGATTCAAAAGATGCTCACAAGAAGCCAAGAAGAGAAGCCAAATGTTGGAACTCTAAAGGCAAATCCAAGTTGAAGGAGTTGAGGTTCATTAGTTAGTAAACATTCTATATACCTAGCACAAGAATCAAAATCTAAAGAGACCTCATCATATGAATTAGAAAAGAAGAAGCATGAATGGATGATTTCCATGAAGGAAGAGATTGATGCCTTACAAGAAAATCAAACTTGGGAATTAGTGCCCAAGACTCCATCTATGAAGATCATAGGTTCAAGATGGATATACAAGGTAAAGAAAAAATTCTGATTGGTCTATAAACAAATACAAGGCAAGAATTTTGGCCAAAGGGTATATGGAAACACAAGGAGTTGATTATGAAGAATCATTTTCACTAGTTGCAAAGATGCCAACCATCTAAGTTCTTATGAGTGTTGCAGCCTCAAAAATTTGTAAGATATACCAAATGGATGTGAAAAGTGTTTTTTTGAATGGATGGATACTGAGGAGGTGTACATGGTTCAACCTCTTGGATTTGAAGAATCATTTTGTCCCTAGTACTCTATATGCAGATAAGAAGGATAAGAAGTAGAAAGGCAAGAAGAACGAAGAAGATGAAGAAGAGACTTCCCAAGACAACTTCGCAAAAAACAAGTGGAAAGGGAAGAAGAAAGGACCAAAGGAAGACAAAGCCAAAGGCCAGAATGTTCAACCTTGTGCCATCTGCGATACGACCAACCATACCACTCAAAATTGTTGGTTCAATGAGAAGACCCAAAAATGAAGTGGAAGAGGTGGATATGGCAGCAATAGAGGCAAAGGTGGACACAACTTCAACAATAACAATAGAGGCTATAATAGAAGGGACTACAATAATTATTCAGAAGATCAACCACATGATTACTCATGGCTTCTGATGAATCTTACCCACAAAGAAGGTAAAGAAGATGATCATTTGTTCTACATAGATTCAAGATGTTCGAATCATGTTGCGCAACATTGCTCTTCTATCTAATTTGGAAAGTCCAAAGCATAGACATGAAGTGCAAATAGGGGATGACACAAAGCACAATGTGGAGAAGATTGGTAATGTCAAAGCTTCCAATGGTAGGACAAACATTCTAAGTAAGGTTCTCTATGTACCCACTATCACTAAAAACCTAATAAGTGTGGACAAATAGTTGAAAAAGGCTTGCAAGTTAGGTTCACCCAACATGGAGCTTTTATGGAAGGTCCATGTCAAGGCTTCAAGAAGATAGCTAAAGGTGAGAGGCATGGTAGGCTCTTTACTTTTGAAGTAGGAGAAACCAGGAACATAACTCTATTCAACTTTGGGTCTCAAACCCTATGTGAGCTTGAAGTGTAGCATAAGAGACTTGCTCATGTGAATGAAAGAACCTTGAAGGATATATGCAAGGATCAAAGTGTTCTAGGACTTCCAAACATATCAAAGCAACACATGATCAACATGTGTGATGCATGTTAGATTGGAAAGGCACAAAGACAACCATTCAACCACAAAGGCTACATCCACAACTTATTGGACTTAGTACATATAGATGTATGGGGACCAAGTCAAGAACCTTCATTGGTAGGATCAAGGTATTATGTCTCATTTATTGACGACCATAGTAGATGGACTATTCTATACTTTATCAAGAGTAAGAATGAAGTGTTTGATTGCTTCAAAAAGTATCTAGCACATGTGGAGAGTCATAAAGGTGGATCACTAAAGAAGCTTAGATCTGATGGAGGGGGAGAATACTTCTCCAAAGAGTTTGATGAGTTCTTGTACGATAAAAGTATCAAAAGGGAAGTGACTACCAGGTACTATCCTCAACTGAATGGAATGGATGAGCGGAGAAATAAGACATTGGTTGGATCAGCTAGAACAATGCTTGAAGAGAAGAAGTTGCCACATTATCTATTGGTAGAGGCTATTTCAACTGCTGTGTATCTTGTCAATAGACTAACATCCAAATCATTTCAAGGTATGACTCCTTATGAAGCATGGCATGGAAGAAAACATAGTCTTGGGCATTGCAAGGTTTTTGGTTGTTTAGCTTATGTTCATGTACCATCACAAATAAGAGGTAAGCTAGATGAAAGGGCAGAAAAGATAGTGTTTATTGGATACGATTCAACGCAGATGGGCTACGGGTTCTATAATCCTTCAACCAAGTAATTCACTACAAGTAGAGATGTTGTGTTTGAAGAACACGAGTCTTGGTATGATGAAGATAAACAAAAGGTAACTCTACCATATGATCTTGATTCTGATTCTCATCAATTAGGAAGCAGGCATGATACAAAGTTCCAAGATCCAAGAAGTGATACAAACGATGACCAAGATGAAAGGGAAAGGATTACAAGCTATGGAATTCCAGAGTGAAAGCAAAGATGCAAGAGGTTGGAGAATGCTCCAAACAAGAACCTAGAAGATCAGCAAGAGAGAAGAAACAATCAGAAAGATATGGATATGATTCCACATTTGTTACAAAGCATTCAACCTGCTTGGCAAAAGACTCTATTTCAGAGGAACAACCTATGGAGAGGCAAAGGGAAACCCTAATCGGGAAAAGTCCATGAAAGAAGAAATAGATGCATTGAAGGAGATGGACACTTGGGATTCGGTTCCAATGTCATCGAATCAAAAGGTAATTGGTTGTATATGGGTATAGAAAGTTAAAAAAAATTCAGATGCATCATTTTGTAGGTACAAGGAAAGATTAGTTGACAAAGGATGCTCTCAAACTCATGGTATAGACTATGAGGAAACATTCTCACTAGTTGCAAAGATGAATACAATCAGGACATTGATATAGTTGTTGCAAGGAATTGAAGACTCCTCCAACTTGATGTGAAAAATGCATTCTTAAATGGTTGGATAAGTGAAGAGGTATACATGTCACAACCACAAGGTTTTGAAAACCATAATCATCCATCTTATGTTTGTAGACTTAAGAAAGCATCGTATGGATTGAAACAAGCTCCTAGAGCTTGGAATTACAGTTCGGTTACATATCTTCAAGATCAAGGGTTCAAACCTAGCAGCTCAGATCCTTCTCTATTCATCAAAAGAGATCACGATGAGGTTATCTATCTATGTGTATATGTCGATGATATTATTGTGACAGGTGATGATCTAAATGGCATTCAAAGGATCAAGAGACACATGCAAGAGGAGTTCAAAATTAGTGACCTAGGTGAGCTCACATATTTCCTAGGTATGTAGGTAATATACACAAATGAAGGAATGTATTTGACTTAGAGAAGATAAATTCAGGATCTACTTCTGAAGTTCAAATGGGAGAACACTAAAGCCGCAGGTACACCTTTGGAGATGAATCATAAACTTAGTGTTTATGAAGGTGAGAAAATTGAAGACATTAAAGAGTATCAAAGCTTGGTAGGTAGCTTGATATATGCTACTCATACAAGGGTAGACATCTCATATAGTGTGGGAGTGCTTAGTCAATTCATGCACTCACTGAGAAGACCACACATGGATGCGGCTAAGAGAGTACTTAAGTATCTCAAAGGTATAATCAATGAAGCTATATTCTATACTTACTCTTTAGATTTGGATATCAAAATCTATTCAAATGCAGATTGGGCAAAAGCTAAGGATGATAGAAGAAGTGCTTCTGGTTACTTAGCATTTGCAGGTTTGAAGCAAGTGTCATGGAGTTCCAACAAGCAACATATAGCTGCTTTATCCTCAACTCAAGCGGACTATAGAGGTTTGATCATTGCAACTCAAGAAGCAATATGGTTAAAAGCATTGTATACAGATTTGGGACTTGTAAGTTCCAAACCTCACATATTTGGAGATAATTTAAGTTCCATGCATCTAGCGCCAAACCCTATTTTCCATGCAAGAACAAAACACATAGGTTCATTACCACTTCATCAAAGAGAAGCTCATGGCAAAAGACATTGAGATTTCATTTGTTCCTACTAAAAAGCAAGTAGTAGATATGATGGCAAAGGCACTTGATGGAATAAAGCTTTGTAGATTCAAAGCTATGGCATGTATTCAACTTATCAGAGAATGAAGACTCAAGCATATATTAGCTTGAGGGGGAGCTGTTGGAACATCAAGTTTAGACTATGCTTGAGGTGGATTTGATATAGTTGGAGAGTTCTTTTACCTATTCTCATTTATTGTATTTTTTTGAGAGATTTTTGATGGTTCATTTACCATTGTAAAAGCCTTGAGCCGTAAACATGTAAAATTAGAAAAAGAGAGCACAAATCCCACGAATTTTTCGGCTGAATTGTAATTAATCAAGCAATCAATCACCTAAAAGTAGATCAAACTAGATCTTCACTTTTCCTAGATTGTAGGAAAGTGAATTAATTCCCTCCAACAACCATTCCCACCTTTATTTGAATTCAAAATCCACTTGTAAAAGTCATGGAACACTCCTAGAGTCTATATAAAGACTTCAAGTCACTTGTACAATAAATGGAAGCAATATACATACACTTGTGACCATCATTCTCTTGCTCCTTCAATTTTCTACATCATCTTCTTCACCAATAGTAATCTTGCAGAGGTCGTTGCTCTCTCTTCAGAGCTCTAAATTTGATAAGAGATGGATCATTAGAAATGTATTAGTGTCTCATTAATCATTCTAAATTTTCATAGCATTTAACTTAGTAGGTCGGAAGAAATCACAATTTTTTTGTCTCTAGGTCAATCTCTACGTATTCCTAAAAAATAGTAGGTACCATCGTTGAGTGTCTGATTCATTCCTATAGCATATTTTTCTTATTCCTTATACTTTTGTGCATTATATACACTCAAACCTATGTGTATCACTCCCATAACAGGATTTTTTCTAGTTTAAATCACGATGGTTGCTATGGGCATTAGAAGCTCATTATCTCTTCCATAGATAGTAAGTTTTTTGAGCTAGTCGACACACAAACCTATCTATTTTGTATCAACTCCTTCTCCATGATTCTCCAAAGTACATAGTGCATTTCTTTGCACTTATCGCATGCCTATAAGGTCTATTAGAGTCTCCATAAGCTTAAGGGCTGGTCTTGTGCCAGTTGGCTGGACCAAATGTTGTCGCTTTGAAATGCACTTTTCTACCTTGTACAAGCTTCTCCAAGTTCTTTCAATGTGCATGACATTATCATTACAATAAATGATGCCAATGGCATCAAAAATATTAAAACCCAGATGAAGGAGGATTTCAAGGTCAATGATATTGGTTTGCTAACATATTTTCTTGGTTTAAAGATTGTTTATAATAGATTCTGGTGTTTTCATTACCCAAAGAAAGTATATCCATGATATACTAGTCACGTTCAAAATGGAAAATGCAAAAATTATAGTTACACCCATGGAATTGAATCACAAACTCAATTGTCATGAAGGAGAGCTCCTTGAAGATATTATAGGATATCAAAGTCTTGTTGGGAGTCTTAATTATGAAACCCTAACAAGATTGGATATATGCTATGGGATGAGTACATTGAGTCAAGTTATGCATACACCAAGAAAACCTCACATGGAAGCTGCTAAAAGGATCTTCAGGTACTTGAAGGTACCATAAATGAAGGGCTATTTTATCCATTTACATCTGACTTGGATATCCAGCTACTCAGATGCAGATTGGGCTGGCTCAAAAGATGATAGGAGGAGCACCTCTAGCTGCTTATCTTTTGCAGGATCTAAGTTGATTTCATGGTCATCAAAGAAACGACGAATTGTGGCATTGTCATCAAATGAATCTGAATATAGGGCTCTAGAAAATTCAACACAAGAGGCAATGTGGTTAAAGCTACTCTACTCAGACTTGGGGATACATACATACACTCCAATGATCTTTGGACATAATACTAGCTCACTAGATTCGGCTACTAATCTTTTATATCATGCAAGGACTTAGCATGTTGAAGTGTGGCAATGTAATTTACATGCATTAATACATATAATGTTCCCATGTCTAATCTCTTCAACTCTATCATATACTACTCAAAATAGTGAGCTTCTCGCATCCATTTCTCAGCGTGTACTTGATCATTTTCAATTATTTAAGCTGTTATAGATTCATTAGATAGTCTATTTGTATCTTACAAAGTTTCATGTCAATTGCCAAAGCCATTCTCAAGATATGTTAAAAACATTGCTCTCTTGTCTACATGTTGTTAACTCCCTAAGATGTCGTGATGCATCTCAGTTTTGCTAAGCTCATCCTCTAAGCATAGTTGACCATTTCTAGTGCAATAAATTATGAATTCTAGGTATCCTAGTTAATTACATATTCCCCAAAGGAGTTTTTCCAATAGTTACCAGGGAAGGAGTACTGTTGATTTCTCTAAGTAGGTGTAGTTACCAAAATAGGAAGTTTTTGGTTCACACTGAAACTCCAAGTTATCTATTTTGATCCAATGATTTTAGGATCATCTTCAAAGTACTTGGGTGATTATTTATGCTTCTTGGAAAGCTCAATAGGTCTAATTGGCACTCCTTAACTTAGTTTTGGTTGGTGTGAAGTGAGAATTTGCAACACCATCTCGTCTATGAAAGGTTTCCATCATCTCTTTGAACACATATAGACCAAGAAAAATATTCTGAATTTTGCTTGTCAAGTGTCCATGTTCATTATTGAAGAAAAGAATCTTGGTGATGACTCAAACTCCCAAGGAAAACCTTGTTATGAGCAGGTATACTACGCTTGCCGAGGAAGTGGCAGAGGTAGAGGTTTCAGAGGTGGAAGAGGAAACAGTAACCAAGACCAAAGTCAACATCAGAATCATGAAGGAGGTAGAGGACAGTTTTGAGGTAGGGAGAGCCAAAGAGGCTATAGAAATTTCCAAAGAAATGATTTAGGTAATGACACTAAAGGATGTTGGAATTGTGGTAAACCAAAACACTTTGAGCGTGATTGCAGGTTGAAGAATCAAAATAAAAAAAAAGGCAACAAAACAACTATGCAATCATAAGTGTAGATGATTTTGAGAAGTTGTTCATGGTCCAACATCACATGATAAACACGATGTCTGGTAATGTTTCAAAATTGAATGATAATGTCTGGTATATTGATTCAAGTGCTTCAAATCACATAACTAGTCATGCAGAATGGTTTAGTAGTTTGCAAAATTTGTGAATTCTTGGATATGTTGAAACAAGTGATGACACATCACAGCCTATCGAGCATATAGGATATATAGCACTGTCTAGGAAGGACAGGAAGGTAAAACATCTTGCTAATGTGGTGCATGTTCCAAATATAAGAAAGAATTTGTTTTTTGTTGGACAAATGGTTGATCAAGGATTACAAGTTAGGTTCAATGCTAATGGATTGTATGTAGAAGAGTACAAACATGACAGAAGATTGATTGCCAAAGAAAAAAAAGTAGGTAGGATGTTCACCTTGAATGTAAAAATTCCTGAAATGAACGCAACCATGTCTACAAAAGGTGCAGAAGTTATTCTTGATATAGAGATCTGGCATAAACAAATTGGACATGCTAAATTGCAGAGGCGAAAATTGATGTAGTCAAAGGATATTGTCAATGGACTACCAAATTTCAAGGTTGCAGAGATGCAAAAGGTATGTGCAACATGTCAATTTGGTAAACAGTCAAGAGCATCATTTTCGCATGACAAACATGTTAGTGAGAATGTGTTAGAAATAGTACATATAGATGTTTGGGGTCCTACAAAGACCACATCTATGAGCAGTTGCAGGTTTTATGTTACTTTCATTAGCGGCCATACACGAAAAGTATGGGTATATTTCATGAAAGATAAGAGTGAGGTGTTCACTCACTTCCAAAATTTTAAAGCTATGGTGTAAAAGAAAATAGGGAATTATATCCAGACATTAAGATTTGATGGAGGAGGTGAATATATGTCAAATGAGTTTAGCAACTTTCTAAACACTCATGGAATTTGATGTCAGTTTTCATGCAGGTACACACCACAATAGAATGGCATTACTAAATGCAAAAATAGAGATATTACAAAAATAGCAAGTGCCTTGATGGTTGAGAATAATATGACTCGTTGTTATTGGGAAGAAGTTGTGCACACTGTTGTATACATCATGAATAGAACTCCGACTATTGTTGTGCATCAAGTTACACCTAAAGAGAAGTTCACGGGTAAAAATACAAATTTATCACATATGAAAGTTTTTGGCTGTATTTCATATGTACATGTTCCATATGAGTTGAGGATGAATCTTGATCTAGAAGTAGAAAAATGTATCTTCATTGGATAGTCCCTTGAGCAAAAGGGATATAAATGTTATAACCCACTCACATGAAAGGTGACGGTAAGCAGAGATGTGGTGTTTGATGAAATGTCAAACTTCTATGCAAATGCAAAAGATGGACTTAATCTTGAACCAAATGACAAAGAAAAAGATGCACTCACAACTGTGGCAATACCCCCAAGGAGTGGTCGATCGAGAAGTCCCTATTCCTTCTCGGTAAAAGAATTGCTAACTCTAAGAAACCCCCCCCTTCAAACATCACAAAGAGCTACAGTATCACAACAATAAGCTTAAAACCAAGTGGGCTCCGCATGATGGGGATGCGGGGTTTATCAACCTCGTCTATAACTTCATGTAAGCTTTGTAAGACATTGATGGAGATTCAAGCAGTTCAGAGAAGATCCTTAATGAGGAACTTGGATTGCCCTTTGTGAAGACTCCAGGGGTAAGAAAGGCACATGCAAATGATACAAGGATAAGTGACCCAAGACCTAGAAGATTTGGGAGGATGTGGAATTTAGTGCAATGATTGATGTATGGTAGTAACATGGTCCTTGGTCATTCTCTGAGGCTCCAAGAACAAATCAATTGGAAGCAAGCCCTTGTTGGTGAAGCGATCAGTTGCTCTGCGGCGTTGTGGAATGCGATCAGGGGTGAGATAATTTGGAAGATTTGGTGGGAAAGATGCACTCACAACTGTGGCAATACCCCCAAGGAGTGGTCGATCAAGAAGTCCCTATTCCTTCTCGGTAAAAGAATTGCTAACTCTAAGAAACCCCCCCTTCAAACATCACAAAGAGCTATAGTATCACAACAATAAGCTTAAAACCAAGTGGGCTCCGCATGATGGGGATGCGGGGTTTATCAACCTCATCTATAACTTCATGTAAGCTTTGTAAGTTCTACCACAAATAAAAAGGAAGAAATCAAGAAATGGAAGGGAAAATTTCTAGGGTGCCATCTTGGTGCAAGCACTGCTACCAGTCCATTGAAGATGTTGCTCACATCTTCTTTACTTGTCCCTACTCTAACAAGCTCTGGCAGATTGTCGAAATGAAAATTAGAATTCACAAACATATCAGTTGGAACAAGCTCTTCTAGGAGAAGTGATGGGTTGCTCCATGACTCTCGGGAATGCCATCAGAGGGGAGGTCCTATGGAAGATCTGGCAAGAAAGATGTGCTTACGACTTTGGGGACTCCCCCAAAGAGTGGTGGATTGAGAATTCCCTATTCCTCCTTGCCAAAAGAATCGCTAACTATAAGAAATCCCCCCCTTTTTAGCATCATGAAGTAAATACCTTGATGCAGAAAATTGATTGTATCTCAAAAAGTTGAACAGAACTACCCATACGAATTTTACTAAACCTGTAACAGATCATTGAAGACCTTGATTGATGAATGAGCATTGAATCATTGAGTAATCAAGCCTTCCTATTCCATTAAGGGCTCCTTCTGAACACCAACAAGCTTAAACCCAAGTGGGCTCTGCATGAGGAGGGCGATTAACCTTCTTTGTAATGCCATCTAAACTCTCTAAAATCTACCCCTGCTTTGTGGGATTCGGGGGGTCGAGTAGGCACTAGTCCCCTTCACTTTTACTTTTCTTTTATTAATACAAGTTTGGGAGAGTAGGTTAAGGCCAAACTTCCTTTATTTAAAAAAAACATGGCTCTTCATTGTGCCTACATGACCAAGGTAATACAAGATGCACAACCTTATTGTTTTGAAGATGCAATTGGAAATGCATATTGGAAAATAATTATGGATAAGGAGATGGCTACACATTATGGAAATAATACATGGAAGGTGGTTCCATTGTCGCAAGGAAAGAAACCCATAGGCCACAAGTGGGTTTACAAGGTAGAGTACAATGTTCATGGTAGCATAAGTAGATACAAAGCACCACTGGTAGCAAAAAGATATGCACAAACATATGGCATTGATTATGAGGAAAAATTCAGCCTTGTAGGTTAGATGTGTACTATCAAAAAATTTGTTGCATTAGCTAGAGCAAAAGGGTGGACTTTGCATCAGATGGATGTGAAGAATGTTGTCCTACAAAGTGAGTTACAGAAAGAAGTATACATGGACCGGCCACAAGGATATGAAGATTCAAAGCACTTAGAATATGTTTGCATGTTGCAAAAGGCTTTGTATGGGCTAAACAAGCCCCTCGTGCTTGGCACGCAAGGAGTGTTGATTACTTAACCACCATTGGGTTTTCTATTTGTGATGCAGATCATTCATTATATGCAAGGAAGAGTGATGATGGCATAACTATTGTGGCTATTTATGTTGGTGACTTGATTGTAGGAGGTGACAATGAAGCAAGCAATAAAGAGGTAATGCAACTCCTTATGTAGGAATTTGACATGAAAGATCTTGGTGTGTTGAACTATTTCTTGGGCATTGAGTTTATACATATAGAAACATGTATATGGATGTCACAAAGGCAATATGCCTTGAGTATGCTGCAAAAGTATGGTTATGATTGATTGTAAGACAATTTCTCATTGGATAGAAATTTGAAGTTGGATACTACATTAGGTGAAGCATTGGAAAATGCTACTATGTCTATTGTGGGAAGTTTGATATATCTCACAATTACAAGGTCTGATCCAAACTACACTATTGGACTTGAAAGTAAATTTATGCAAGTTCCTAGAAAGCCACATTTAGATGCTCTGAGGTGCACTCTACATTATGTGAGTGCTACTTTGGATTATGCATTGTTTTATGAAACAAGTGTACATTTGCAAGTTCATGGATACACTGATGTAGATTGGGTTGGTAGTATTCTAGATAGAAGATCTATTAGTGGTTTTCTATTCTCACTTGGAAGTGCAGCTATTACATGGAGCAGTAAGAAGCAACCCACTATTGCTTTTTCAAGTGTAGAGGCTAAGTATAGAGGTGCTACAATGGCAACATGCAAAGCATCATGGTTAGATATGCTACTTGCAGATTTAGGTGTGGAGGTGCAAAAACTAGTGATCATCTATTGTGATAATCTTAATAGCATTCAGTTAGCATGAAATCTTGTTTTTCATGCTAGAATAAAGCATATCAAGGTGCATTATCATTTCATGAAGGGAAAGGTATTAGCAAGTGATATTGACCTTATTTATGTGAGGATAGATGAGCAAGTTTTTGATATTTTCACTAAAACACTTGGAGATTAGAAGTTGAAGTTTCGAAAGATATTTGGATTATAGGACATGATGTTGAGCTTGAGGGGAAATGTTGAGATATCAAGCTCAACATGTGATGATCCAAGATGACACATATCATTATTTTCATTTCTCTGACATGTATAGTGGTCATGCCAATATATTTCAGGGATACTTCATTGAGCTTTACTAGATTTATTTAACAAGAGTGATGGCACATTTTTTTCTTTCCAATTAACTCATTCTCGAACATTAGGATTTTCCTTATGTACTCGTCCTTATATATTTCACTTTTTGTATTGTTTTTTTAGGTCATTCTTGTAAATTCTGTTTATGTAATAGAAGAAGAAGAAGAAGAAGATCATTCTTCCTTGCCTCAATCTGTGTGTGTGTTCCTCTGTGATTGTGAGAGTGTGTGTGTGTGTGAGCTCTCTTCCTTATCTCCTTCCTCGTGACATTCCTCACATCTTTGGGGATAATATCACTTCATTGCATCTTACTACTAAGCCAATCTATCATGCTAGGACTAAACACATAGAAGTGCATTATCAATATATCACAAAAAAGGATTACAAGCAATGAGATTCAATTATCCTTTGTATCAAGGCATCAACAATGTGCAAACATGAAGACAAGGCACTAAATGGACTCAAGCTAAAGAGATTCAAATCTACGATTGGATTGCAAGATATTATGAAGGATTTAAGACCAAAACTTCTAATGCTTGAGTGGGAGCTATTGGTGCAAGAATTTAGCCTAAGAGATTTGTTTTAGCTCTTTGACTACTCTCATAATCTATCTCACATAGATGTGATCATTTGAACATACATTTGTAAAACATCCAAGAGTAAAACTTATGTAGTTACCTTGGTCAATAGTAAAATCTAAAAGTAGGGAGGAATCTCATGGATGAAGGGAGCAAAATTGCCTGACTTTCTAGCTAGAATTCAAATTCAAATCTTTCCTAAAGTTTCACGAATGATCAAAGATTCAAATTCAAAATGATGTATAAAGAGACCTCTTCTTAATCGTGGTATATAGAGGGTTTTTCTCAGAGATTACATTTTTTTAGCATACCTATACTCATCTCATATGCGAGATGTCATCCATACCTCCATCCTATCATATGTGCAATATCATTAAACATTATGATCCATATATCTTGAGTATTCATTGTTTGTGCATTGTTATAGTACCTTGAGGCATAGAGTCAACTTGTGAGGTTCATTTCTCTTTGTGAGTATCCATTTTCAAAAATTTCACTTGGATCAGTTAGATAGAAGTCTTATGCATCTATGTACAAGGTTTCAATAACTTTCGATTAGTAGATGTCAAGCTGTGAAGTTTTGAAGGTGACTATATAAGCACTTCATCTTGTTCTTAAAAAGTCATAGTAACCTCTCATACTTATTATACTTATTTCTCAATGTATAGTTTAGCTAAATTCATCAAATGAATTTATTTACTTACCTAGAAGCTTCAATTAGATGTATACAAAAGCTCCGTAGTCTTTTCATAACAGGTTGTGACCTTTGAATATTTGACTGTGACCTTCACTCCACAAAATAGAAGGCTTAGTCAAATCGTATGAAGTGAAAACTTATCTATTTTGATGCAAACATTTGGTAATGATGTTTCAAAATACTTAGTGGTTCTTTATGTATACTTTGGAATTTATGGAATTATATTAGACGTTTTGAAAGCTACATTGGATAGTGTTGAGCAAGTTTTGGCAAACACCCACTCCTTTGTGTCTATATTCCATCACCTCTTCACATCAATTTGCCAATGGTTTCTTTAATCTCATTAGAAGTGAGGGGTAGGTCCAAGATGGAAGCCACGCTATGAGAGAGCATTTTGATCTTATGTCAATAAAAGCTCTATCCCTCTGGGGTAACCTCCGCACACTTGGAAGTACTAGTGAAAACATCCATAAAGAAGCTTTTGGCCTCCTCTAGACTCTCCTCAATGCTAGTAGCAATCCCACCATTCATCTTAGACAATAAGGGTATGAAGTCCTTGACTTTTTTTCATCAAAGAAATCATGCTCTTGTTGGGTTTATCAATCTTTTCACTTCAAAATTCTACTGAATAAGCAAGAAACACAGAAGCATCAAGATACATCTCATATGTCAACTATTTTTGGAGATCAATAGATCTTTGGGTAGACCTATTCTCATCAAACCTAGCAAGCTCAGTAAGAATCCTTTCCTATCTCTGTGTTTAAATCTTCTTAATTATTAGCTACTTATGGTAGGTGAAAATATTTTGAATCTCTCTAACCAAGTTCTCTTAACTTTTGGAAGGGGATTGACCTTACACAAACTAAGAAGCAATTGCCTCTTAAAGCTTGTCAATGAAGCAATGGATTTTAAGCAGATTGGAATCAAGATGAGGCCATCATGCTTTGAAGATGGGGGAGTCTTTTTTACAAATCAGATGATAGGTTTATGAATAGATATTAAAAAGGTATGGTTAGGGAGGCAACTAATATCCCAAAAGTCCTAATAAAAGGAGAATTTGGCAAAGCATCTATCAAGTTTATCCACTAAGTAGTTATCTTTTTGTCTATTATTCCAAATGAACCATAATCAATGGAAATATCTGTAAGATCATACTAGGAGCAGAGTTTATACAAGGAGTCTTTCTCTCTACCAATTCATGAACCCCTTTTGGCTCAAATCTATCTTTCAAATCTGTGACCACATTAAAATTTCTAATGATAAGTAAAGGGCCACCTAAGGACCTAATTTCTTCCTAAAACTTCTTTCTTTCACTACTACTATTAGATGCATACACACAAACCAAGGTGAACTTAAAAGGGTTGGATAGGAAACTGCTGATACATTGATGATAATTGCTACTAAACACTTGATCAATGAAGTTACTAAGTGAGGAAAGGATCCCCCGGATAGCCCCTCCTTTACCACACTCATGATTCTTATAAAACCACATATAGTTTGCGGAAAGAAGACTAAGGTTACACTTTAGATTAGATCCACCAACTTTAACTTCCTAGAGATTCAAATATTCAAGATATAAATTAAGTTACTAAGTCGGGACCCCCTCCCAGCAAAAACAAAAGATGAATCTAAGACGAGAAAGTATAAGACCCCTTCCCACAAAGAGGGTAAATTACAGCAATGATCATCATCTCGTTAAATGCTAGGAGGCTATTGGACGCCTCAAGAGCAACCCTCATTGGTCAATGGCTTCGTGACATTAGCCTAAACCCTAAATTTATATCTATTCAAGAGACTAAAATCGATGGAGTAGACCTCTAGAAACTTCTTAGACATGTCTCCCCGACCCATGTCTAGATCTTGACATTGCACCCCCGGGGGTCCCATGGGACAGTAATTGGTATAAACCAATTCTGGTTTGAAATGCTTGAGATCTCCATTGAAGATCAAAGCCATCGATGGATTGCCTGTTCCTTTGGCGCCCCCTTTCAATTCACATTAGTTTCTTTGTACGCTCCGAATGGGGAGTCGAAGAGACTGGACACCTGGGCCTCATTGGACTTGCTCCCCTACAACGTACTAATCTGTGGTGACTTCAACATGGTGGAGGACCTTGCAGATAGATGGAACAACAAGGGTTGGGTCATCAACAATCGTGAGAAAGAAACTTGGGACAAAACCAAACTGCACTTGGGTCTAGTCGAATTCAAAGACTCGAGAGGCTTTTCATGGTCAAATCTCCAAGCGGGGAGGACTTGAGGAAAGCTAGACTAGATAGAAGCTACATTGCTTAGAACATTATTCATCAGTGGGGCCACCCCTCCCTCTTGCAACGCACTAACCTAGCCATATCTGATCACTACCCAATCATTCTTACTTTCCAACCTCTCACCAAAATTCATAAGGCTCCTTGGTTTCATTTGTGTTCGACTTCCTTCTCTCTCCCCTCCGTCCATCAAGTAACTGTTGAAGTGTGAAAGGAGGAGTTTTCCTCTTATTTGTCACCAGCCAAGAGCTGAAGATGTGCGGTCAAAAAGTCAGGACAAATCATGATAAGAACTAGGAAGATGCTTTAGACTATTCGGCGGGCATGTGGAGAAGCTCTTTATCATAGACTCTGGAGATTAGAGGAGGAAGTGAACAAACGAAAAGTGCAATCCTAGATGGTTCAAGGCAAATTAGAGCACTACTGAGATATGAGGAAGAAATACAAAGGAAAAATTTGCAAATATTCTTTAAGGAGTGGTGGGTTGGCAAAGCGGATGAACCCACCAAAGAGATGTGTAGCATCCTTGAAAGAAAACAAAATAGAGAATCGATCCCCCTATTGCTATACTCAAATGGTGATGTATGCAATATGGAAAAAGAAAATTTCAAAATCATTGAAGAGCACTTTACGAGACTCCTAAGGATCTTGACCCCCCTCTCCCACTAGAGACCGGACCACATGGCCGCCATCTCTAGGCTATCCTCTCATAGCATCCCACACAACCTTCGTTCCCTGCTTGATGCCCCTTTCTTGGAAGTAGAAATCATTGAAAACATTGATGTCCTCCCTAGTGGTAAAAGCTCAGGGCCGGATGGGCTCACTAATGAGTTCTTTAAATCCTTCAAGTTGGTGATTGCCACCCCTCTTCATTTTTTCTGGCAAGAGGTGCTCGAGTTTGGCATGCTCTTGACTTGTCTCAACAATGGCATCATCAAGTTAATCCAAAAAAAGGGAAAAAGAACGGAATTGATAACTGGCTTCCAATTATGATGCTTCAAATAGAATATAAGATAATGGCCAAAGTCATAGCCGTGGCATCCAATTATGATGCTTCAAATAGAATATAAGATAATGGCCAAAGTCATAGCCGTGACTGAGAGCGAGGACCAAAAAGCTTTTGTCAAAGGTAGGTCAATATTGGAAGCCATTATAGATATTTGGGAAGGTCTCGACTTCGCGAATGAATCAAGACAAGATGTGTTTTTCCTCAAGATCGACTTTGACAAAGCTTACGATAGGCTGGAATGGGACCTAGTTAGAAATTCACCAAGATGATCTCAACCCTTCTGGGAAACACGTTGACTCAAATTAATGTTAATGGCCAAGCTTCAAAGGTGATCAAACTAAAAAGATTGATTAGACAAGGGTGCCCATTGGCTCCCCTTGTCTTTGCCATTGCCATGGAAGGGCTTAGCTGGCTTGTGGAACAATAGGTGGAAGCACGTAATATCAAAGGCCTTCGATTGCTCAGTGACCACAGCCAAATCACCATGAAACTTTTTGCTGATGATATGAATGCATTTGTCCTCAATGATGGTACCAGCCTGGAGACGTTTTCGAGGTGCCTGTATACTTTTTGCGAAGCCTCTAGATCCAAAATCGACCACTCAAAGACTACTTTTAGAGCTATTATCAGGATCCAACTCGACCTTCTCTTTGATCACGGCTATCAAAACATTCCTCTAGGCCAAATTCTTTGGCTTCTTGGGATTCCCTTGGGCTTTGGTATCTCCTTGGAGCAGCGGTGCAATTGGGTCCTGACCAGACTCAAAAGCAAGTTAAACTATTGGATAGGTATGCAAATCAATCTCGTTGGTCGTGCAATGGTTATCAACACATTCCTCATTTCGTCAACCATTTACTTCCTCTCTTGTTGGAGACCGAAAAAGCAAGAGCTGTCCAAACTAGAAATATTTGCAGAAACTTCCTTTGGATGGGTGACCACAACAAGAGGGGGGTGCCTAAAATCAAGTGGTCCATCTGCACTAGCCAAAGGGATAGTGGGGGCCTTGGCGTTCTCGACAATAGGTGCATGGCTAATAAACTTGCAGCTAAATGGTTGATTAAGGTGTGGTGCAATGGGGAGGCCTCGTGAGCCAAGTTGATCTTTAGAAACAAGAATGCATTGACTTTTGTGGGATTCCTGAACTCAAAGAACCTTGACATTCTGACACTTTTGTTTTCCCTGATCTCGGCATTCCCAAAAGGCTCCGATCTTGTGTGCTCCCTTTGGAAGAGTTGGAATTAAGTCAAAAGCTTCATTAGAATCAATGAAAACTAGAAGTGGGCGGCCAATATCAAACAAAATGACTCTATCTCGCTTCCGATCCATGGCATCCGGAATGTGGAGTCTTGGAACATTCGAAATGCTAAGAGGCTATGGAAGAAAGGTTTCAAAAAATGGAAACATCTCTGTAAACAAGACACCAACCAGTGGATAAACTTTGAGGATTTTGACCCTAGTGTCAACATTACCTATAAAGAATGGAACACTTTACAAAGTAGATGTCTTTCTTGGGACCGCTCTCAAGTCTGTCTTCTCATGGGTCATGTCCCACCGTGCTTGCTTGGTCTCATATGGCACAATGGTAATTGCCTAACAAAAATTCCGAACATCAAGGAAAATATTGATTATCAGGTTAACCTCAACAAGAAGTGGTGCTTGTCATGGACACAACTTCAGTGGGACATGAAGTTCAGGGCTATCTGGCACCCTCTCATAGAAATCAAAGAGTTTATCCTCTGATGGAAAATTCTTCATCGAGGAATCTGGACCAACCTTAAGGCTAGCAAAATTTGTGGGGTGCCTCCCTGGTGCAAGCCCTAGTATCGGTCCATTGAAGATGTTGCTCACATCTTGTTCACTTGTCCCAACTCCAACAAGCTCTAGCAGGCTATTGGAAGGAAAATCAAACTTCAGAAACATATTCCTTGGAAACAAGCTCTACTCCATGAAGCGACCGACTACTCCATGACTCTTTGGAATGCCATCAGAGGGGAGGTCCTATGGAAGATCTTGTGGGAAAGATGTGCTTATAACTTTGGAGACTCCCCCAAAGAGTGGTGGATTGGGAAATCCCTTTTCCTCCTCGGCAAAAGAATTGCTAACTGCAAGAAACCCCCCCCCCCCTTTAGGCATCATCAAGTGCTCGTTCTGATCATCAATAAGCTTAAACCCAAGTGGGCTCCACATGAGAGTGGAGAGGGGATTAAACTTCTTTGTAATTCCATCTAAACTCTGTAAAATCTACCCTTGCTCTGTGGGATTTGGGTGGTGTGGGCACTAGTCCCCTTCACTTGTACTTTTCTTTTCTTTTAATTAATACAAGTCTGGGAGAGTAGGCTAAGGCTGAACTTCCTCTTTTTTTTAGATAGAAATTAAGATCGCTCAACCAACAACTTATACTTTTTGCTCTTATAGGATTTAAGATCCCTTTTGCATTTAGAAAAAAAATGCTAACAGAGTTCATGATAACTTAATCACAACACACACAACATTACTTTCTAAAATCCTTGGGGTGTCTTAGTCATAGACCTAGAGGATTGTGATCCCTCTTTCCTCTTATGCTTGATGTGGGCCTGCTTAGGAGAATAGTGTCCTCAAGCATCACATAGTCCTCCTCTATTGTTCCATCATTTTGAGCCAATTCTTTCACTTGGTTTTTATCATGCTCATTGAGTTGTTTAGGAAGAACATTCCTCATTTTGAATTCTCACCATTATTTTGTTGTGGACTAATTAAAACATTCGAGTTATAATGAAAATACTTCTTACTTGAGACAATTTTCCAATGATTATTAACATCACTATTCACTAGAGTGGATTGATACTGCTTCAATGGATAATCGTCATTTGTTGAGCCCATAAAAGTCATATTGGTCAAAGCCAATTGCAGTCAAAGTCAACTATAGTCAAAGTCAAAAGGTCAAAGTCAAATTAGTCAAAGTCAACATGTTCAAGGTCAAAGTCAACCTGGGTGAAGTCAAGTGTTTGAAGTGCAGGTGTCAAAGTGCAAAAGTAGTGCACAATTAATTGTCCACAAAGGGTAAAATTGCAGAAAGTGGGTTGCAGCTTGGAGAGGTATTTCTATAATTTCTCTAAGGTTCAAAGTGTTTTTTAAGTGTTTTGGAAGGTTAAGGTGAACCCTCTCTTAGGTGCACAAGTGAAGAATTAAAAGGCAAATGTGAAGGTATGTGAAGCGACAGCGTACACAGAAGTGAAAGTATGGCCCTTCGATTAAATTTTTTGTTTTAGTCTAAAGTCACTACATGACAAAACAGGGATTCGTTGGCTGCACAATGTTGGAGACAATCTTGGGACATCAAAGTAAGCACCAAGATACTCTTGCAATTAGGACTGTACGTGAATCGACACTCAAATCAAGGCAAACACTATTCTTGAACTAAGCAAGACTAAGCAAGGTGAGCATAGTCTAAGTTAGGAAGAGAGAGAATTGCAAGAGACACATAGTGCACGACATAGAGAAGGAAGTGCAAGGTGTGCATGAAGAGTGACCAAGGAAGTTTGTAGAGAAGGGCTAAGCTATTCACCCCAAGGATCCCAAGGTCTCATTGAAGCAGTGTGCGTGCCGACAGAAGGTGTCCAACCCTCTGCCTTATTGGTAGCTTGGTGCAAGGTGTGCACAAGTGCAGGCTTGGACAAGGTGGAGGTCTGGTGGAGAGAAGGCCAGCCACAAGAAGACCCTGGGGTATTTGGTATTTTGTGATTGATCACTCTGTGGGATTTTGCACAGAAGCATTGGATTGTATTTTGCATCACCATTGTATTTGTCTTCTTATAATCAAATCGATAGAGGCTTCCAGTGTGTATCTTTCTTCTTGTCTTTCCCTTTTCTCCTACAAACACTCAAATCCCTTCTTGTCCAAGAATCCCCCAACATGATTAGATCTCGGAGCTTGGACATTCAGATTCTTTTTTTCATTCGAGGACTTCAAGTCGTATTTATGCTATTTATCTTGATCAAAGGGATTAAAGACATCCCCAAGTAGAAGCCCATATGAGTTAGAAAGTTTATTACCTTTTTTTCAGAGTTTTGGGAAAGGCTTTTTCTTTACTTGGCTTGTGGGGAACAACGATTGCTCTTGTCGAGATGCTTTAACGTACCTTTATCCTTATTATCATCAGGACTACAATTCTCAACTAATTTCAGGACGGAGCAATCCCTTATACGGACCCTGTTTGTAAAATTTAAAGCATGAATTAAGATGATTACGATATAAAACTTTTTGTTCATGAAGCTTGAGGCCATCATAGTCTCTAATAATGATAGAGGTCTTGATAGGCTTGGACTATTTGTGCATCCCATTTACGGTTGATTCGACCACATCTCGTTTTTTGGCCAAGGGCCTTCCCAAGCATACAAGCTAAACTTTCTACTCATGGGTAAACCTCAAGTGGTAAATCACGAAAATCCACCGAGATAGGAACTTTCGTAGGTTTGGGCCCTTTATGGCTAAACCCTACATTCTACTTGACAAAGGTGATAGGCACACTATGGATCAACTATTGAACCTCTGAAATCACATGCAATGCACATATAAAATCAATAAAGGAAATAGAGAAGGTTAGGGAGCTCCATCGAGAGTAGATAACACCACGGTTTTGACTTATTTGGCATAAACTCCGAGAATAACTTGAAGAGGTATAAATTTGCGCAACATACCTGCCAAGTGCCAACCTCCAAGGCTTGGAGGCCATTTCCTGACTTTTCAATACCACAAGCACGTGGTTAGCCAGCAAAAACTAACACTTGCTAATAATCAAGCCACACAAAAACCACTCTTTATTGAGCCATTGACAGAGGGAGCTAGGAGGTAGCTTAGGACCAAACATCTATCCAATAAACCAAATCCTATCAAGTTCTTCTTGCTTAGCCAAAAATGTTTTCCCTAGGAAATGTGACAACAGGAGGCTTCACAACATAGAGTCTCAAAGAAGCACCCAAGGCCTTATCCTCAGAAGTCGGAGCCAAGTTACTAACCACCAATAAGGGCGAAACCCCTGCCATATCTTGAAGCGAAAGAGAATGCGACAAAGGTGAATGAGATAGGGGGCACACTTTTTATTTAATAATTAGACCACGAACGAGAGTTCCAACTATCGTGAAATACACTATCTTTGAAATCATGCGCAAATCTCATCATTTAATAAAGATTTCAATTTTTATGTTTTTATTTGCACAAGAACATGGCCTTAAGAAATTCTAAAAAAACTTAAGATACGAAAACATAAGAGAGGTTACAAAGTATATTGACATCTTTCTCGTAGAGTAGGGAAAGATTATTGGCATCTTTAAATGCCACATTGGACATGTCTCATTGGACATTTATATCCAACTTTTTAGTATGTCATGTACACATTGGATTTGTTGCACCACATTGGGCTTTGCTTTGTGTGGAAACCTTATCAAGTTTTGTGAAAAGGTCACTATCTATCATATGGTCTTTCGTATGCTTTATTGGGAGTATACCATATTGGGTAGTTCAACACAATTCCACCACATGAGGTCTCGCATATTGGGCATTGCCACAATCCTAGTCATAGCCAAAGGGGTAGTTCAACAAAATTCCACCACATGAGGTCTCGCATATTGGGCATTGCCACAATCCTAGTCATAGCCAAAGGGGTAGTTCAACAAAATTCCACCAAATGAGGTTTTGCATGTCCACAAAGAAATGCCATTGAGAAGGACATGTGAGACAAGGATGAGGGAGAAATCGGCCACCAGGAACAACACAACACAAGGAAAAAAAGTATGTGATCAACAAAACAACTTGTGAGGAAAGGAGCACATATGGGGGTAGCGGCTAGCCTAGATTAGTATATTACCTCAAGAATAGCTATAGCGTACATGTTCTAGATAAGGAACATAAATGAAAAGTTCACTATGATCAAGATATGCGCGCAAGAAATTTTATTAAAGTGATCTATTAAATATGCTGGTCCTTGCCTCCATTTCTCTTTGCCATTGCCACCGATAGCATGAGCTTTTTGGTTAACCATCAATCTTAGCTTAGGTAGATCTAATGGCTTTAGATTCTCCATAGCCAGAACCCCATGATTATAAGACTATTGCCACCTTTTGGCATTATTTGAACACTTTCTACATTACCTTTGTTTCTAGAATAAATCATTGAAAAATAGCTTTAAAGGCTATTTTTGTGCCCCTCATTATTATTTTTCGGTGAGGAGGCTTGTTAGGAGCTCCCAAGTAGAAAAATATTTTGTTTGTTTGCAATTTTGATGGTTTTTTATGATTCCAAGGATCAGAGCTGGAATTGGGTCTTCGTCAAGCTCAATAATAAAATTGCTTATTGGAAGGGGATGCAACTCAACTTGGCAATGTGTGAAATGGTGATCAACACCTTCCTTCTCTCTTCAATTATCTTTTTTTTTGGCATGTCGGTGATCGAAAGACAAAGATCTTGCTAAATTGGGAAGTACTGATAGACCTTTCCACTCGACGAGTGATCCCAAAAGGAGAGCTACCTCCAAAACCAAATGGGCAATTTGTGATAACCAAAAAGGTTCAAGTGGTTTCGGTATTTTCAACATTCGGAAGATGGTAGATACATTTGGTGCAAGTGGATGATCGAAGCATGGTGTAATGTAGAAGCTTCCTGGATTCAAAATTGATTCTTAGAAACAAAAATTCTCTTATGCTTATGGGGCTTCCTAGGTGGAAGGGCTCAACTTAATCAATGTGATGTTTCCTCCTTCTGTGGTGACTCCCAAGGGTTCAATCTGAGTTTTCTCCCTGTGGAAAAGTTGGAACATGATGAAACCATACATCAAGGTCAATGAGGCTCAGAAATGGGCAATCAAAACTAGACAAAATGCTTATATTTCATTTCCTTTTGGGGAGTAAAAGAACTTGAGTAAGAGAAACTCCGAAGTTCAAAGAATCTTTGGCAAGAAGGTTTTAATATGTGGAAACATTTCCAAAATCAAGATAGAAGACACTAGATTACATTTTAGGACATAGACGAGGCTAGGGGAGTTGACTATGAAGAATGTTGCCTATTACGACAGAGAATCAATCCTTGGAGATCTAAAAGGATTGCCTCCTCTTGAGGCCCATGGATCAAGGGGTTGGTAACAAATTGGATAAGGTGATGATGTGCAAGAAGCACATTGACTTGCATATCTCCCTTAATAGGAGATGGCTTCTAAACTAGCCAAGTATTATATGGAAAATTAAGTTCATGGACATGTCGCATCCTCCCATTTGAACAAAAAGTAGATTCTTTTGTTGCAAATTCTCCACATGGGAATTTGGCTCGAGCTCAAAGTTAATAAAATTTGTGGGGCCCATAATGGTGCAAACACTACCTCTATGGTAGGGAAGTCATTGGCCACCTCTTCTTTTCCATCCTTAGAAGTCACTCGTTCTAGTAGGCTCTCGCTAGGATTTTGACTCTTCCAAGTAAAATCAACTCAAAGCAAGTGTTACTTGGTGGAGAGATTGGGTGCTCTTCTACCTTGTAGAATGCCATCAAGGGCACTTTGGAAGATATGGAAAGAAAGATGTGCAATCAACTTTCACGACAATCTAAAAGAATGGTCAATTGATAAATCCCTTGGCTTGTTTGGTATAAGAATAAGTAATTGTAAAAAATCCCCTATCTTCAAAAACCATAGTATTTTCTGTTATCGTAAGTGTCCATGTGAAAACCACATTTGTAACACCTAAGAGGTATATATTTGTGCTCCCTATGTATTGTGTTTTTCTTTGCAAAAAAAAAAATTGATGGCACAAACTTTGCTCTATGGAAGAATCAGATAAAAGATGTGCTGATTCAAAGGAGGCAATGGAAGCCAATAAATGGAATCTCAAAGAAGCTTGCTAACATGGATGAAGATGATTTGGATGAGCTAGATGAAATGGTCAGGTCTACCATTCGATTGCACGTGGCAAATAATGTTTACTTTATAGTATTAGATTATGAAAGTGCAGAGGATCTTTGGAAGAAGTTATGCAATACTATTGGCCCACAAGCAAGGAAGAGACAGAGCAGTCGAGTATCATCTCACATAGAAGAGGCCAATCATTTTTCTCATAACTTAGTTTCCATTAAAAGTGATTTTCATCACTACATATACATTGTAAATCCAATTTTCGGTAGAATAGACTCGACTTTGTCCAAGCTGAGGAGTTCTCAAGCTTGCAGAGTAGTAGAAGTACTTGCATACCAATTTTCATAATTTTTAGACTCTATTTGAGCCCCAAAATAAGCCATGGAACCTAATTTTCAACTAGGCCGAGGACTAGGTTTTGACAAGATCAAAAGCTAGTTAAAAACTATATAAAGAGCTAGACAGCTCATTTTTGAGGTTAGCTTATTAGAGTGTTGAGCTATTGTAAGGGCCTTTTTGAGTAATACAAAGAACTCCATTGTTCCTCTCTTTGCTCTTGTGTTATGTGCACGTGTGTGTATGTGTGTGCGTATGTGTGTGCATGCTTGTGTGCTTCTCACTCACGCACTTGTGCCTTCACTTACTCATAGTCGTCATACTAGTTCTCACATCTCCACAGATTGATAATTATGAGGTGGATCTCCTCACGTTGGTACTTACCATTGTGCTAGAGTGACACCGAATTTGGCACCATTGCCGGGGAGAGAGCTTCGAGGATGATCGTGTGATGGTAAGACATAGGGTTGTGACATTGGAACTTTAGGTAATATCCTTAATTTTCCTTATTTTTCATTATTTTTTCTTATTTTCATCATCACAATCATCATCCTCACCATCTCCCACCTCCATCTCCATCTTCAGTGAAACTTCAATTCTTTTTTGTCATATTCCCATCCCCACCTCATTTTCCTCATTTCATTTGTGAGAGAGAGCAAGAGAGCGTGATTGTGCATCCTATTCTTGTGTGTTTTTTAGCTTTTGTTGCAAGATTTGGTTCTATCATCATCTCCAGCAGCTTTCGCAGGCATGACAAACTCTGCACAGGTCTCGAGATGATGACCTCTATCTGTGGCGATAGACAAAGAAAGTAGGTATTTTGTGTTTTCACGCATGAAATGATAATCCACACCATTAGAGCACTTCAAATCATGAAAAAGTTCAAAAAAACATTGCGTTTTTTTTGTCTATCATGACAGAAGAGAAACCACAATAAATGATAGACATTGTCTATCATGAGAGACATCCATCTCTCATGATAGACACCCATCTATCGCAACAAACACCCATGTACCATGACAAACAGAGCCCACGATAGACAACGTCTATCATGAAAGATCGACTTCACAACAGACGATAGAGACCCATCTATCGTGACAAACAGAGCCCATGATAGACACTGTCTGTCGTAACAAACTGACTTCATGATAGATGACAGACACCTGTCTATCATGATAGACACCCGTCTATCGTGATAGACACCCACCTATCACAACAGACACCCGTTTATTGTGACAGACAGGCCCCACGATAGACACCATCTATCGCAACAGACTGACTTCATGATAGATGATAGACATCCGTCTATAGTGACAGACAGCCCTCATGACAAATGATAGACACCCATCTATCATGACTGATAGGACTCCATGATAGACCCTTGTCTATCACAACATACACCCGTCTATCGTGATAGACAAGCAATTTTGGTAAAAATTAAAGTGGTAATTTTTTGGAAATTTGGGCTAATTTTGGGCATATTTACACACTCATTTACCTATACAACCATACACTAAGACCTTGTGAGGTCCTGTTTGCCTGTTTTAAGTCCCTGAACCTTGAAGTATCATACATTTTTCACTCAAAATCTATTTTTTGAGCTCTAGAGCTCATTAAGAATAATGTGTTGATTTTCAAATTGGGTAATTTGAAGTTGACCCTCAAGTGGGATTAGGAAACCAAATGAACTTCAAAGAAAGTTTTGTGCAATACAAGGGGGGAAAAGGGTTTTAAAAGTGCTTGAACCAAATTTTCTATCAATTGAACTTGGAAACTTGGGCTAAAGCTTGAACTTTTACAAGATCATTGAGAGCTCTTGGAGAGAGCAAAGCAAGTGATAGTGTGTACAGGCTTGGGAACGTGTGTCTTGAGCATACAAGTGCAGCAAGGAGAAACGACTTGAGGTTGGACGATCTCTTAACCCCCTCAATCCATTCCTAGCTTAGGTTAAGTGTGATTAGATGTTTTGATTGATTAGGGGTACGATAGTAACACTCAAGTCCTAAGCACCTCTACATTCTCAAGTATAAGAATAAGTTAAATTGTAGTCAAGGGATGACTTAAGAGCAAATAAGTTAATCTAATTGGAAAAAACCATCAAGTATGGAAAACTTATCAAGGATTCAGCAATGTCATTGTTCAAGGCTCTTTGGGCTAATCAATAGGGCATATGAACCTGAGATCCGTGTTGGGAAAGATGGATGGATGATCCAAGAGATTGAGTAGGTACTGCTAAAACCTGCTTTGTACCAGCCCTCTTTAGCTTCAGACTTGATTAGTAGACTTCCTTAGCTTTCCAATGATACCAAGAAATGGCCTATGTCCTTTTGAAATGAAGTGTGCAATGATTGAATCAAAACAGATAACTTTGGAAGTCACAAACTCGAGAAAACCTTCTATTTTGGTCTAGACACCTGCTGAATGTTTTGCTCAGTGTGACCAGCACAATAGCAATCGATAAAATTCCTTCTAGGGGTATTCAATTACCTTAGTAAGCTACCATTTGCAAGTGGAATGATGTAAAATAATGAACTATGCTAAGAGAAATTGATTTAGCAAGATTTGGTATACCCCCGACTTTTTAGGACTATAGCAGAGATAGACCAATGAGCACCTCGACAACGATTTCTCTGAATTGGCTGAATAAAATCACTTCAACCTCTGCCCGCATGTAGATGACTTTGAGCTGAATCTAACAAGCTTTGAATCACTGAATTTGGTGGAGTATTGACTGAGATATGCCCTTGACAAGTTGACAGACTTTGGAGTAGACAAGCAGTGAACACAGAGATGAATGATGTAAATGTATCTATAAATTAACACTTGTGTACAATCCCATTGGCATGACAAGCATTGCCTAATGGTGTAGAGAGGTGTAGGCTATGGAGTAGTCCTCACACACACTCAATGACAGTAGAATGAAGCTCGGGAGTGATCTCTCTAACCGCGACTTTTCAAGTTCTCCTTTTATATGGAATGTGTAAGAATTTGAATTTAAATTCAAATTCTTGGCTCCCTCTAATCAAGCTTCTAAAAGCTTGGAGATATTCTCTCAATCAAGTGAACTAACTTTTCCACGAATCATTTGGGTAGGTGATTACAAAAGATTCTAAGTCAAATTGACTTTTACAATGAGGTAAAGTGGTAAGTAATCACTAGCATATGTTCCTATTGTTCTTCATGCATTTAGAGTCTTCATGATATCTTTCAAGCCAAATGTGTAGGCTTTTGATTTACACCAATAGCTCCCCCTCAAGCCAAACATTTTGGCTTAATTCTTTATCTTCAATCTTCAAGTATATCATGTAATCCAATCATAGATTTGAACCTGCAAAGTTTGGTCCCATCCAAAGCTTTAGTCAGCAAATCTGCACATTGCATGTTGGTTGACACATAAGTCAGCTGAATGTCCTTGCTTAGCAACTTCTCCCTTACATAATGGTAATGTACTTCTATGTGTTTTGTCCTGGCATGATAGATAGGATTAGCTGCAAGGTGAAGAGAACTTGTATTATCTCCAAAGATAATTGGAGGCTTAGTATATAGGCCCAATTCTGTATACAGAAGCTTAATCCAAATTGCTTCTTGAGTGGCATTAGCTAGCCCTCTATATTCTGCCTCTGTAGAAGACAATGCAACAGTTGGTTGCTTCTTTGCAGACCATGAAATTGGTTTGTCTCCTGCAAAAGAAATGTATCCTGAAGTGCTCCTCCTATCATCCTTGCATCCTGCCCAATCTGCATCTGAATAGACTTTTATGTCAATATCTGAAGTATAAGGAAAATACAAACCATGGTTCTGTGTACCCTTGAGATACTTCAATATTCTCTTGGCAGCCTCTAAGTGAGGTATCCTTGGTTTGTGCATGAATTGACTTAGCACACTAACTCCATATGCAATATCAATTCTAGTTAAGGTAGCATAGTTCAAGCTACCCACCATACTTTGATAACTTGTAATGTCTTGGACTTCATCACCTTCATGGGCACTTAGCTTTAAATTCACCTCCATTGGAGTGCTAGCTGCTTTAGCATCCTGCAAGTGAAATTTCTTCAACATGTCCTGCACATACTTCTTCTGAGTAATGTATATCCCTTAATTAGTGTAAACTAATTCAAGTCCCAAAAAATACTTCAATAATCCAAGATCATTGATCTTGAATTCCTTCATCATCTGGCTTTTGATGCTTCTGATTCCACTGACATCATTACCTATAATGATGATGTCATCAACATAAACACAGAAATATATTACCTCTGAATTACTTCTCTTAATAAACAGAGAAGTGTCAGCCTTACTCATGACAAAACCTTGGTCTTGGAGGTATGTAGTTAGCCTGTAATTCCATGCCCTAGGTGCCTGCTTCAATCCATATAAAGCCTTATTTAATTTGCAAACATAAGTTACCTTCTTAGGGTCTTCATAGCGAGGAGGTTGTGACATATAAACCTCTTCTGAGATCCATCCATTCAAGAAAGCATTCTTGACATCCAATTGGTACATGTTCCAATTCTTTGATGCAACCACACTAACCAACACTCTGATTGTTGGCATCTTGGCCACATGAGAAAATGTCTCTTCATAGTCAATGCCTTGGGTTTGTGCAAAACCCTTGGCTACCAATCTGGCCTTGTACCTATTAATTGTGCCATCAGAATTTCTTTTCAATTTATAGATCCATCTGGATCCTATTACCTTCATGGAGTCCTTCTTGGGTACTAACTCATATGTCGAATATCAACATCCTCGACACCTTCTCCATCAGCTTCAGTACCTGCAGTTATAATAGTTGCAAGCATGATAGGACGTTTTTCAACACCTTGCACAATGTTCAAAAACCCTTTTACAACTAATACATGTCACATCATATAAGGCCATAACGGGTAGTTGATACCATCCAACTCATCCTCAAGAAACAACATACAGAATACATCACTGCTTTCAGCCAGGGCAGGTGACTAAAATACCTTGATGCGAAAAATTGATTGTATCTCAAAACGTTGAAAAGAACAACCCAAAAGAATTCTGCAAACAAAAAAAATATAAAACCAAAAAAATCATGGAACATGATGAGAACATTGAGCATGTGATTGAGACATCTCATTATTTCTCTACTCTCTAGGAGTTAGAGTTACGTCTTGAGGGAAATTCTAATTCCCACATTATTCTTCTTTCTTCCCTTGATGAGTATGCTCTAATCCAAGAGTATCTCAATGTTCACAAGTTATCAAAACTGAACAAAACACATGATGCCATAGATGAAACAAAGTACAAAATTATAGACAAGAAAATCAAACCCATAGCTCAACCATTACTCCAAGGAAGTAATGAAAAAATTATTGATGTGAAAAATGATCCAATTCTTCGGGATAGAAAAAACATAGGACATACATTCATGGATGAGACAATCAAACAAGTGAAAAGTGGCAGAGCTGATGAATTTCTTTTTCTAGCAAAGATCATAAATTTGAGAGAGTCATACATAGCCATGGAAAATCCTTTACTATGTATCCTCATGAGATTGATTGTGTAGCTCCTAAGTTGGTTGCACCCATGATTATTTTTACTATTCCACATATTTCATGAAACATACCACTTCCAAAGGCTCACTTACCTCAGCTAATGAAACTACTTAAGGAGAAGATAAACATGATAATTTTGGAGCCATCCTTTGAACCTTATTCGAATAGATGGTTCATTATGCGAATGGGAAACTACATTTTATTCAAGATCTCCAACCTGTTCATAAAGTCACCATAAGGAATGTAGGAATATGACCCATTGTAGATGAGTTTGTTGAACCATTTTCAAGACATTCTATCTCTTCAATGGGTGATTAATATTCTTTGTATAATCGCTTCCGTTTAGCAGTTGATAGTCCTAACATAACCCCAATGAAAGCTTCTTTAGGCTTAGTGCAAATGTGTACTTTACCTCAAGGAGTGGCTAATTATGTGGCTCATATGATGAGTGCTATTAATATGGTCTTACATGATTTTATCCCTCATATAATCATGCCATTCATTGATGATATTCCAATTAAAGGGAGTGAGAAACATGTAAAGGACATTAATTTAAATTCATCTCGATGTCGTAAATTTGTTCTTGACCATATCTCTGATTGTGAATGAATATTTCAATGATTTGAAGAGATAGGTCTCACATTTTACATAGAAAAATATATTCTTGGTGTCAATGAGGTTCTTATTTTTGGACGTTTATGTGTTTGTTATGGTCAAAAGCCATACCGATAGAAAATTGACGACATTAACAAGATTTTTGAAACATGCATCAATGTGAGTGAGATATGTAGATTTCTTGGTGCTTGCATCTTTTATGTTATTTGGATCCCACACTTTTCTCATGTTGGAGATTGTCTCTATGACTTATTGATAAAGAAATAAAAAATTTATTCGGACTGAAAAACACACACAAACTATGCATAAATTGAAGAAATTTTTGCTTGAAGCTCGCATCCTTAAGCATGTAGACTATTCTATTAACAAACCTATTATATTGACTCTTGACACTAGTCCTATTGGTATAGGTTTGGTCATAAGTTAAGATGATAGTGAAGGGAATAGATATGCAATTAGGTTTGAATTTTACATGAAACATAACAAAAGTATCCACAAATAAAAAAGGAACTATGGGGTATGGTAACAACTTTTGAAATGAACAAAGAATATTTCATTTGTGCAAATGTCAAAGTTGAGACTAATTTTTCTCCTCTCATTGGAATGATAGCCAATTGTTTAGTAATGTGTCAACATATTTCATTTGACACAAAGCTATTCCGCCATCAACTTGCATAAATTGAATGCCCAAATAATGATGCAAATGCCCCAAATCAGACATCTCAAATGAGGCATGCAAATCAGCCTTAAAATTAGTAGTATGCTTCTCAAGAGGACTAATGAGCAACAGGTCATCAACATACACAACAATGATCAGACACACATCATTAGCATGCTGATTATGTAAGGTGCATTCAATTGGACTCTTCTCAAAACCATGTAAAAATAGATATGCATGTATCTTTTCATACCAAGCATGTGGTGCATGCTTTAAACCATACAATGCCTTCTTTAACCTGCACACTTGGTTTTCATGCCCTTTTTGCACAAAGCCATGGGGATGAAAGAATACACTTTTTCATGCAAGTCACCATTCAAAAATGCAATTTTAATGTCCAATTGATGTACATTCCAACTAGAATGAGCTGCAAGTGCACAGATGCTATGAACAGTAGTCATTCGGCAAGTAGGAGCAAAGGTTTCATCACAATCAATGCCTTTTTCTTGTGCATTTTTCGTGCAATTAAACCCAAGCCTACACATTTGATCACTTCACATAAGCTTGATGTATTAGCATATCATTTGGGAAGCTCATATGTACAAACTCTTATAACTTTGAAGTTAAAATTACTCATTGTAGTTTCACCTATAATGGTTCACTTGATTGTCAGATATTAATCAAACATTGCTGAGCACACTCTTCAACACACTCTCTCCTTTACCCTTAAAAAGTTTCATCTATAATGGTTCACTCGATCGTCAGATATTAAAGCATGCTCATTGGTCTGTGACTATCAAGGCCTGTAAAAGTCAAGGTGTATGCTTAGCTTGCTAAAGATAATTCTCTGCATATAGTTTATTATTTTAGATGATTCCACTCATGAATGGTAGCTTGTTACGCTAATTGAAGTTACTCAAAAGGAATTTTACTAATTTCTATTGTAATCAAAGAATTGAATAAAACTCTGAGTGGGTGTCTCAACCAAAATAGCAAGCTTTGTACATTGGATCATATGCCTACCTATCTGTTTTGATCCTATCATTTGTGGAACATCTTCCAAGCAACATATGTGATCATTTATTCTTATTAGCTAGCTAAAGAGGCCCACAACACTCTCCAGCCATTACTTATAGCAGGTATGGTGCAAGTTTTAGCTACACCATTTCATCTCCTGTGATTATCCACCGTCTCCTCCAACAGTGGTATTAGAGCAAGCACAATCAAGATGGGAGATGGTTTTCCATCCTTCATTCACAAGTTGGACATGAACAACTACTCAGCATGGTCAATAAGGATGCAAGCATACCTTCAAGGGAGAAGCTTATATGGATACATCACAGGAGATGAAGACATGCCAATCTTCAGGAGCAAGAATCAACCAAAAGGAGAAGAGCAAAGAGGCTAACCACATGGTGCGCAAAGGATGCTTTCGCAAGGTCATACTTACTAAACTCAATCTTTGATTTCTTGTTACCACATGTTACAACTTGTAAGACCTCTCAAGAGACTTGGGAAGTGCTTTCATCATACTTCTCCTCCAACACAAGAGCTAGGAAGAATCAGTTGTGGATGGAATTCACAACTCTCATGAAGCAATCAAAGCAAGGAGTAGCCAACTATGTAAGTAAAATGAAGGATGTTTCAGACCAACTTGTAAGCATTCGAGAAGAGATAGAGGAAGATCACATAGTGAGGCAGATCATCAGTGGATTTAAAGCTAATGACAAGTGGGAATCCTTCACCACTACAATGGATCTCTACATGGATATGTAGATACCTGAACTCAACACCTTGATGGGACAACTCTTCACCCATGAAGCAAAGCTCAATAGAAATAGTAACAACCTAAGAGATAACCAAAGTTTTGGCCTTTATATACGTAAGAATAAAGTTAAGGATAAAGGTAAAAGTAAGAAACAAGATGGAGAGGTTAGTACCTCTCAAGCAAATTATGCAAGAAGAGGAAGAGGTGCTAGAGGTAGGGGTAGAGGAGGTAAGCAAGGTAGGGTGAGACCCTACAATAGTTCACCATGCAACATATGTGGTCTCAACAATAACACTACAAAAGAATCTTACAAAAAAACAATGAACCAAAGGGGAAGACATTTCCATAGAGGAAGCTATGGACAAACAAGAGGTAGGTACAACAATGGTGGAGGCAACTACAACCATAACTATAACCAAGGATACAACAACAACAACTATCAAGGAGGCTTTAGAGGAAGAAGGAACTTCAATAATTACACTGAAGATCAAGAAAATTCTCTCCTCATTATGAACATGACATCTAAGCAAGGTAAAGATGATGAGCATCTCTTTTACATTGACTCAAGTTGTTCAAATCATGTGGTAGGGAATGTAGCACTATTGTCTGATCTTGAAGAACCAAAGGGAAAGCATGAGGTACAAACCGGTGATGACACCAAGCATTCAATCAAGGAAATTGGAAATGTTAAGACATCTGATGGTAGTATGAATCTTTTGAGCAAAGTTATATATGTGCCTGCCATAACCAAAAATTTAATTAGTGTGGGATAGATAGTAGAGAAAGGTCTATAGGTCAAGTTCACCAAGTGTGGAACATATGTGGATGACCCCCAACAAGGATTCAAAAGGATAGACAAAGGTGAGAATGAGGTAGATTGTTTACTTTTGAAACTGAAGACACAAGCAACATAGCACTATTGAGTTATAGAGACCAAACCCTATCAGAGTTGGAAATATGGCACAAGAGGCTAGGACACATAGCAGAGAGAACTCTGAAGCAAATTTTCAACGATCAAAGTGTGCTTGGCATACCCAATGTGACCAAGCAGCACATGATCTACAAATGTGGAGCTAGCCAATTTGGCAAAGCTCATAGGCAACCATTCAACAGGAAAGGATATATCCATGAAGATTATTTGGAATTTGTACACACTGATGTGTGGGATCCTAGCAAAGATCCATCCATCTCAGGTTCAAGGTATTATGTCTCTTTTATTGATGATTACAATAGGTGGATAATTCTCTATTTTATGAAGCATAAGGATGAGGTGTTTACATGTTTCAAGAAATATTTGGCACTAGTTGAGAACCAAACAGCAAGAAGCTTGAAGAGAATCACGTCTGATGGAGGTGGTGAGTACTTTTCACATGAGTTTAATCTTATTCTACAGGCCAGAGGCATAAACAGGAAAGTAACAACAAAGTATACCCCTAAATTGAATGGAGTGGCAGACAGAAGGAACATGTTAATTGTTGAGGCAGCTAGGCCTATGTTAAATGAGACAAAAGTATCTAATTATTTATGGGCAAAGGTTGTTTCTACAGCTACCTATTTGGTCAACAGGCTTCCATCCAAGTCATTGGATGGTATCACACCATGTGAAGCTTGGAATAGTAGGAGACCCTCATTGGATCATTGCAAGATATTTGGATGCATTGCCTATGCACACATCCCATCACAAATCAAAGGGAAACTTGACCCTAAGGTTGAGAAGTGCATATTCATTGGGGATGATCAGAATTAAAAGGGATGTATACTTTATAATCCCACTAACAAGGCATTCATAGTTAGTGAGGATGTAGTCTTTGATGAGAATAATTCTTGGTTTGAAGACGATTGTAGGAAATTCAAATTACCATATGATTTGGAAAATGATTTTCCAACCCTAGCTCAAGAAGACCAACACCAAGCAGAGGACATCAACTCAAAAGATGAGGAGCAGATTGATTTCAAAGCTTGGAAGAGGCAAGTTCAAATACAAAAAGATAGAGGATCTACCCGAGTCTTCCAATCAAGCTTTAAGGAAATCACAAAGAGAAAGTAAGAAGCCCATAAGGTATGGATATGATACATCCTTAGTCACAAAGCACTCTGTATATGGCACTAAAGATTCAATGGCAGAGGATCCTTCTTCATTTGAAGAGGCTAAGAAGAGGAAAGATTGGAGAGAAGCCATGCAGGAGGAAGTGGAAGCATTGCAGGAAAACCATACTTGGGACCTAGTTCCCAAGAAACCAGATATGAAGGTAATTGGTTCAAGATGGATATACAAAGTGAACAAGAACTCTGATGGTTCTATAAATAGGTACAAGGCAAGATTAGTGGCAAAGGGATTTGCCCAAACACATGGAGTAGACTATGAAGAAATAATTTCACCTGTGGAGAAGATGCCAACATTTAGGGTATTGGTAAGCCTTGATACATCGAAAAATTGGAATTTATATCAGTTAGATGTCAAGAATGCATTTTTAAATGGTTGGATATTAGAGGAAGCATATATGGCACAACCACCAGGTTTCAAAGATGAAGAAAAAGCAAGATATATATGCAAGCTTAGAAAAGCACTCTATGGTCTCAAGCAAGCTCCTAGAGCTTGGAACCATAGACTTGTTACCTATTTGTAGGATCAAGGTTTTGTAGCAAGCAAGGCAAACTCTTCTTTATTTGTGAAGAAGAATAAATTAGAGATCATCCACTTGTATGTCTATGTAGATGATATCATTATTACAGGTAATGATTCTGATGGTATCAAGCAAGTTAGGGCTCAATCTATGAAGGAATTCAAATTCAGTGATCTAGGGTTTATAACCTATTTCCTTGGCTTAGAACTTGTGTGTATAGATTCAGGTATATTCATCACACAAAGGAAGTACATACATGATATGTTAGTAAAGTTTAGGATGGAGAACACTAAAGATGCAGGTATTCCCATGGAGATCAATCATAAGCTAAGTTCACATGAAGGTGAACCACTTGAAGATATTAGAGGATATCAACAACTTGTGGGTAGTCTTAATTATGCTACTTTGACAAGAGTAGATATTGCATATGCTGTGAATACATTGAATCAATTCATGCATGTACCAAGGAAGCCACACATGGAAGCTGCAAAGAGGGTGCTTAAGTACCTAAGGCGTACAATGAATGAGGGGTTATTCTACCCCTTCACTTCTGACATAGATATAAAGTTATATTCTGATGCAGATTGCGCTGGCTACAAGGATGATAGGGGGAGCACTTCAGGGTACCTATCTTTTGCAGGTTCAAAACTCATATCATGGTCATCCAAGAAGCAACCAACAATGGCCTTATCTTCCATAGAAGCAGAATATAGAGGCATGGCTAATGCAACTCAGGAAGCTATGTGGCTTAAGCAATTGTATGCAAATTTGGAGATACATTCCTACACTCCAACTATCTTTGGAGATAATACTAGTTCACTTCAATTGGCTGCTAATCATGTGTACCATGCTAGGACTAAGCACATTGAAGTGCACTATCATTATGTTAGAGAGAAATTGCTTAGCAAGGATATCCACCTATCCTATGTATCAACTCATTTGCAATGTGTCGATTTACTCACCAAGGCATTGGATGGAACAAAGATGAACAGGTTCAAACTGATGATTGGGTTGCAAGAAATCAAGGAGCAATGAAGATCAAGAATGTTAGGCTTGAGAGGGAGCTGTTGGTGCAATTAAACCTAAGCCTACACACTTGATCACTTCACATAATCTTGAAGTATTAGCATATCATTAGGGAAGCTCATATGTACAACCTCTTGTAACTTTGAAGCTAAAATTAGTCATTCTAAAAAGTCAATGAACCCACAAGGAGTTAGGAAGCATAGAATCTCATAATTTTTGGTAGTTGAGTCAAGAGAGAATCAATCCTATACTTTAGGATTACTTTTAGGTGGAGATTTTAATTCAAATTCAGATCCTTGGCTCCATCAAAAGGTTATAAAAGATGATAAGAATAGCCCATGCATATCTCGAGGTTGAGAGAACATTTCCATGCACCTTGATTGACAAGAGGATCTCATACCATAGCTCACTCATTCCTCACTCATTGAGAATTGCCTTATTGCCAATGACTTTGAAATTTTACATGATTTAGGCAATACATGTTCATTACTTCCTACTCTCCTATCTCTCTCTCACTTCATCACAACAGTGATTTTGTCTGAACTAGTTCTCACTATATATTGCATCATTTTGCATGATTTAAAGCATGATATATTTAGCACACTATCTACTTTACTTCTACAAAGTTTCATCTATAATGCTTCATTCGATCATTAGATATTTATCAAGCATTGCTCACTGTTGTATGACTGTGATGGCCCATAAAAGTCGGGGTATATGCTCAACTTGCTAAACATAATTCTCTGCATATATTTTATCATTTTAGATGATTCCACTCATGATTGGTAGCTTATTAAGCTAACTAAAGTTCCTCAAAAGGCATTTTACTAATTGTTGTTGTACTCAAAGAATTGAGTAAAACTCTAAGTTAGGTCTCTCAACCAAAATAGCACGTTTTGTACATTGGATCATATGCCTTCCTATCTTTTTTTATCCTATCACCAAGAAACATATGTGATCATTTATGCTTATTAGCTAGCTAAAGAGGCCCACAACACTAGCCAACCATTACTTATAGCAGGTGTGAAGTAGGTTTTAGCTACACCAACTCATCTCTTGTGATTATCCACCATCTCCTCCAACATGCATAACCCTTTGCAACAAGCCTAGCCTTATACCTATCAACCATTCCATTAGGTATATGCTTTAGCTTGTATACCCACTTAGTGCTAATGACCTTCTTGCCAAGAGGCATGCCACATAAAGACTAGGTACGATTCTTTATTTTGCTTCATCAAACGAAAACATGTTCATTCTCATCAGAGAGACTAGATGAAGCCATAGCATAGCAATCTAATGCAAAAGAAACACTATGAGAGCCTGAATGAGTACGGTATGATAGAGGTGCATCTAATTTGTTGTCATGCAAAGTCTATTCAAGGCTTTTTGGCATAGTTTATGTCTCCTCAATATCAACTCTCTCATCAACAAGTGCATCATGTAAATATGCATAAAAAATGTAATCATATGCATCATCACATGAAACTTGTAAAGGCTAAGAAGTTGCCTCATTAGGACCAACACTTGATTTTCCACCTATAAAAAGAGGCAGCAAAGTATCATACATGTCTTTGGAGCTAACAAATGTCTCCTTAGTACATGAAAGTAATGGGTGAATAGCATCTTCCACAAAAAACATCATGGATAACCAAAATGTGTTTAGTCTGTGGATGATATAGATGATAGCCTTTGCTTTCAAAACTATACCCAACAAAAAATACATTTCACTACTTTATCATCAATTTTCTGTGATGTTGTTTAGGCATTAATGCATATGCCAGACAACAAAAACACACAGATGAGCTACAGATGGCTTGTGACCATGCCAAGCCTCATATGGAGTGATAGATTGCAATGCTTTAGTGGGATACTTGTTAAGTACATATGCTGCACACATAAAAACCTCAAGCCAGATTCTATGTGCTAAAGCATGATTCTTGACCATACACCTTGCCATATCCATTATTTACCTGCTCATCTATTCAACAACTCCATTCTGTTGACGTGTATATGACACTATACACAAATGTTTTATCCCACATTCAACCAGAAATGCATTAAAGTCAGAAGAAATATATCCCTCCCTCCAATCAGAACAAAGGGTGCCCATTTTACATGTTGACAGATTTTTAGCCAAAACCAAAAACTGTTTGAAGCACATAAACACTTTAGACTTTGCTTTCAATGGATATACCCATGCATGCTTGGAAAAAGCATCAATGAAATTCACAAAGTAAAGATAGTTTCCAAATGAGGGTGTCTACATATGACCATAGACATCACTGTGAACAAAGTGCAATTTTTTAGTAGCTCGAACTAAACAATCTTTTGGAAAGGAGGAACATTGCATTTTGCCCAAAATATAGCCTTTACACATGTTTACTCAGTGCCTCAAGCTTGGGCAAAGAGGACACCATTTCATATTTCTGGAGGCATAGCAAACTAGCAAAATTTAGATGACCAAAGCGTGCATGCCAAAGCTTTGCATCTGACATAGCTTGAGAATCATGTGTTGCACATGCTGAATCATTCAATGATTTTTCATAATCTATGATCTTATACATCCCATGACATAAGATGCTAGAAGCAATAATCACGTCGCCATTTGATAGATCATGAAGTGTACATCTTTTATCAGTAAATTTCACAAATAAGCCAATCTTTGCTAATGTAGAAATTGATAACAAATTTTTCTTGACCCTTATCACAAATAAAGCATCTAACAATGTAAAAGAACTACAATCAGTAGTAGTCAGAATGATCTTACCAACTGTCATGGACAAGGAAACCATCTAAACCTTAGATTCCATGTCAATTTCTATATCTCCTTATTGTCTTAGAGTTTGGAGAAAATAATGCTTCCATTGCGTCCGAAACGTGCCAAAACCCCAAGATTGACTGTCTATTTGCTGAATTCTGGCATCGGGAGGTCCTGATTCAAGTCGATGACATCATGATGACATCATCAAGTCGCAACCGCCCTTGGGAAACACCCTTGAAAACCTATATAAGGAGGGGTTTGCCACATTCATAATCAGTCTTGCCAATACCAGTCTTGGGAGCTCAAGGAGTCGTGACCGCCAAGTAAGTACTCTTCAAGTTCCAGTTCTAGTTCTTGTCTTGTTCCTTGTTCTAGTCTAGTTCTTGGACATCCTATATTGTCCCCTTGTAATCTCGTAGTACGAGATCCTATCGAGTTCTTTCGTGTATCCAGTTCATCTCCCAGAAGGGAGTTCTTGTAACCCAGATATCTTGTCTCATACCTACGATCCCGGGTTGTGGGATCTCCTGTATCATCTCTAGTCCAGTTTTCCATACCTATTGGTCCCGGGTTGTGGGACGTCTTGTATTGGTTACATCTTCTTGTATTATTTTCCTTGTGTGGGTGTTCTTGTAATCATAAGTGTATTTCGGAAATCTTGTCTACTGTAGTCAGAGAGCACAATCTAGTGCTCCCCTGACATTTTGGCAAGACTACCTTCATCAAGACCAAGAACCATGGAGATTATTCGAGAAGAATTTTTTTCTACACTTAAAGTAATTCAACAACAAGTCCAAGAGATACGAGAGAACCAAGAAAGGATTCAACAACAGAGTATTCAAGATGTAATCACAGAACTTCAGAGGAAAATCCAAGAGCTGCAGATCATTGTTAGTCAATCTTCTTCAAGTACCCCCATGATAACTAAC
This sequence comes from Ceratopteris richardii, assembly GCA_020310875.1. Taxonomy (NCBI): domain Eukaryota; kingdom Viridiplantae; phylum Streptophyta; class Polypodiopsida; order Polypodiales; family Pteridaceae; genus Ceratopteris; species Ceratopteris richardii. The sequence goes on from CM035438.1 coordinate 54,708,118, forward strand.
ATGAAGAAAAGTCCAAAAGTGAGCATGCCTGAGAAATTTGATGGGAGGAGATCAAAGTTTCGAGGATTTGTGCAACAAGTGAAGTTATTCATAAGGATGCAACCAGATAGGTACCCAGATGATGCTTCTCAAGTAGGACTCATAGGAACTCTGTTATACTTTATGGAATACTTGGAATGAAGGTTTAATGCCTTGAGGATTTTAATGTGGATTTAGCAGGTGGAGATCCATGAGGGTATGAACAAGTTCAAGTGTGAACGAGTGTGAATGCAAGAGGATTTATTCACATACTTGGAGATATTTTTAGAGAATAAGTTATTAGTTATTTTTAGCTATTTTTAGCTATTTTTGTAAATAAAGCAAAAGCACACTATTTTTAGTGTGGCCCTCATGTATCTTCCATTAATATGAATTACCTATAAATACGCATGCTCTCATAGAGTGTCCATGAGAGCATGTGGGGGGAGATTGGACCCAATCTTGTGTCATCTTTTCTCTCTCTTGTCTCTTGTCTATTTGCTGCGTGTGTGCTCTGCGGTATACGATCGTCAACAGTGGTATCAGAGCTTGGTGTCCGTAGAGCATGTGATATTTCATCATCGTCCTCGCATCATCTCCATGAAGGAGTTTTCACGTAGCGTTTTCCATCGTAGGCCATGGTCTGCAGAAGCAAAAGATTTCAGAGTTTTCGGCAACACCCATCAAGGACTGCCTCGTGGCATTTCACTGAAATCAAGGCTGTAATGTAGCCATGGTCTCGGCGAGCAACCCCGCTGCCATCGTCTGCACTGCCCAGGTTCTTAGGGAGATTAGCGTCTATTTTTTATTATTATTATTATTATTACTTTGCTGTTGTACAGAGCACTGTTTCGTTGCTCACGTGGAGACAAGAGAATGCTTTCAAGTTCGATTAGCGTCTATTTTCTTTTATTATTATTATTATTACTTTGCTGTTGTACAGAGCACTGTTTCGTTGCTCACGTGGAGACAAGAGAATGCTTTCAAGTTCGAGAAAGAACAAGATGATCTTGCACCCGCATATAAACTTCAGCCCATCTCTTCAGACGGACGGACCTGCGCTCTTTTCTCTTGCAGCCGTCAAGGAAGTTAGGAAATACATAAAGTTATGCTTTTGTTTTGATTTGAACTAATCCTTATGTTGATAAGTATAGAGATCATCTCTGCTTCACGCTGTATGCGTGCCTCTTACAGGAGGATAGAGACTGATCTGTTCAGACTTGAAAGAACGAGTCTCACGGATGCATATGTAGTCTTTTCAGTTCAATCTGATATGTGGGATATATCCGCACAGAAGGATGTTGTGGCACGCTTCGCTTCTACAGACTAGTATTGCCCACATGGATTTTAGCCCGCCTAACAGGTTGGTGCACTGCTGAAGGAAGAGTATCACAGTCGTTTTTCAAATTTTCTCTTCGAAGGCCATAGATAAAAGTTCTCAAAATTAACAGGTTGGTGCACTGCTGAAGGAAGAGTATCACAGTCGTTTTTCAAATTTTCTCTTCGAAGGCCATAGATAAAAGTTCTCAAAATTAGCCAATCTTGACGATTGCTTTGAAAAGGATTGGCGACGAAGATCTCTGAACACTTCTTGTTATTTTTATTTGATTTTGATGATTGGATGATATAAGCTCTGCCAACAACGAAGATCATGAGAAAGTTTATTTATCTCTCAACTCGGAGGTTGTTTGTTCTTTGACCCGTATACAGAGGACTCAAGACCAGTGTTTGCTACGCAGTCCAGATTTTTCGGTGCCTTTTCAGCACAACTCACGCTTGTTGGTTTTGATACTTCTTTCCATCAAAGGACTGTTGAAGAGCAGCACTTCTACAGCGCTTCCGAATCTGTGGTCGTCGTATATATATATAATTCTTGGAGCTTAACAACTGCTACGGGAGACCACACAAACAACTGCTACGGGAAACCACACAGTGTCTTGGTTCTTTTTGCAGTCTCTATATATATGATTCTGAAATTTTCTGTGATATGTGGATATCCATCTGACGCACTCGCGTCCTCTCATGATGCCATCTTTAAGCTTTTCTTGCTATATGAGATTTACTTACTTTGCTTGCGCGCTGCTGCTCGATGAGCTCTGGGTTCTAATTTCCAACGTTTCAATTCAAAGTGCTTATTTTGAAGGTTTTAACAAGTCAAAGCTTGGCCAAATTATTCAATTAACCCACCTATTTCCATATATTTGGCCATATTTTGGTCTTCCAATATCCGATTCTAGAGTTCTCTGTTTCCATGGAAAGCTCTCTTAGAACTTTTTCCATAGAGTGGCTACAACATATATTTTGGCTTCAATTTTCTTTCGATCGTCGTCTTGAAGTATCGATTCTTGGAGAAGTATTGACACACTACTTCGATGATGGGTGGACCATCTTTCACACCATTGCACACCTGTAACTTACTTTTTGAACCTCCAGATAAGTCTTTTGTCAATTTCTATGCATCGTTGTGTTCTTTTTGCATTAAATTATTGTTATACTTTATGGAATACTTGGAATGAAGGTTTAATGCCTTGAGGATTTTAATGTGTGTTGTGTTTTGATTTAGCAGGTGGAGATCCATGAGGGTATGAACAAGTTCAAGTGTGAACGAGTGTGAACGCAAGAGGATTTATTCACATACTTGGAGATATTTTTAGAGAATAAGTTATTAGTTATTTTTAGTTATTTTTAGCTATTTTTAGCTATTTTTGTAAATAAAGCAAAAGCACACTATTTTTAGTGTGGCCGTCATGTATCTTCCATCAAGGACATAATATGAATTACCTATAAATACGCATGCTCTCATAGAGTGTCCATGAGAGCATGTGGGGAGAGATTGGACCCAATCTTGTGTCATCTTTTCTCTCTCTTGTCTCTTGTCTATTTGCTGCGTGTGTGCTCTGCGGGATACGATCGTCAACAAACTCTATTATGTGGTCCTGCTCTTTCATGATTTGCACCTATCCTTGAGAAGGACATGGATATTTTGCATGATTTCAAGGCCTTTATTCAAGAGTTCACATCCTCATTTGGAGATACCAATTGTTCACGTGTTGCCGAAACAAATCTAAGGAAGCTACATCAAGGAAATAGCCCTGCATCTACCTATGCATCGGAATTCAGACAAATCATTTGTGACCTCACATGGCATGAGGATTATTTTATCAACCAATTTCGATGGGGCTTACGTGATGATGTTAAGGACCTCATGCTAACCATGCCCAAGGTAAATACTTTGAATGAATTCATGAATCAAGAAATTGAATGTGATAATAGATTGTTCGAGAGAAAGCAAGATAAGAAGACTTCTATTAGAGATCGAGAATACAACTTTACTTCTATTCCACAACAACATATGCTCGAGGAAACGCAACCAGAACCCATGCAGTTGGATCACATCATGGTCAGACGACTTACAACAAAGGAAAGACAATATCGAAAGGATAATGGATTATGCTTTTATTGTGGAGAGCATGATCATATGGTATTCAAATGCCCTAAGAAAAAGAAACAAGTTGGGATTAGAACTTCCACAATCACCATCCCACATCAGAAGCTCCATCATCAGAGTCAAAAGAATAATACAGTTCATCATGAGAATCATACCCTTGATTCTGTACCTTGATATACTACAAACCCTTTCCAGTTTCATCATGGATATCCATCATCATTTTGTTCCAGTACCACATATCAAGAACTCTACAAAGACCAAGAGTTATGAAGATTCAAGTCCTAGAAGATCTCAGAGTCACATAACCGCTCCTCGTGGAACTCGTCGCTTGAGGGGGAGGTGATGTCATGGACAAGGAAACCATCTAAATCTTAGATTCCATGTCAATTTCTATATCTCATGATTGTCTTAGAGTTTGGAGAAAATAATGCTTCCATTGCGTCTGAAACGTGCCAAAACCCCAAGATCAACTGTCTATTTGCTGAATTCTGGCACCCTGAGGTCTTGATTCAAGTCGATGACATCATGATGACATCATCAAGTCGGAACCGCCCTTGGGAACCGCCCTTGAAAACCTATATAAGGAGGGGTTGGCCACATTCATAATCAGTCTTGCCAATACTAGTCTTGGGAGCTCAAGGAGTCGTGACCGCCAAGTAAGTACTCTTCAAGTTCCAGTTCTAGTTCTTGTCTTGTTCCTTGTTTTACTCTAGTTCTTGGACATCCTATATTGTCCCCTTGTAATCTCATAGTACGAGATCCTGTCGAGTTCTTTCATGTATCCAGTTCATCTCCCAGAAGGGAGTTCTTGTAACCCAGATATCTTGTCTCATACCTATGATCCCAGGTTGTGGGATCTCCTGTATCATCTCTAGTCCAGTTTTCCATACCTATTGGTCCCAGGTTGTGGGACGTCTTGTATCAGTTACATCTTCTTGTATTATTTTCCGTGCGTGGGTGTTCTTGTAATCATAAGTGTATTTCGGAAATCTTGTCTACTGTAGTCAGAGAGCACAATCTAGTGCTCCCCTGACATCAACTCCCATGATAGGATAAGAGGAGTTTTTGGTGCATGTGACAATATTCCCTGTAGGGGTAGGCTCAAGTGAAGTCAAGAAACTGTGCTGCAAGGTAATATGTTTGGTCGAGGGCCCATAGTACGAATAGGATCTTTGACGCCATCTACATCAACTTTAGTACCGGTATTTACAGGTGTAATAGGATGTTTTTCAACACCCTGCAGAATATTCCATCGTCTTTTTGGGACCAATACATGATGTATCATATAAGCCCACAATGGGTAATTTGTACCATCCAACTTATCCTCAATATCCAGCATACGAAATACATGGCTACTTTCAGCTGCCACTAACTAAAATAACCCTAATGAAAAAAATGACTATATCTGAAAAAGTTGACCAGAACTACCTTGACGAGTTCCGTTAAACATGTGGCAGACTTCAAGATGCTTATATTGGCGGACCAAAACCTGTATATATCTTTAGCACAAAAAGAGGAAATAACCTGCACAAGCACTATGATAGTGCATTTGAAGGCCAAAATGAACTTAGATCGTGATTTCAACACTACAAAGTGAAGTTGTTTGGATATGCTAATCACCCAAAGTATGCTCACATAATTTTGTGCGATTCTAATACTATGACCGAAGAGTTATTGATGGCACCCTCGATGAAGCAACGACCTGGTTTGATATCAATTGTTGGAGTTCGAGGTCCAGAACAGCACACAAACAGCACAAGGAAGAAGAAGAAGCTTGGAGCACAACACACAATACTAAATGTATTAGCACTAGAATATACAAAGATAAGTGAGTCATTAGGGCAATACGTGTATATATTAGGGGGGGGAACCTCCTAAATATCAGGGGAGCACTAGATTGTGCTCTCTGACTACAGTAGACAAGATTTCCGAAATATACTTCTGATTATAAGAACACCCATGAAGGGAAAACAATACAAGAATATATGATCAATACAAGACGTCCCACAACCTGGGACCGATAGGTATGGAAAACTAGACTAGAGATGATACAAGGGATCCCACAATCCGGGATCGTAGGTAGGAAATAAGATATCTCGGTTACAAGAATTCCCTTCAGGGAGATGGACTGGATACAAGAAATAAATAGAAAAGATCTCGTACTATGAGATTACAATGGAACAAGAAAGGATGTCCACTATACAAGACTAGACTAGACTAGAACAAGGAACAAGACAAGAACTAGAAATGGAACTTGAAAGTACTTACTTGGCGGTCACGACTCCTTGAGCTCCTAAGACTGGCATTGGCAAGACTGATTATGAATGTGGCCAACCCCTCCTTTTATAGGTTTTCAAGGGCGGTTGCCAGTTGATGATGTCATCATGATGTCAGCAAATCGATTAGGACCTCAAAATGCCAGAATTTAGCAAGTAGACAGTCGATCTTAGGGTTTTGGCACGTTCTGAAGGCAATGGAAGCATTAGTTTCTTCAAAATCCTAACCAAACATGAGATATAGGAAGTTGACATGGAGTCTTAGATTTAAGATGGTTTTCTTTGTGTCCATGACACTAAAGAGGGAAAAAAGGTGGTGGTCCTAGTGTGTTCACACACATCACTACCTAAATATATCAGCAAATAGAAACGATCATAGAGCAAGGGGAAGCATCACAACCCAAAGATAAAAAGCAAGAATCACAACCTAATGAAAAAAAAAAAACAGGAGAAGAAACAAAGTGTAAGAAGAAAAATTCCAAACAAACGGAACCAAAGCATTCAAAGAAACAAGAACAATAAAAAAAATCTCATGACCAAACATAAGAACGTGAACAAAAACAAGATCGTGAGCAAAAACAAAAGAAACCAATGAGAAAACCTAAAGCTATCTTGATTTCAGAAATTGAGAGAAGAATAGATCTTATGTAGATTTTAGATGAGTTTTTGCTTAAGATTTAAGTGAATATGTCTTTAGAGCAAAGTTTTCTCTCTTGCAAAACCTATTTTTAAAGATAACTTTATTGGCCTAATTAAAAGGAAGAGGTTTTTGCTTAATCTAGATACTGAGATGCAAGATTCTCTAGATGAAGGTCAAGCTATGAATGAAGACTTAAACTTTGATGAATATGATGAAGAGAACAATGATGATGAAGTAACTATTAAAAAAATTTCCTAGGACCTATTCAACTTGACCATCAAAATCATGAAAACAATCCTAAAAGTCACTTTAAAAGAAACTTTTGATCTAGAGTACATAGAGATGCATGTTAAAATAGGTAATGATAAGAATGATCTCATTGTAAATGCATTAGTAGATTTTGGCTCTAAAATCAATGTGATTTCAAGAGAAGTCTATAATGATCATGATGGCCCATAGATAAATATTATGGATGGCATATGAGAACTTCTGATAATGGTGTACTTTGTATGGAGCTTGTGCTAGTGTGCCTATATCCATAGGAGGAATCACATAATAATTTCACTTCTTTATCCAAGGTAATTGCTCCTATGAAGTTCTCTTAGGCCAACCCTTTATTTTTGAGAGTCATATGGAAACTAAATCCATAGATGATGGGTCTATCTATGCTAGAATTAAGTCTATGGATGGAACGCAATCACTTCAAGTCATGATGGTAGAAGTAAATCATCCTCCGAATTAATTGTCAACTCTAAAGAAGTCTATTGTTTCTCACAATCATGAGCATGTTTGTAGTGATTGTGCACCTGGATTCATATTTGGAGCTACATATTGTTAGTATATGATCAATGTCTACCCCTCATGATTGTATGCACATTTTGTAAGGCCCCCTTTATGAGGAGAAGCCAAGCGTGCATTACCCAATTGATGGGAATCCCAACTTGAATGTTGGATGAAGGTCATATTGGACCATGTAAGATATTATAAGGAAAGGGAGTTACCAGGGTCCCCAATTGTGGGGTCCGGGGCAGCGGTGAGCAGCCCCGGCTGGGGGGTCCAAGGGGGCCAGCGGGCCCCCTGGCTGGGGGGTCCCAGGGGGCCAGCGGGCCCCCTGGTGGGGGTCCGGGGGCAGCGCCCCCGGCGCGACGGTAAAGGGAATATTCCATGGAATATTCCCTATCGGAGTCAGAAAACATTTATATTTGTTAGGTCGGTTCAACCAGTCTAAGCCGTGTATGGCAATTACGCGGGCGGTGGCCGCCCACGCTCTGCCGCCCATGTATTGCCGTCCATGGCAGGCCACCCATGATCCTATATATACATGACTTCTGCACTACCTAAGACACCGAGTTGAGCCAGCATACCTCTACCTTGTATCTCCCTATCTAGAGTTGTCTAGATCACCATTTAAGCTCTACCTTGAGAGCGCACGGGTGGACAACGCCATCATCTTTGTACTTGCTGCTAGTAGAAAATTGTTGAGATTCTCCTATATCTGTTATCTTCTCTGCTATTGCTCCTGTGTTATATTGCGTAACTATTGTCTTACATGGTATCAGAGCTGTAAGGTTCGAATAGCTTGAGAAGTATCATTATTTTAGCCTACTAGCAGACTAGAATATCAGTAGATTATTCGAGTGATTACATGATGGCTTCATCGTCAAACACTAGTCTTGGTGCTTCTGCTAATGTTAATGCTGCACCTATTCGAATTCGTCCACCTGCATTCACTGAAGGGAAGCTGGATGGAACCAACTATACACTCTGGAAGTTCAAAATTTCTGCAATTTTGGACTCCTATGAATTACTTGACACTGTCATGGGACCGATGGGATTGGATCCAGAGCCTATACCAGTTGAAGATCCAGCAAATTCAAGATTGATGATTCAGCCAGATCCAGATCTTCTACGAGCTTGGAAGAGGCGGAATGCTGATGCATTATGTGCGATTGTCACTAGTGTAAGTGATTCTGTGCTTACTTTAGTTCAACATACTACTAAAGCACATGAGGCTTGGGGCATATTGGCTCGACAATATGAGACCAAGAACCACACTAGGATACAGAATTTAGAAAATCAGTTGGCAAATGAAAAGCATTCTGATTCTGAAAAGGCTGAAGATTTTATCAAACGGATAAAGCATCTTCAAGATCAATTGGCTGCAGTTGGTGTTGTTATAACACCAGAAGAGCTGGCTCGAAGATCTGTACGTGTTCTTCCAGCAAAGTATGATGGATTAGTAACAGCCCTTAACACTCAGGTAAGGCCAACTCCTCTTACATTTGAAGAGTTTTGTGCGATGCTTTTAGAAGAAGAGATGCGGCTGAAGAATCGGCAAAGTACAACTGATGCTGCATTCTCAGCAAATGCAAAAGGTAAAGGCTCTTCTGAGGGATCAAAGAAGAAGCCAAAGAAGAAAAAGTTCACAGGAAGTTGCTTCTATTGTGAAAAGAAAGGCCATGCCATCAAGGATTGCAGAAAGAAGCAAGCTGATGAACGGAATGGGACTGTAAAATCATCATGGAAGAACAAAGAGTCTGCAAACAACACAGAGCTGGAACTTTGGGTAGCTATTGAAGAGGTATGTTCATCTGCTCAAGCTCGTGTTGATGAGCCATGGATTTTAGATAGTGGAGCTTCTCGCCATATGACCAGTAAAAAGGATTGGTATAGTTCCCTAGTGCCTCTGCGGGAATCCATCAATGTAGTGGTGGGAAATGACTCCAAGTGTCCAGCCGAAGGAACTGGAACCATCTCTTTTATCACTTCTCCAGGTGTTGAGAAAAAGTTATCCGATGTTCTCTACGTACCTACACTCAAAAGAAATTTGTTGTCAGTTTCTGCAATAACAGATCGTGGACTTGAAGTTCACTTCAATAAGAGTGGTGCAGAAATCATGGATTCATCAGGTAATGTTGTAGGTAAAGGGATACGACGGGATAACTTGTATGAGTTAAGTGCTTTAACTGCTACAGAAGATAAAGATGTAAGCAGGTTATGGCACCAAAGATTTGGGCATCTCGGATTTGCAGTTTTGAAGGAGATGCAAGGAACAGGGATGGTTGCTCATTTGCCTGCATTTTCAGATTTGCAGGAACCTTGTGAAGCTTGTATGATGGGCAAGCAACAACGAAAGGCATTTCCAAGAGAGACCAGCAATCGATCTCAAGCTCCTCTAGAGTTGGTACATGCTGATCTCTGCGGTAAAATGTCTACACCTGCTTTAGGAGGATCTTTCTACTTTTTGCTGTTAGTCGACGATTATAGTAGAAAGATGTGGGTTTATTTCATTCGAGAGAAGGCTGATGCTTTTGAAAAATTTAAAACGTGGCATAAGTATGTAGAAAATGAATCAGGAAGGAAACTGAAGAAATTTAGAACAGATAGAGGAGGTGAATTCTTGTCAACAGAATTCAACAATTACTGTAAGGATCATGGTGTGAAAAGGCAACTTACCACAGCTCATACACCTCAACAAAATGGCGTTGTTGAGCGCAGGAACAGGACAGTAGTTGAAATGGCTCGTTGTATGTTGAAGGCTCAAGACATGCCTGATTCATTCTGGGCAGAAGCAGTCAATACAGCAGTGTACATCCTCAATCGAAGCTACACAAAAGCACTGAAGGGGATGACTCCTCAAGAAGCATATTCTGGTAAAAAGCCTTCAGTTTTGCATTTCAGAATTTTTGGTTGTTTCTGTTATGCACATATTCCTGATTCAACAAGATCAAAGTTGGATTCAAAAAGCAAAAAGTGTGTCTTCCTAGGATATAGTGAAGAGTCTAAAGCATACAGGTTATGGGATCCTGAGGCAAGGAAGATTTTTGTCAGCCGAGATGTGGTGTTTGATGAACGACCACACTTAGTAGAAGATAAAGGTAAATCTACTATCTCATCAAACGGAGAAATATCTCACCTTGTGCCTATCAAAAGACAGGTTAAAGTTGAGGAGGAGGAAACATCTGATGGAGAAATTTCCTCAATAAAAAGCCAACCAGTTGTAGCTGCACAGCGTAAGCCACTACCAAAGTGGGCACAACAGCTCTTTGATGATCACAATCCACATGTAGATGTACCAGAATCATCATCGGATGGATTACGAAGATCAAAGAGAATAGAGGAGCAAAGAAGAGCCTCAGAACACATTGTTAACATGGCTCTAATGGCAGATATCATGGGTTCGATAAAGGAACCTACCACCATTGAAGAAGCCATTGATGATCCAGATTGGAGAGCGGCAATGCAGTCTGAGTATGATAGTATACTCAAAAATGATACATGGGATCTAGTCGACTTGCCGCCAAAGAAGAAGGTAATAGGTACTAAATGGATTTGGAAAGCTAAGTATAAAGCTGATGGAACATTAGAAAAGTATAAGGCACGATTAGTTGCACAGGGTTTTTCACATATTGAAGGATTTGATGTTCAAGAAACTTTTGCACCAACAGCACGCATGACAACTATTCGGACGGTACTTGCAGTAGCTGCACAAAAGTCTTGGCCTATTTTCCAGATGGATGTCAAATCTGCATTTTTGAATGGTCACCTCAAGGAGGAGGTATATGTATCTCAACCACCAGGTTTTGAGGTGCCCAATTCAGAAAATAAAGTTTGCAGGTTGAAGAAAGCTTTGTATGGACTTAAGCAAGCTCCACGGGCTTGGTACCAACGAATAGATCATTTTTTCAAAAATATGGGTTTTGAAAGAAGTACTTCTGATGCTAACTTGTATGTAACGAAAAGGGATAGCAAGCTAGTTGTTGTCATTGTATATGTAGATGATTTGATCATTACAGGAGATCATCAAGAACTCATCAATCAAACTCGAATCAGCTTGGGAACTGAGTTTGAAATGACAGACTTAGGTCTACTCCATTTTTGTCTGGGAATTGAAGTATGGCAAAGGAAGGATGGCATTTTCATCTCACAACAAAAATATTCCAAAGAAATTCTCAAGGCATTTGGAATGATGGACTGCAAACCAACTAGCACACCTATGGAGGTAAATCATAAGCTATCTATGGATGATAACATGCCTGATGTAGATGCTAAGAAGTATAGGAAGCTCGTTGGAAGTCTTATTTTTCTGTGCAACACTAGACCAGACATTTGCTATGCTGTTGGAGTGTTAAGCAGGTTTTCCAACAAACCTAAGGAGAGTCACTGGAATGCTGGAATGCGAATTCTAAGGTACATTGCAGGAACGTTGGATTTTGGTATTTTGTATACCACAGGTGATACACTCCAAGGATATTGTGATTCAGATTGGGCTGGAGATTGTGATTCTAGAAAATCAGTTTCTGGATATTGTTTCTCACTTGGTTCAGGAATATTTTCTTGGGTAAGTAGGAAGCAACCAACTCTCGCACTCTCCTCCACTGAAGCAGAGTACAAAGCAGCTTGTTTTGCTTCTTGTGAGGCAGTCTGGTTAAGGAGAATTCTTGCAGATCTAGGCTTTCCATCAAATATGCCAACTGTACTCAAGTGTGATAATCAAAGTTGTATGGCTATTGCAAAGAACCCAGTATTTCATGCTCGCACCAAGCACATAGAAGTACAGTACCATTACATTCGTGAGCTAATTGAAGATGAAATTTTGGAGCTAGAATATTGCCCAACAGAGGCAAATTGTGCTGACATATTCACTAAAGCACTTGGAAGAGAGCAGCTCAACAAGCATCTTCAACAGATGGGCATAGGACCGAGACCTACTTGACTTATCATCGGTAAACATTGAGGGGGGGTGTTAGTATATGATCAATGTCTACCCCTCATGATTGTATGCACATTTTGTAAGGCCCCCTTTATGAGGAGAAGCCAAGCGTGCATTACCCAATTGATGGGAATCCCAACTTGAATGTTGGATGAAGGTCATATTGGACCATGTAAGATATTATAAGGAAAGGGAGTTACCAGGGTCCCCAATTGTGGGGTCCGGGGCAGCGATGAGCAGCCCCGGCTGGGGGGTCCAAGGGGGCCAGCGGGCCCCCTGGCTGGGGGGTCCCAGGGGGCCAGCGGGCCCCCTGGTGGGGGTCCGGGGGCAGCGCCCCCGGCGCGACGGTAAAGGGAATATTCCATGGAATATTCCCTATCGGAGTCAGAAAACATTTATATTTGTTAGGTCGGTTCAACCAGTCTAAGCCGTGTATGGCAATTACGCGGGCGGTGGCCGCCCACGCTCTGCCGCCCATGTATTGCCGTCCATGGCAGGCCACCCATGATCCTATATATACATGACTTCTGCACTACCTAAGACACCGAGTTGAGCCAGCATACCTCTACCTTGTATCTCCCTATCTAGAGTTGTCTAGATCACCATTTAAGCTCTACCTTGAGAGCGCACGGGTGGACAACGCCATCATCTTTGTACTTGCTGCTAGTAGAAAATTGTTGAGATTCTCCTATATCTGTTATCTTCTCTGCTATTGCTCCTGTGTTATATTGCGTAACTATTGTCTTACACATATGATCAAAATTTTGGAGAGAATCCATTGTTGAGCGGGACAATAGTGCACATTGGTTTGAGATCTTGCAACCAACCAACCTGCACAATAGTTTGTCACTTTCTTTTCCAAATTCTAGATTAGATTTCCTTCATGAGAGTCAATTGCCACATCTTTTATATTAAAAACCTAAAAAAATTATAAATCCAATAAAATCATGGAACATGATGAGAACATTAAGCATGTGATTTACACATCTCATTGTTTCTATACTCTCAAGGATTTAGAGTTTTGTCGTTAGAAAAAATTCTAACTCCTACATTATTCTTCTTTCTTCTCTTGATGAGTATGCTCTAATCCAAGAGTATGCTCTCAATGTTGACAAGTGCTCAAAATTGAACCAAACACATGTTTCCTTAGTTGAAACAAAGTACAAAATAGTAGACAAGAAAATCAAACCCATAGCTCAACCATTACCTCAAGGAAGTAATGAAAAAACTATTAATGTGAAAAATGATCCACTTCTTCGGGATAGGAAAAACATAGGACATACATTTATGGATGAGACAATCAAACATACCATAATTGGTAGAGATGATGACTTTCTTTTGCTAGTAGAGAGGGATAAATTTGAGAGAGTCATACGTAGTCATGGAAAATCCTTTACTATGTATCCTCATGAGATTGTTTGCACTAATCCTAAGCTAGTTGCACCATGATTATCTTTACTATTCCACATATTCCATGGAATCTTCACCATATCCTTGTTCCAAAGGCTCACTTACCCGAGCTAATGAAACTACTTATGGAGAAGATAAACATGAGACTTTTAGAGCCATCTTTTGCACCTTAGTCAAATAGATGGTTCACTATGCCTAGAAATATGGGGAAACTACATTTTATTCAAGATCTCCAACCTTTCAATAATGTCAACATAAGCAATGTAGGAATATGACCCATTGTAGATGCATTTTTCGAATCCTTTTGAGGACATTATATCTACCAATGGGTAATTTATATTCTAGGTATGACCAATTCCAATTAGCGATTGATAGTCATGACATAAAAACAATGAAAAATCATTTAGGATTAGTGTGACAATGTACTTTGCCTCAAGCAGCGACTATATCTTTGGCTCATATGATGAATGCTATGAATATGGTCTTACATGACTTCATCCCTCATATAACCATGCCATTCATATGTTATCAATAGCTAGATTTGATGAGGATCTTCGAAGTGATCTAATAAATAATGTGACCTTAATTGACTATGTTCCACATATATACAAGTATGAGCAATTTCATGAGTCTGAGTATGAAGATGAATGGAGAGATAGAAGAAAGTATACGAGTACACTGCAACCAATCTAGAGTGTATGCTTAAGTGCACCAAATGCTAGGTCAATAAAACTAAGAGGTTGAGGATTGGAGTTGTACTCCTTTCACTGGATATTCCCAATGGGAAATGGGAGACTATATCCATGGATTTTATACTAGGGTTACCTAGCACATTGAGAGAGCAAGATTGAGTCTAGATAATTGTGGATAGATTAAACAAAATGGCTATGTTTATTTCACCATGTACTATAGTGAAGACCACTGATTTGGATAGATTATTTATGGAGATCCTATAGTGGTAATATGGTCTTACATTAGAATTTTTTTTTCATTGGGATGTGAAGTTCACTAGCCACTTTGGAGAGCAGACTTCAAACAAAGAGGGTTAACCTAATCCTTGAAGATATGTTTTGCGCATATGTGAATGAAAGGAAAATAATTTGGAAGAGTACCTACCTATAGTAGAGTTTGCATAAAATATTGCCAAGCACTCTTCAATTGGGCATAGTACATTTATGTTTTTGTATGGATATCAATCGAGAGCTCCATGTGCAATAGGATCGAAGAACGAGAAAGTCCAAGCTGCTAAGGACTTATTGGAAGAGAAGAATGGTATGGTTAGGCTTGCTAAGGGAAACATTTGAAAGCTTAGGATAGAGCTTAAGCCTATGTAGATCCTCAAAAGAGAAAAATCAATTTTGATGTACGAAAGAAATTCTATCTTAAAGTTCCCTCTAGTTCTGAAACCATGAAGATAGGACCTTGTCTAAAACTACCTCCTAGGTATTGTGGACCATTGCCAATACTTAAGAGAGTATGTCAAATGGCTTACTAGCTCCAACTTTTGGTGAGTAGCCATATTTATTCATTCTTTCATGTTAGTCAATGAAGTGATTGGGTGAATCTCACAACCCCATTCCAAACAGTGACATAGTAGAGCCTATTTTTGTTCAATCTATTTCACATGATCCTAAGTTGTTGTAAAATATATTCGAGATGCCATTTGGTAGGCATTAAATTGTCCATATTATAGAAAGGATTGCTAAATTTTCCAATGCCTATTGCAAACAATCCTATATACTTAATAACATAGAAGTAGGGTGATTATGAGATTCTTTCTGGTATATTTACTTGGTAATGTGCTCTCTTTCTTGGACTAAGTAACAATATATTAGTAAATGATTGTAAATTTAGTATAAATTGGTTCTGTTTTTTCCCATTCCCTAACATAGGTTTTCTCGAGAATACTTTGAGAAGGAAGCATTAGATGTCTAGATGTGTGATTTATCCATGGAATTTTCAAGTTAGTATTGAAAGGGAAAAATTACTTTTGGAAACCCTTCTTTCAGTTGTACAATAAAACAAAGATACCATTTCGTAGGCATTAAATTGTCCAATACCTACTTCAACCAATCCTATATACTTAAAAATGTTAAGCGCTCTCTTTCTTGGACTGACTAACAATATATTAGTAAATGATTCTGATTCTAATAAAGGCCTATTCATGAAATTTGGGAATTATTCAAGTCCCATTTATATTACTTACTATGTTAACTTCTTAAGCTTGAGGCCAACCCTCATACCCAATTTGTAATACAATTACCCTTAATATTAAAGTCTCAATTTAATATACATTAATCAAGAGATAATAACATGTTGTAGTGTGTGAATGAGTCCAAACACAAAACATTGGGACACAAAGAACTGTCTCAAATTCCTGTGTAATTCCCATTTTTCCTGAATAGGCCTTAATATAGATTTGTTCTTCTTTTTGCCATTCGCAAAGATGGGTTTTCTCGAGAATACTTTGAGAAAGAAACATTATATGTTGTCTAGATTTGTAATTTATCCATGGAACTTTCAACATGGATACTATTTAGAATTAAAATGAATATTATGGACCAATAACTGTTAATGATCTTAGACTAGTAATTCTTCAGAATATCATAAGTAATTGGTAACCGTCAGATAAATTGAAGAGGCAATACATAAGTCTAAATATTAATATGCAAAGGTATTGTGATAAATTATCCTTAGTTAATAGAACTTATTATTGTTGAAAACTCTTAAAATTTTTTATAATTAAACCTCCAAGAATATAAGTCTTAAAGAAAATGTCAACAAATACATGGAAATACATACATTAAAACATTAATAGATACATACATACACATGCGTACATACATACATACATACATACATAAAATCTATGCATACATAAAACAAACACACATACGTACATACACACTTACGTACATACATACATACTTACGTACATACACATGCGTACATACATACATAAAATCTATGCATACATAAAACAAACACACACACATACATACATACACACTTACGTACATACATACATACATAAATGCATATGTATGTACATACACAAACACACACACACATACGTATATACATACATACAAACACATATTTAGATATACCTACAAACATATATACATATACATATATACACACATGCATGCACATGAACATCTTTGTGACTTGCACATGAACATCTTTGTGACTTGAACAAGAAGAGCGAGGAAGAGATGGGGAGAGAGAGAGAGAGGAGAAGCGTACATGTGCACACAATCACGAGAGCCTTGAGATCCACATAGTGATCATTTAAAGCAATTCTCTATAAAAGATATATGTATAACAATATAGAAGTATGATTACATGACCCTTCCATCTCCAACAATCTCTAGTTTAAAGATCAATGTTTTCCATACGAATAATCCTACACTAGCTACCTCAAAGAAGGTGTATCCATGCATTTCAAATTGCTCTAGGCTTATATCTAAAAGATTTTACCTCATGTATGATGGATGCAAGAGCTCGTGAACCTCCTGCAAGCTCCCACTTTCTCTGCAAGCTCCCACTTTCTTTATGCCTATACCAATCATTGAATGCATGAAAACTCCAAGTGTAGATACCCTAATAGCAATTGTAATTCTAGGTCTTGAGCATAACAATTACACTTTCTCGGAGGCTTGTCAAACTTGAGTGCACATTTTTTCTTCTATATCTTCCACAGTGCTTCACTCATAATGGCATTCCAAAGTGCAAAAGAGCACCCAAACACAAATAAGTCCCATTATAATGCTTCCATCCTGATATTCATCTATGGATTCTTCACTTCCAAAGTAAACATGCTATCTCAAATTTTGCAAATGTGCCGACACAGGAGAACATTGTAGACCTTTTCACAAAGGCGTTGACTAGGGAGAAGTTTGAAACTTTTCACAAAGCTTTGGGCTTAGTTCCATTTGTGGATTGATTCCACATAGCTTGGCACTTCCTTATACATGAGGTGCAAGCTCCTTGTTACTGCATCACTCCCAAGGGGATTTGTTGATATATTTAGCTAGTGATGTGTGTGATTTGTAAACACATTAGGACCATCAAGGCACTTTTTTCCGTCTTCAAGAGGTTTTTTTCTGCTAACTTGTAGATACACCTATAACGCTAATGGGTCTCTTATCTTTGTACATTCTCTTGGTAATACATTCAATATTGTGTGTTGTGCTCCAAGTTTCTTCTTCTTCCTTATGCTTTTCATGTGCTTTTGCAGACCTCAAACTCCAACAAGTACTTTTTTGGAAAATCCTCCAGCGAGGAATCTAAGACAATGTAAAAGCTAAAAAAATTTTCAACATCCCCGTGTGGTGCAAACAATGCCTAGATGGCAATGAGGACTTGGGACAACTTCTTTTCGTGGAAGATTTCAATATCAATATGGCAGGCCCTTGAGAGAATCATGTTGCTACAAGAACAAATCAATTGGAAGCAATCATTACTAGGTGAAGCAATCGGATGTTCCTCAACATTGTGGAATGCTGTAGTAGGTAAGACCCTCTAGAAGATCTAGAAAGAGAGGTGTGCTTGTAATGTTTGAACCCCTCCTAAAGAATAGTCAATCAAAAAATCTCTTTTCCTTTTAGGCAAAAGAATTTCCAACTGTAAGAAGACCCTTCCTTTTAGACATCATACAATGTTTTTCTTCGAGAGCAACAAGATTAAAAGCAATTAGGCCCCACATGAGGGGGACAAAAGGGTTATCAACCTTCTTTGTAAATTTCTTTAGTAATGTATAAGCAACCCCTCCTTTGTGCAATTCGGGGGGGTCCCATGGCTACTAGGTCCATTCACTTGTATAGGTGTTATTTCTATTAATTAAAGTTTGGGAGAGTAGGCTCATTTTGAATTTCCTTTTGAAAAAATAGATTATAAATGAGATTGAATGCTTGTGAGTGCTCGAGGACTTGCTTCCTTATTGGGCATGACTACCCTCACCTTGAGGGTCTTTGGTGGCACAATGTCAACAATCTTGATAAAATTCGAAGACTCAAGAAAAAGATGGACCTTCATGTCACACTTAATAGAAAACATTGTCTAGATTGGTCAAGTTTTAGGTGGGATTTTAAGCTCCAATCCCTTTGGCATCTCCTCATCGAGATTAAAAAAATCATTTCTTATGTGGCAAACCCTCCATCAAGGAAACTCGACCAATGTAAAAGCTAACAAAATTTATGGAGCCCCTCTGTGGTGATGAGAACTTGAGAGCCTCTTCTTCTTATGCCCCGAGTCTATGTCAATCTAGCAAGCACTTGGAAGAATAATGTTACTATAGGGACAAATCAATTGAAAGCAAGCGGTATTGGGTGAAGTGATCGATTGTTCTTCAACGTTGTGAAATGCCCTGTATTCTATCCAGTCAATTATATCATAGTCCAAAAATATATTTCGGATTGTCAAATGCCTTAACCGAAATTTTCTAGGATCTCAATACTTCCCCTTCTCTAATGAAGCTCATTTCGGTAGATCAAGAACCAAATGGAGTCAACTATTCATCTCTACTTGTTACTAAGGTAAAAGTGATATTTCATCATGTTTCAAGATTTCCATAGACAAGCCACCAGCAATGTTCCTTCAAAGATCATTTTGAAGAAAGAGAGAGAGAGAGGGGGAGAGTGACAGGAGTGATGATATCTTGGTTACGGCTATACTCAATCCGAGTACACAGAAAAAAGAACACATTTTGTTTTCTCTGCTTTGTCAATACAATATTCTCAAATAGAGTTGCTATGACTATCCTTCCAACGCGTTTCTTCTACTGTTTTCTGTTCCATTACGTAGTTTCTTTTTTGAAATAACAAGTAAAATTAACATTTATCCAGCAGACTTTATTTACTCAATTGTGGAGGGTGGTATCTCATGTAATCGCATCACGAAAGATGATGCACAACATTACAAAATAATTTGGTCCCAACCTCATTATTCTTTTAATTTAAACTTAATCAATTCATTGACTATGAATTCTGAAAATTTTGTTAAAAGGTCAGAAGAGTTAAAAAATGGTAGAAAATCAACAGTTGACAAAATCTCATTCCGAAACAACGAGTGCTCAAAATAAAGAAAATATCAATCACAACAATTATATATATAAATTTATTATATATATATATGAACTTCGAGATGTTCTTAAGTTATTAATTTTCGAGAGGAGACAGAGAAGCAGACGGATGTTTGTGATAGATGACAAAACATATTATATTAAATTGAGAAAACCATCACGCTTATTCTATCTTTGTTTATTTTTAAGTTGCTTTGTTTGCCCTTAACTATTTCTGACTCCAACATATTTTATTCTCAAGCATCTTCGCATACATGGAGCTCCATTTTCCTCTCAGTTTTTAGTTGATCTATGGATTACTAGATAGCCGTAAAGTTTTTTTTTTAATAAAAGGGATTTCGGCAATGCCTAGTCTCCCTGACTTTAATTAAATAAAAGAAGAATACAAGTGAATGGGACTAGTGCCCTCGGGACCCCCCAGATCCCACAACGCAGGGGCAACACAAACACTTCAGAAAGTCGTATCTTCATGGTAGACCTTACAAAGCTTACATGGAGTTATAGAGGAGTTCATAAACCTCACATCCCCGTCATGCGGAGCCCACTTGGTTTTAAGCTTACTATTGACATATTGAAGTTCTTTGTGATGTCTGAAGGGGGGGGGGGTTTCTTACAGTTAGCAATTCTTTTGCCAAGAAGGAATAGGGACTTCTCGATCGACCATTCCTTGGGGGTATTGCCAAAGTTGAGAGCGCATCGTTCTTGCCAAATGTTCCAAAGGATCTCTCCCCTAATCGCATTCCACAAAGCCGCAGAGCAACCGATCGCTTCACCAATGAGCGTTTGCTTCCAATTGATTTGCTCTTTGAGCCCCAAAGAATGACCAAGGATCCTCCATAGCCGAAGGGATTTAGGGCAAGCAAAGAACAGGTGACCAATATCCTCTTTTCTATTGCAACATCGCTTGCACCAAGGCGGGACACCACATATCTTGTTGGCTTTCGCATTAGTCCATATTCCACGGTGTAAAATATGCCATAGGAGGACCAACTGTTTGTTTTCAATGAGAGGGTGCAAGATAGACATAAATTTCATATCCCATCGAAGTCGCATCTAGTTGAGACACCATTTCTTGTTGAGAGTGATGTGAATGTCGTTGTGAGCTTCGACATATGGGAGCTTGGAGAGGCGGTTGCCATTAACCCATTTAAGGCCCAGAATGTCCACAACCTCTTGTCCCATACATAGTCGGATTTTAGAGCGGTTCCAAGCATGGCATCTGCTCAATAAAATATTCCATTCCTCCTACGTGACCATAGCACTAGGGTCAAGGTCTTCAAAGTCCACCCATCTGTTCGTGTCCTGCTGCCAGAGGTGCTTCCATTGTTTGAATCCCTTATTCTAGAGCCTCTTGGCACTTAAGACATTCCAAGGCTCTACATTTCTCATGCCTTGGATTGAGAACCAAATAGAGTCATTTTGTCTTATTCCTGCAGCCCATTTCCAATCTTCACTGATTCTGATGTGGGGTTTGAACCTGTTCCAACTCTTCCACATGGATCTTACTAGGATTGATCCTTTGGGTGAGACTGGAATTGGAGAGAATAAGAGGGTGAGGGTGTCGAGGTTTTTCCATCTAGGGTAGCCCACCAGAGTAATCACATTAGTGTTTTTGAAAATTAATGTGGCCCAAGAGGAATCTCTATTGCACAAGGCCTTAATCATCCATTTTGCTGCAAGTTTATTGGCCATACTGCCAATGTCCATAATACCCAGACCTCCACTCTCCTTTCGGCCAATGTCCCTTTTGAGATTGAATCTTCCCTTTATTCACTTCTTCTTCAAGTCTCCAAAGCCGGCGGTATAGGTTTTCTCTATGTCTTCTGCGAATGGTTTTGAGAACCTTCGTGGTCTGAATCAAGATGTGATGAGACTTTTCCACTGCATTTCTCCAACACTTTGTTGGAGAGGTGCAGACTGCGAAGGCCTCAAGCCAAGCGTTAGTGATTTCTTGGTGGATAGAGGGACGTGAGAGGACAAACGGATTGGTGTGAAACCAAGGTGCCTTGTGACTTTTAGATAGAGGGGGAAAGGTGAGCACCATTGGGTAATGATCTGAAATGGTGAGGTTGATACGTTGTGTTAGGGTGGGAGGACCCCATTCATGGAGGAGGTTCTATGAAATGTAGCTTCTGTCGAGTCTTTCTTTCCTCAAGTCCTCACCCAATTGAAGATTGGACCAAGAAAAACCATTCGAGTCCTTGACTTCGACCAGGTCCAAAAACAGCTTGGTTTGGTCCAAAGTATCTCTCTCTCTTGGCCATCAATGATGCAGCCCTTGTTGTTCCACCTATCAGAGGGGTCTTCCACCATATTGAAGTCACCACAAATCATGACATTCTAAGAAAACAAGTCTAAGTAGGACCAAGTATTGATCCTCACTGCATCCTTGTTTGGAGCATACATAGAGATCAGGGAGAATTGAAAGGGGGTGCTGACTGTAACTGCCATCCACCTGTGGTTTTTGTCTTCGCCGGTGTAGTCAAGCTTGTTAGCCCAGAAGTGATTGATACCAATGGCAATTCCACCAGAACCACGCTGATGAGTTGTGGCAAACCACACATGGGATAGAGAGATGCCCTTAAGTCTTTTATGAAGGTCTTCTCCTTCAATTTTAATCTCTTGAAGACAAATGAAATCTGGGTTTAAGTTTAAGTCACGGAGCCATTGACCAATAATGGTGGCTCTTGTGGGGTAAAGTTTGAAAGTTTGAAAGTACACAGAGTTCAATGTTTAAACAATAATATCTTTTACATTACTTTGCTTACACACACAGCCGATGGTCTCAGCTGACTTGTTAAACATTCAAGATGTGTGTCTTCTTCATTCAAGACCTCTCTCTTCTTCTCAATCAAGACCAAATGATCATGAGACTCTTTGTCAATGATGTTGTGTACCTAAGAACCAACTTAGGGACTTGTGGAGAAAGAAACTATACCTCAATCCCCCTCAAGTGCATATAGTGGGGATTCAGGCTTTAATTATCAATCCGACGAGTATCAAAACCTAGCCGAGTGTATGAAGACATGCATTCAAATGATGATCAATGCAAATGAGTTACTCAAAGAGTGCAAACAAGGCAAAGACTATTCCAATCAAGCTTCAACTGTCAGTCATGGTGTCGCAACACTTGGTGTAGTAGCCAACAATAAATTGAGCTTTTCTCTCAGCTTCGAACTCCAAATATAGCAAATAGCATATGCGTTTCGAAGCTCTCGAGAAGACGCATCCAATGTGCTATTTTCACTCAATTCTGATGCTTCTACTTCAAGTTATGAGCAAAATACTGAGTTGCGGGAATGACCTTCCTACACTTCAGCACTTCCTACACTTCACACACACCTTAACCACAGCAAATAGGCACTTTCATGGATAGACAACACTTCCTAACACTCTTTTCAAGCAACACACCTGCATACAAGCTCACAAAGAAGATGATACAGAGAGGAGAAGACACAAATTCGAATTTTTGTGCTCTTGATTCTCACAATGGCAAAAGGTCTTTACAAAGAGTCACAAATTGACTTATATACATGTGCCCTAAAAATGGTCCTTTCACACAAGAGACCGGCACTTTATTCACTAAAAGGCTAATTTCCTACTAATTTACATGGGTAAGCTACTAATCTTCTGTGGGGATGCATCTAGAGGACTCCTCTAGTGCATTTACAACGGAAATTATGTTACAAGAATGGTTATAATATAAAAATTGGGTGTCCAAATCGGAAAAATTTTGGGGCCCTTCTTTTTCTCTGCCTTGTGCTCTCTTTGCTCTGCAACACTCTCCCCCTCTTTGTCTCTGTTGTCCCTTGACAGGCTTTACTTCTTGTCTTCAGCTTGTTTAAGAGGTCTGAATACACGCACCCAGCGGTCGAAGCGGCATTAAGGACTCTCAGACAATTAGTTATCTTATCCGAGGTATGTCCTTTGCTTCTGTTTGCCCCTTGGTATTCCGTATATCACATATCTGGGTTGTTGTATTCAGTTGGGTTGTCACGCACGTCACCAATGACCTCTTTCTAGCTTTTGGTCCTCTGATTTGTCCTGGTTGCACACATCTGAACCTGTTGTATTGCTTTGAGCTTGTCTACTTTCTTTTCATCACACACTATCAGCGGAAGGATTAATACCTGTCAATTATCTTCTTGCACTTCTTGGATACTTTCCTGGCCCTGGTTCCTCCTTCCACCTACGTGCTTTTTCCTTGATATGTGCCCCTGCGGGGCTCTGTGCAAAGATGGGTGTTGCGCCCCTACGGGGCTTCCTGCAGAGATGTATCTTCAGATATGACCTTTTTAATGAAGCTTCTTTCTTTGTCTTCTTCTTTTCTTCTTTTTGCTTGATTCTCCCTCAACAATGCCCCCTCCTGAACTCTGTCGTCCCCGACAGGCTTTGGGAGTCGATGGGAGTATGTTCTATATACTTTTTGCTATGTTTCATTAAGAAGATTGGCTTCACGTATCACTAGCTGCTTCCATTGTTCTGCTTTCACCCCTTCATGTGGTGGTTGTCTATGATCGGTGAAGAAGCTTAGCTCATATGCCACTAATCTGGCATTCAAGTTGGATGACATCTTTAAAAAGATTTCTGAATCAATCTCAAAAAACCCTGTGAAAAACGCTTCTTTGAACGTTTGCATATAGGTACTCGGCAAAAACATCAACCTAGAATAATATGCCATTATTGTTGGTCGGCTAGGCATAACAGACAAGTCAAAAACAAGAATATCTGTTCCTTGATTAATGCCAATGAAGTTAAAAAATGTATATGCCACGTGTTTGAAGACCCTTAATACTGTAAGTATCATACTGAGTATTTTATTGGTCATCCTGATAGTTAAATCGGGTACTGTTGCATAATTTTGTAGCCAAAATTCAATGGTTTTGATCATGTAATCCTCCGTAGGTAGATAGTTATGCGGTGGACTTGGAAGTAGTGGATAGTTTAGCCACTGTTTATTGATCACACCAGTCTTTTGCATATTCAAAAATTCTCGTGCTTCTCTGGGCCGTGGTGTTGGAAAAAAAGAAGGATTTACCTGTAATAAATATGGTGCCGCTTGCCAGTGCACCCGTAATGTAGGATGTTTCTCCAAAAATTTTCTTCTCAAAACAGGCTGTGCAGCTTCAAATTCTTCTTGAGTATAGTTGAACGTGTCATTTTTGAACTGCAGTTGTTTGTCTGGATTTTTCTGTGTGATCTTCTTTATGTATTGTCTGGTTTTCTCTTTCAGTAGTCCATACGAAATGTTGAAAGGCTTCATGATCGTCTCCAAGTCTTTACCTTTAATCTTTGCTTGTTTCATAACTTTGATGACTTCATTTTCAAAATTTTCTGTCAACCGGGACACCAATAGTGCCCGTTCCTTCTGACCTATTTCTGCAGTGTATGGCATTGGATGATCATCATGTGTTTCCGCCATCTGCTCTTTCATTGGAGAATTATAAATCGGGGGAGATAGAGGACGTACCTCTACCTCGTCAGTAGGATTCTCTTGTCTTGGCTCTACTGGTGTCCCGATTTGTGCTTTCTCTTGTGCTTTGTCCTCTAATTGTGCCAAGCGCTCAGTCTTCTCTTTTACTTCTTGCATTGCTGCCCGTAGTGCTTCTTTAGTAGCAAGTAACTCATTACCAATCTCTGCTACATGATCCATATTTTCACTATAACTCACTGCAAGTTTTCCATGGGCTGTATTCAACTGCTTTTTTAGCTCATTTGTTTCTTGAGCGTGCTTACGTATTCGTCTTTTAAGGTCTGCTCTTGCTTCAACAATTCTGCATACTTCTCAATCTGATCTCTTAATTCTTTCTGGTCAATATCTGTAGTCTCTTGTTTTTCAATAGGTTGATCATATAGCAATGACTTCATCAATTCTTTATTGCGTCTGCGTAAGCTATCATTTTCTTCCATGTATACCTTTAGTTGTGTTTCTAGTAGATTACTTCTAGCTTTCATTCTCTCTTTGTCTGCTTCACTGGCGTCATGCTGTCTTTGTAATTCTTTCAGTTGTTTCTGTAGCTGATGATGCTGGTGCATCAATGCATCGCATTGTGTTTTGACTGCAAGTAACTCCATTTCTTTGGCGGCAGTCTCTTTTTGGGCCTGGATGAGCTTTGCGGATAGTTGTTCACTCATGATTTGAAAGTGATTCTTTTCCATCATGGCCTTGTCGTAATCCGCATCTGTTTCCATCATATGTTGTTGTGTGTCCATGGCTGTTTGTATCATTTGCTTAACAATAGGTTTCAATTGAGTTACGTCCACATTTAACCATGTGGTGGGGATACTAGGTTTTGCTCTTGTTGTCACATCTTTCCCTTGTGCCACGTGTAACGTAGTATCATGGGGCTGCCTAATGTGAAGTTGGATCCTTGACTCAGCCTCCATGTGGACATTCTTACCTTGAGGTGTATCATCTGGTACCTCAATCACAAGGGGCTCCTTACTTGGTTGGCGGCCTGATTCCTGGACCATTAGAGTTTGTATTTCTTCTTTGATAGGTGGCACTACATCTTTATTAGTTGTTGGAGCTTCTTTGATACTGATCTTTGTCTTATCATTCAATTGAATTACGTGCTCTCGTTCAGTGGGTTCATGGCTCTTTGCCTGTCCCTGTTGGTTGTCTGGCGTGACTTCGACTTGATTAATCTCTGTCCATTCTTCATTGTGAGTTTCTGTCCTTATATCAGTATCCAAGGTGTCCTTCTCAAGGCTTCATTCCTCATTAGAGCTTGATTCCTCCAACCCTATTTCTTTTTATCTGGAAGGTACTTTATGAGTATGTTCTTTATCCTTCTGTTTCTTTTCCTGGCTTGCCTGTCTGTAATGGTGACCTTGAATATTCAAATTTACTTGCCCTCGCATATATTGATGTGTTTCTTCCAGGGCTGCAAAGAGGTCTCTCTTGGTTATTGGCTGTTGTGTCATAGGAAGCTTCGGTAACACATGTGTTCTCTTTGATTGTGGTGTCTCTTGAGCTTCTTCCTCTCTTAGGCATTTAGTTCCTCTCATTGGTGTCTTTGAACTGGTTCCTACTTCTTCAACAGCGATGACTGCTTTCTTTTTCTTTGGAACAGTTGCTGACTTTGCGTATTTGGCCATCTCAGTTGAGGTTGGCATCAAGCGTAAGCAGTCCTTCATTTCAAGTGCCTCATAAATGAGTAAGGTCAATGCCGAACTTCCATTCAAGAACTTTTTTTGACTCCACTTCTTCTTCGCTTCAAATAGGCGTTCTTGAACATATGGAGTCATGTTGACTTGGTTTCCTACTTGCCTCATAGCATGTGAGAGTAGCTGAACAACAATCTTTTGAGGTGTTGTGTATCTATGCATACTCGGAAAACAAAAATGTTGGTGAACTAATCTAACAGAGTCTTCAATGTCGGTTCTGTTGATTTCCAAAAATGTTCTCTTTTTTGGATCATGACATTCATCTTTGACATTCGTGAGTCCCTCTTGATTCCTTCCAAAAGCTCTGTTAATTAGCTCATGAGTGAATTGAATGGTTTTCCATGCACCCAGCTTATCCAGTACTCTTGCCTCTAGGACTGACATCTTATTCGATGTAGATTGGAGTGTATTCATTACTTGCATACATCTCTGGAAATCAGGCAAATATATTGGAAGTCTTAAGAATGCATCAATTCTAGCTTGTGTCCAAACATCTTTCATACGCGGTAATCCTTGTATGATTGTCTTGAAATCCTATGACATGATAGGGAAATAGTGATCTCTCTCCATGATCTTGATGGTTGCCATGAAAAGAAACTTGGACACTGGTTGATCATCAAGAAACCAATGACCTCTTGCCTTAGTTACTGATTCCAAGGGAAGAAGCTGGACCTCTTCCTCTTGCGTAGCTTCGGAATTAGTAGATGCCATCTGCACTCAATATAGAGTATGAATTAGTGGCAAGATAGTATCAAAAATCATCCTTCATTTGTCTTCCATTAGATTGGCAATGCTGCGCGTGAATAGTGTCCTCCCTTCCCCGTGGGTGTGAGAAAGGTAATACCTGGGATTTTTCCTACTTTTAGATATTTTTATGTTTTTGTCTGAAAGAAACAGAAAAGTTAGTTCATAGCCGAAGCGGTTATTAATTTTTCAGTAATTTTCTTTAGATTATGTACAAGTGCTCTCCTATTTCCCAAGAGGAAAATGTGCTTCACTATCCTGAAATAGAAGAATAACGTGCCGAATGCTTGGCCTTGTAATGTGGCCCTATTATGCATACTTTGGATTCTGGTAACTCCAAATGCGTGCAACTCGAATTATTTGGTAGATGTATACAACTTGTCTTGTCTTTCGGCATCCAAATATGCTTTATTCTGTTGGGAGCAATCGTCTTCCCAACATTCCTGGTGAATGTGGTGCTTCTCATTTGGTGCTTCTGCTTTGTCCGCTTTTTGAATCTCGGAATGACGTGTGAATTGTATGTAGACTCTTGCTCTATCTTGTAGCAGTTTAGCTTCTGTCGTTTTGCCTTTAGACCATACTGATTTTCCTTGTTCCTTGACTTGTCCTTTTTGGTGATTGTTCTTTGAGTACATGACTTGGGAATCCATATTTGTGTGCGGGTTGGCTGGGCAGCTACCACCTTCTTTGGAATCCATATTCTAGCAATTCTTTGTGGACCTCGGTGTCCCAAGTGATTTACTCGCTGGTTCGATGGGTCGTTCTGATGTCGATAATGTTTCTGTTGTTGAAGATATGCAGCCACTTGATCCTTCCTTATCCAAGCCTGTCTAGTGTAAGGAATGGGGCATATTCTAATAGGTGCAGACTTGTGATTACCCGGAGAACTAGTCTCTCTTGTGCGTGGTTCTTCGCTAAGGCTGTTTTCAGATAGAATGATACTCTTGTGACTTGCTAGATTAGAAGATGGTGTGCAAGCAGAATTCGGTGTATCCTCACATGAAGTACTCGATGAAGGGCTTTCCATAGTGCTAGTGAACATACATTCATCACTGTGTTCCTTTGAGTGAGCTCTTGAGTCTATATCCTCGGCTTTGATTGGTCGTTCATCTAACATGTTGAATACCTCTCAATGTCCTATCTTGGCTGAGATGTATCCTAAGGCCAATTGAATAGTCACTTCATATTCGTATATCCAATCTTGACCTAACACTAGGTCTTCGAGTAACTCCTGATCATGACATACTAAGAGTTTCTGTTCCATAGTGTTGTTTCAGAGATGTAGAGGTAAGGTAACCTCACCTATACATTGAGTAATTGTTCCTCCTATTCCTATCAGCTGTGCCTTTGATGGATGTAATTCCTCCTTGAGTTTTTGAGTCAATGAAAATTTGACACAACTTATGGCGGCTCCTGTGTCAATGAGAGCATCCACTAAGTGGTATTCCCTTCTCCCGACTCCCAAATTCAAATATGGTTGCATCCTTTGTTGACCTAGGTTTTTAGTGGCTCTAAACAAATTAGCCATTGGGACGAGTTCCTCTCCTAGTCGACATCTCTCATCTCTCTCTCTCATCCATTCTTTTCGTTTTCTTATTCGCTCTAACGCTTCTTGTCTGGCTTCCTCTCGTATTCTTTCTTCCTCTAGGCGTCTATTCTTACCCATTATCAATCGTGACATTATTTCTTCAGTTATTGGTTCTAGATATTTTTTCACTCGACATCCATTGATATAGTTTGGCAATACATCTCCATCTAGAGTTGCTAAGCTGATGGCTCCGCTCGTGGATATGCGGTTAATGATTAACGGGCCATATCCTCTTTTTTGTAGTTTCTTTGCATGTTGTTTCAAAGTATAAACCAAAACTAAATCTCCTTCCTTCAAATTTTTATCTTTAATATGAGCATCAAAATATGCCTTCTATCGCCTTTTAGCAGCATAAATCCCTGCTACTGCTTGTAACCTAGTTTCGTGTAACTTCTCTATTTGATCCAATTGAGCTGAGAGTTCATGTCCCGTCCACTCATAAGTTGTTGCTACTCTGAGAGTGGGTATTAAGAACTCAATTGGCAAAATAGCATTTTGTCCATACACTAAGTTAAAAGGAGTAATTCCTATGGTGGTCTTGTAAGCTACTCGGAATGCCCATAAAGCGTGATGTAATTGTTTATCCCAATCAGATCTACCATTGTTTACAATTTTAGTGAGAACTGTACACAAGATTTTATTTGAACTTTTGGCTTGTCCATTGGCTTGTGGGTGATAAGGGGCTGATTTCTTATGAATTACCAAGAATTCATTCACTAAGGCTTCTATAACTTCATTCACAAAGTGTGTGCCTCTATCACTCACAATTTCTATCAGCAGTCCAAACCTAGTGAAAACGTTCTTGAAGAGAAACTTGGCCGTGGTTCTTGCGTCATTTTTCTTGGTTGCTTTGGCTTCAACCCATTTGGTTAGATAGTCTGTGGCTACAATTATATACTCGGCATGGGATCCTTTAGCTGGTGGGCTAATAGGTCCTATGAAGTCTATTCCCCATTTAGTAAAAGCTCTGGCACTCATCATGGGTTTTAGTGGCATCTCCTCACTTCTAATTGGATATTTCGTTTGTTGACAAATATCACATCTTTGCACATATGTTGCTGCATCTTGGTGTAGCGTTGGCCACCACATTCCAGCAAAGAGAATCATTTTTGCAGTTTTATCTGCAGAAAAATGTCCTCCTGCGGCTCTTGTATGTGCCATCTCTAAGACAGCAAGATACTCGTCTTCATGAATGCACATTCGCAAATGATTATCTCTTCCCCGTTTAAAGAGTTGTTTTCCTATAAGAGCATAGTCCTTGCTTTGTTCTACCAGTGCACGTTTCCTTGCTAGAGTAGCTCCTTCTGGGTACTCTTGGGTCTTTAAGAACTTCACCAGAGGCATGCTCCATCTTGGTGCTACAGTGGAGTAGCATAAGTTAGAGTTCTCTTCTGGATTCCGTTCTTGACAAGTCGGGCAGGCTGAGACATAGTTATGCACATCCCTCTGCATGGTTGGCCAATATATGCCTAGTCTCCTCAATGTTTGCCATGTTCCATTTGCACTTAAATGAGTTTTCCAATGATTTACATGTGCTTTTTGAAGCCACATTTCTTGTTCCTCTTCTTCTACGCATCTCATGAGTAACCCACTTGAGTCTAGGTGATACAAACTTCCAGCAATGATATGAAGGTTTTTAGTCTTCCACAGGTCTTGGGTTCGGTTTGTTGTGATCCCATCTTTAGGTCCATGCATGAGTATAGGGATCAACTTTTCTGCCCATTGGGGACATACTTCAAGGTTGAACAGGTACATATCCAGCAGATCATCTGGTACTCCTATGGGTGGTTCTCCATGTGTCATTCTTGATAGGTGGTCTGCTCTTATGTGGGTATTTCCTTTCTTGACTACTACTTCAAAATCAAATTCCATCAACAATAGAAACCATCGTACTAGTCGTCCCATATTACAAGGCTTATTGACTAAGTACAGTAGGGCTTGATGATCAATGAAGAATTTGAATTTGTGTGCCAACAAGTAATGTCAGAACTTCTTTACTGCATACACCATCCCTAGGCCTTCTCTCTCAGTTGTGGTATAATTGTGCTCTGCTTGATTTAATTGTCTACTGGCATAGGCTATGGGGTGATCCAACTTTCCTGCATCTGCGGGTTGAGCTAGGATGCAATCAATGGCAATTTTGGAAGCATCTACATGAATGTGAAAGGGTTTGTTCCAATTAGGTACTCGAAGGATTGGTGCTGAACTCAATCCACTCTTTAATTCGTTAAAGGCTTTTTCACATTCTTTAGTCTAGTTAAACTGAGTCAATAATGCATAAAGAGGTCTAGCAATTATGGCATACATATGTATAAATCTTCGGTAGTATCCGCAATGTCCCATAAATGCTTGGACTTCCTTCGCAGTCTTTGGTCTTGGCAAATCCAGAATCACTTTGATTCTGTCTTCATCAATTGAAATTCCGTTTTTAGAGACAATATGTCCTAATATCTTTCCTTGTCTAACCATGAAGACACATTTTTCTGGGTTGAGGCATACTCTATATTGTCGACATTTGGCAAAGATCTTCCCTAGTTGAGGGATATGCTCTGATCGTATGGCTGAGTAAGTGCATAAATCATCCACGTATACCTCCATACTCTTTCTCAGGAACTCCTTGAATACATGGCACATCATTCTTTGGAAAGTGGTTGGGGCATTGGTTAGGCCGAAAGGCATAAACCTAAAGGTGTACACTCCCCATTCAGTTGCAAAGGTTGTTTTATGCTGGTCCTCAGGAGCAATAGCTACCTGATTATAACTTGAACAGCCCTCCAAAAAACTATAAACTTCCTTCCCTGCCACTCTTTCCAAAAGATGATCCGTGATGGGTAATGGGTAACTATCTCTAATGGTGGCAGCATTTACTTTTTTCAGATTTATGCATACTCTTAACTTACCATTCTTTTTCGGTACGACCACCAAAGGTGATACCCATTCCGTGTGTTCAATCTTGTAAATGAACCCAGCATCCAACCGTTTATCTATCTCTTCTTTAATCTTTGCTGAGTAAACATCGTTATATGTGTATGGTCTTTGTTTGGAAGGTTTAGCTTCAGATGTCATAGGGATTCTATGTGCACATATAGATGGATCTACTCCTTTCAAATCCTTATATGTCCAGGCAAAGACATCCCTGTATTCCCTTATGAGGCATATTAACTCTTGTTCTTCCTCCATAGAGACATCCTGTCCTATAAAAGTACATCCTTCTTCTCCTTCCTCTAAGGTTACTACTATTTTCTTGGTCTGTTCTTTGTTGTCATATGCTATTCCTGGCTGTGCTTCTCGTTTTGGCATTTGAATAGCAATTCTCCTCTCTTCTACCTCATATTTTTTGAAGTGGGCAGGCACTTCAAACTGATCTTGTGGCTTGTTTTCTCCGTCATTTTTTGCTTTATCTAACCCAAGCTCCTCTTCCTATTTTGGTTCTTGATTTATTTCATTATCTATGACACTTACTTCTTGATTTCCACTTTCTATTTCCATTTGCTCTTGCTCCATTTCAATGCTCTCATAGTCCTCATTCCATTCCTTTTCTATCACTTCCCCTTCTTTAGCCTCTTGAAGAACTACCACGTATAGGCTAACGTCATATCCTTCCTCATCAATGCATTCATTCATGGTTATCACTTCTTCGTTTACACAAACATCGAGAGTAGCTAAAATCTCCATCCAACCATGAGGTTCGAATTCTTCATCTAGGAATATTTGAGGCATATAGGCTGGATCTTGTATAGATCTAGCAACTCCTTGCCTTTGCTGCCATCCTTTCCTTCTATCCTCTTCCTTTTTCGCAGCGTGGCATATCCATAGATGAGTGTCTTCGTTCATCCACGATTGATCACTTGAACCTATACTATGAATCGACTGGTTATCTTCCTCCTTATGAATCTGATTCCATTGTAAGGGAGGAACATCTTGATATGTATAAGTGTGGAGATTTATTCTTGTTGTGGTTCCTTCATGCTGTAAATATATTGCGTCTTTTCCCCAATCTTGCACTACCTTTAGTTGTCTCATGAAAGGTCTTCCAAGTATCGTTTCATAATTGCTAGGCCTTTCAAATTGACATATCGCTAAGGTGTGCTCGAACTCAACTCCGCAAGTGGTAAAAACTACCCGTTCCAATAATCCCAAAGGTCATTCACTGTGTCCGTCTGCCATTTGTATCTTCATGCGTGTTGGTCTTAAAGCTAGTTTTCCCCATTTTTCCTAGATTTCTCTAGTAGCAATTCCTACTCCCGCTCCAGAATCTAAGATGGCTTTAGTAGTGTAACCTCTATAGGTAATTGGAAGGCACGTGTTTCCTTCATCTCCCTCACTAAAATCTCCAACCTTATCGACTGGGATTTTTACTGTGTTTACTTCATCAGACATCTCCTTTTCTTCCACCTTGATCTTCAATTGGCTGGTTAGTTTCTCCTTCAAATGTGGTTTGATCCTTAATAGTTCTTCCAACGTCAGAGTACAAGGGATTTTTACCTTTTTAAGATGTTGT
This sequence comes from Ceratopteris richardii, assembly GCA_020310875.1. Classification (NCBI taxonomy): domain Eukaryota; kingdom Viridiplantae; phylum Streptophyta; class Polypodiopsida; order Polypodiales; family Pteridaceae; genus Ceratopteris; species Ceratopteris richardii. Next base: position 54,741,711 of record CM035438.1, read on the forward strand.
ATGATATCCGATGTTTTGACTGATGGGTTTGGTTCTTTTTTCCTTATCGAGGGAGTGCAATATAATTCCGAATTATGTTTGTACTCTCCTGTGTAATTTGGCAAGACTCTTATACTATCATTATCCTTGTCAGTTTGGTCTATTTGTAATAATCTTTCTGAATTTAGTTCAGGTATCGAATCGTCTATTTCACCTTCTGCTTCTAACTCCTCAAAGGGTGGTTCTATTCCTTCCACTTTCTTCCATTGGTCTTCTTGGACTCTTGCCCACAAATCTTTAGGCCATTCCCCTTCTACTTCGGGAACAATGGATCCTTCCCTTTTATCCTCGCAGCAATTTCCATTATGTGTCTCACCTGCTTCGGGTTTCTCGGGGTCATTAGGGATGACACACTCTTGGAATTCTTTTTCGGGAATTCGTGAATTAGGTAATTGGAGAACAGGTTTTTCTAAGGTCTGTTGAGCTACTTTGATTAATTTTTTGCATATCTCCAATCTTTCTTTCTCTAAGTCACCTCTAGGATATTCTTTTTCATGTTGTTCAATGGTAGGTCCTGCTCTTATTCATGCTTTGTATGTCTGAATCCACATGGCTAACTCTTCTGGCATGGGATCTGCTAAAACTGATCCTACCTCTTCTTTTTTAGATGTTCCCTTCCGATTTTCTTCTTCCTCTTCTTGTTTCTCTTTTGGATTTTGTTCACTCTTTTCATTTTCCTTCTTTTGTTGTAGTTTCTTTTCCTTCATCCTATCTCTACGGTTCTTCCATCTTTGTGTTCGTTTACTTGTAACACTTTTCTCAGGCTCTTCCGAGTCTTCAACTATTTGAGGTGTAGGGATGTTCATTTCTCTGTCACCTTGATCATTTTCTTCGGTTTTGTCTGGGTTCTCTCTCGCTTTAGCTCTTGTTATTGCTTTCAATGGCACACTGTACTCTTTATCACTCCCTGATGACTCTATCACCTCTATCACATTAATCTGCACGTTAGAGTTAACTTTGTTGGGGTTCTTGGGGCAATCTCTGAAAAGGTGTTCTTTACCACAATCACTACAGTATCGTTCCCAGACTCACTATGGTGGTGGTGGGTTTGGTAGTGTACATTCTCTGATATAATGATCACCTTCGCATCTATAACATGGTCCTCTAGGTACAGGCAATCTGTTCATAGGTCGGGGGGTATGGATGCCCTAGGGGTTGTGTACATCAATGACACATAGTCCTGCTCATATCCATCGGAACTATCCGGCACTTCCATGCCATAGGCATATGGTTCGTACATTTGTCCATATTCTATCATAGGGCTCTCATAAGTGGAATAATCTCCTTGACCATGGTCATAAGATGGGTCGTATGGTTCGTTACTAACTAAGGGTGTGGTTGGTACTATTGCTCTCTCTGGGTTTTCTTCCTGTCGAGCTACTTTCACTGAGACAACATTCTAAGGATGGGGTGGTTGTTGTCCTAACACCGGTTGTGGTTGAGTGTACCCTTGATAAGCATATGGTCGTGGTACAGGTACCTGCTGCTGATATGTGGGATATCTAAAGGCTTCACCTCCATGATCTCTCTGAGGGTATCCGTAAGGTCTCATGATAGGTTGTACAGGTCTTGATTGCCTTTTGTAAGGACAGTTTTCTGTGCCATGATTTGTATACTTTTGTTCTATGCTGCAATATTGTAGAGGGCCCGGAACGGGTGGTCTATTGTAAGCATAAGCAGGTGGTGGGATTACTCCCCTAGTGCACAGATGAGAGGGATGATCACCTCCACAATGCATACATCTTCTAAGCATGGGCACTCTCATTGGGTTGTTAGGGTAGCTCCTCTGTCCATGAACGTTCAACTTCTTTGCTACTAAGTCGGTTATTTCTTCTACATTGTTCTTAGGGTTTGATGTGCTGCTGGCTGAATCTTCACTTTTGATACTACCTTGAGGTATTTTCAGATCCTCCGCTAGATTGTCCTCTAGGTCAATATATTCTTTCATACATTTTTGCAAGGTTTGAACTATTTTCACGTATACCAAAGATCTTAATGATCCATTCAATAATCCTTCCAAAAATAATGACACCATTTTGTTTTGAGTAGGTCTCTCCTCCACTGGACACCTATCCACATACTGCTTGAATCTTCTTGCTGCTAGTCTCATTGATTCTGTGGGAGCTTGTTTAAAGCTATGAATCAAAGATGACGAGTGTTTTTAGTTCCAGAATTAGTGAATTCCTCAATCATTTCTTGATAGACTTGTTCCATGTTTTGAAAATTATTAGGATCTAATGGCTGGAACCAAGCTAGAGTTGTGTCCGTCAAAGTTAGACCAAAAGATTCATATTGGATCAAGAAATCCTCTACTTGTTCGGCTCTGATTACTTGCTTAAATTCAGCTATATGATTGTAAGGTTCACTAGAACCATCATAGTGGTTTCTCATGCATTTGGCAACTTGGATTGGCCTTAATCTCCTTCCTGCTTTAGGTGGTCTAGGCATCAGAGGGAAAACTGGTCTTCCTATCGGTATACCAGGTCCTCTTACCACAGGTGGTCTAACTAGGGCAGGAACTCCATTCCATGGGTCAACAGGTGGCTGAGGCCGATAGTGGGGGTTATTTGCAAGCATAGCAAACTGTATGTGTGGTCTGACCGGAATATGTGTTTGTTGTGTTTGTCCTGACTGTTAGAATGAATTATTCTGAGAGATTCCATGTGGGTTTTGTGAAGTAGTGGCTTTATCCCTCGGGGGAAACACTAGAATGGTCTGATATTTCAACCCGGCTCTTTTTGACTCTGTTAGAGGCCAATACCTTCTCTTGTTTTCGTCCAAATACGTCACGATGATGGTGGGGAAGTCAGGATCTTGTAACCCATAGATAGTAACTGGATTAGGGGCTGCTTCCCATAATGAAGAGTGGGCTCTAAGGAGATTCTCCATTCCATTGATCAAATACACATCCATTAAGGAGTCATCTTGGGGAACCAGGTCTCCTCTCCAAACCCTAACAACAGTAGATCTCCCTCTAGGTGTGGTCACTTGCTCTTCATTCCCGTCTTCATTAAGGTTTGGGGCATTGTCTTCTTCCCCAAGTTCATTGATGTTTTCAGGATGTTCTGTAACAACATACTGGATATCCCTTTTATCCATATAAACTCCTCCTGCATACTTAACTACTGGCCTAGGAACTATGTAAGCATCTGAAGCTTTCTTCAGTCTGGCCACTGATCGGTTTAGTCCATCTAGGTATATGGGTATCTCATGGTGATTGGTGGTCACATATTCTAAAGATGTTCGATATTCTCCCTCAATAATTGACATCATGCCAATCATTGGTATAGTGTTTTGCATATCCTCTGAAGCCATAGGAATTTCTTCCTCTGACTCACTAGAGGTTTCAGAATAATGTGAGCGGCTACTTGGTTCGGCTACACTTCCTACTGAAGAGATCACACTTCTTCGGCTTCCTAGGGTTCTCCCAGATCTCAGGTTCATTCACTTTAAAGTTTTGTTTAGCCTTAGCCAACCTCCAGCTTCTAGAGTTCTTCACTAAGGGTCAGGATTCTACACAAATTTGGTTGGGAAAGGTCTGACTGTGAAACCTCAAGTCATGATACTTGACCCCAAAAAGTTCATGATACTGAATATCTGACACACCAGAAGGGTACCATGATACTCAACCTTTGAACCAGACGATACATGATATCTCATAGAAGATGATATATGACACTTGGATGAAGATGATACTCGATACTCGAGTACACGATACTCGATACTTGACGAAACATGATACACGATACTTGAGGAAACACGATACACGATACTTCACAGGGAAAATGACGATACTCAATACATGACAAGTATCGCGAGGCAGTTCAAGACGATACTCGATACTCGTCAAGTATCGGGAAAATAGTCTCCACGATATACGATATCCAGCAAGTATCGCGATCTGAAACTCACGATACATGATACTCGACGAGTATCGCGACCTGAATTTCACGATACACGATATGCGATATCCAACAAGTATCGTGAGAAATTCTCAACGATACTCGATACTTGACCAATATCGCGAAGAGTTACCCTCAGGATACACGATATTGCCCAGGTATCACAATCAGAGATTCACGATACACGATACTTGACGAGTATTGTGGTCTGAATTTCACGATACGCGATATATGACCAATATCGTGAGGATTTCTCAACGATATATGATATTCGACCAGTTCAAGTATCATGATACTCAACCATAGGAGTTCATGATACCTAGGTATCGTGATACTCAACCGTGGGAGAACACGATACTTGGCACTTTTTCAATTTTTTGCAAGTATATTTTGAATTTTAAATGCACATATGTGTTTCTCCAGCTCATTTACCCTCTCCTCACCAACTGTATCACAGAAATAAACTTGTCCCCACCCCTGTCTACATTTCACGATACTTACCGCAGGTCCTTTTTCTGAAAACTTGATTTCAAAAGTGGTTTTGCACAAAGATTCAGTAGTGTGCTCACCTTGGAAGCTCTTCCCAACTTCCTTATCCCTCTGGCTTGCTCTAACAAGCTCCAAAAATCCTTGGTCTCAGCTCACGATACTCAACTGAGTGCGCACACGATACTTGTTTTGGGAACAAGTGATTTGAAAAGGCAATGTTTTTGGTTTTTATACTCTTTTCTTTTGAAAGATTCTTTCTAACTACAAAAACTCACAAGACTAGAATTAATGGCTACTCTAACTTCCTCACTACTCTACTCACTCCACTCACTTCCCTAGACTAATAACTCACTATACACACTTCAAGAGTGAGAAGTAGTAAGTGCGGATGAATGTGACTTACCAAAGAAGAGAAAATCACCACTCCTCCACTCACTTCAATGCAAAAAGCTACTTACATCACACGAATGCCTCAGTTTGATTCGACATTCCCCGGCAACGGCGCCAAAAACATGTGTACCTAAGAACCAACTTAGGGACTTGTGGAGAAAGAGACTATACCTCAATCCCCCTCAAGTACATATAGTGGGGATTCACGCTTTAATTATCAATCCGATGAGTATCAAAATCTAGCCGAGTGTATGAAGACATGCATTCAAATGACGATCAATGCAAATGAGTTACTCAAAGAGTGCAAACAAGGCAAAGACTATTCCAATCAAGCTTCAACTGTCAGTCATGGTGTCCCGACACTTGGTGTAGCAGCCAACAGTAAATTGAGCTTTTCTCTCAGCTCCGAACTCCAAATATAGCAAATAGCACACACCTGAGTCACGGGAATGACCTTCCTACACTTCAGCACTTCCTACACTTCACACACACCTTAACCACAGCAAACAGGCACTTTCATGGATAGACAACACTTCCTAACACTCTTTTCAAGCAACACACTTGCATACAAGCTCACAAAGAAGATGATACAGAGAGGAGAAGACACAAATACGAATTTTTGTGCTGTTGATTCTCACAATGGCAAAAAGACTTTACAAAGAGTCACAAATTGACTTATATACATGTGCCCTAAAAATGGTCCTTTCACACAAGAGACCGGCACTTTATTCAATAAAAGGCTAATTTCCTACTAATTTATATGGGTAAGCTACTAATCTTCTGTGGGGATGCATCTAGAGGACTCCTCTAGTGCATTTACAATGGAAATTATGTTACAAGAATGGTTATAATACAAAAATTGGGTGTCCAAATCGGAAAAATTTTGGGGCCCTTCTTTTTCTCTGCCTTGTGCTCTCTTTGCTCTACAACAGATGCGAATGAATCATTGGTGCATAACGATCTGATAAGCATTGACCTTTTGCAGTTGTGTGAATACGTTTTGGTGAGGCATTGGGATCCAAAATAAATCATGCTAAAACCACATTCAAGGCTTTAATTGAGCATCCTCCGCAAATGTTAATTGACCACAGATGTCACTTGATCCCTAGCAGACAAGTCTTCCACCTCTTAGGTATTCATATGGGATCCAACATTCTGATGGATCAACGATGGAATTGGGCTCTCTCTAAGCTTGAGAACAAGCTTACATACTGGAAAGGCATGCAACATTCTATACTTCATATGGTGTAATGCCATCCAATACTTTTGATGGGAGTCTATTGAACAGGTATGTGGCTATAAATATAGCATGTACTCAAAAGTACTTGGGTAATTTCTTCTCACTTATCATTGAGCTTGCAACCTCCACAATTGTTCTATTTCCTCTCTCTACCACTCCATTTTGCTATAGTGTATACCTAGTAGTGATTTCTCTCTTAATTCCTCTCTCTTGGAGATAGGAATCAAAATCATGGGAGAAGTATTCTCCCCCCCATCTGATCTTAGTCTCTTTAGAGTTTTACCTATTCGATTTTCTACAAGAGCTAGGTATTTCTTGAAACATGAGAACACTTCATCCTTATGCTTCATAAAAATACAATATGGTCCATTCGCTACAATCATCAATGAATTATACATAATAACTAGATCCAAAAATTGAAGGCTCCTTGCTTGAACCCATACATCTGTATGGACTAGCTCCAATAGATCTCCATGAATGTAGCCTTTCTTTGTGAAGGGTTGCATGTGTGACTTACCGAATTGAAAAGCACTACATTTATAAATCATGTGTTGTTTGGATATATTTGGTAGACCAAGTACACTCTCATCCCTATTGATTTGCTTGAGGGCTTTTCCACCTGTGTGAGCTAATCTTTTGTGTCAAATTTCCAACTCTAATAGGGTTTGACTACCATAATTGAATAAGACAATATTTCTAGTATCTTGGAGTTCAAATGTATTAAACTATGTGATTTTTCTCCTCTTGCTATCCTCTTGACTCCCTGATACGGATCTTAAAAAAATGCTCATTCTTTGTGAATCTGACTTGCAATCCCTTCTTAACAATATGACCTACGCTTATGAGGTTCTTGGTGATAATTGAAACATAACACTTTGCTCAATAGGTTCACATTACCATCTAGAGTATTCACATTACTTATCTTCTACTCTGGATGGCTTGTGTCATCTCCTATTTGGACTTCATGTCTATTCCTTGGATCCTCCAAATTTGAGAGAAGAGCTAGATTCCCTACTACATGATTTGAGCAACTTGAGTCCATATAGAATACACGTTCATCTGGTTTACCTTCCTTCATGGTCATGTTCATTCGAATGAGTGAATCATCATGAGTTTGGTCATCTACATGATTGTTGTAGACTCTCCTTCCTCTGTATCCTCCTTGGTAATTGTTACTATTTTATGAGTTGTTATTGTATCCATTGAAGTTGTTGAATCTACCTCTTAAGTTTCCATAGCCTCCTCTATTATAACCTCTTCCTTTTTTGTTTTTGGAATTCTTGAAACAATGATATGATTACATAGACCATATATGGCACATGGATATGAATGTCAAGCTCTCCCCCTACCTTGTCTTCATCATTTGCCTCTTCCTCTTGAGCCTCTACCTCTATGTGCAAATTTTTCTTGAGAGGTGATGCCTTCATCATCATACTTTTTACCTTTGCCTATGTTATCCTTGTTCTTATTCTTATTTGCATGAATCAAAATACCAGACATTACCATTTGATTTTGAAACATCAGCAGACATCGTATTCATCATATGATGTTGAACCATGAGGAGCTTCTCAGAATCATCTACACTTGTGGATGCATAGTTATTTTTCTACCTTCTTTTATCTTGATTCTTCAACCTCCAATCATGTTAAAAATGTCAAGGTTTACCACAATTCCAACATTCTTTAGTGTCATTACCTGAATCATTTCTTTGGAAATTTATGTGGCTTCTTTGGCTCCCCCTACCTTGAAACTGTCCTCTACCTCTTACATGATTCTGTTGTTGAGTTGTTGATCTTGGTCTTGGTTACTGTTTCCTCTTCCACTTTTGAAACCTCTACCTTAGCCTCTTCCTCTGCCAAAGTAGAATACCTACTCAAAACTAGATTTTACTTGGGATTCTGAGTCCTCACAAAGATTCTTTTCTTCAATAATCAACATGGATACCAGATGAGAAAAATTATGAATATTTTCCCTGGTCTGCATAGAAGTTCTGAACTGCTTATATGTAGCTCCTAAACCACAAAGGCACACTTCCACCTTATCATCATCATCTACATTCATGCTAATAGATGCAAGTGACTCACATATTCTTTGGATTTTCAGAGTGTAGTCACTTATTGACATGCCCTTTTTCTCTAGTGTATGCAGCTCGTTCTTGAGTTGCAATTTCCGTGCCTTTGTATTGGTCTCATACAAGTGACCAAACTATTGCAAGCCTCTTTTGGAGTCTTGGCATCTTGTATGCACCCAATCATGCTATCATGTATGCTCATAGATAGCAAATACATTACCTTTCGTTCTCCTTGATTCCATTCTTCATACGCCCTTAATAGGTCTCTAGTCCAATTCCTCTCTGGTATTTGTAGAGCATTTTTGTTCTCTCCTTTGATGTACTTCTAGTAGACTTTTCCCATTAGGAAATTCTTCATCCTGAATCTCCAAGCATGGAAGCTATTCTTTTCCAACTTATTTCTCATAAGCTGACTCATTCCATTTATGTTTTCCATTTTTGCAGCAATTCATAACACTACGAAACACTACAAGTAGCACTTCTGCTTGAACATTGGCACACTATGACATGATAGTTCGATCTTAGCAAAACATAGTTTTCATGTATCAACAATACATGGAATTGCTCGAAATTCTGGATCTAGAATATATGAGTGTTGACAAAGAGGATGCAAGTTATAGTTTTGAGAATTGACTTGCTTTTTTTGTGGGCCCCACATTGTGGGCTCAAAATGGAGGTCGAAATGGATCTGAAACAAAAATCTGAGGTCATTTGTGAATCGTGCTTTCTCCAGGCCTTCTCATGACTCTTGAACTTCTGCCTTCTCCACGAGCTCTGGATAGCTACACTAGCTCTGATACCATGTCACAAGGAAGGAGATAAGGAACGGAGCTCACACACACACTCTCACGAAGCACACACACAGATTGAGGCAAGGAAGAATGATCTTCTTCTTCTTCTTCTATTAATAAAAGTAATGTACAAGAATGACCTAAAAACAACAATACAACAAGTGCAATATATAAAGAACAGTACATATGGGAAAATCCTAATGTCCATGAATGAGTGAGCTGGCAAGAAAACAAATGTGCCATCACTCTCGGTAGATAAATCTAGTAAAAATCAATGAAGTATCCCTGACATGTATCCGTGTAACCACTATACATGTGAGAGACATGAGAAAGTGATATGTGTCATCCTAGATCATCACATGTTGAGCTTAATATCTCAACACATGTGACATGAGGCACCTGAATCAACATACCAAAAATTACCATTTGATTTTGAAACATCAGCAGACATTGTATTCACCATGTGATTTTGGACCATGAATAGCTTCTCAGAGTCATCTGCACTTGTGGATGAATATTTTCTTTGTTGCCTTCTATTATTTTCATGATTCAAGCTATAATCACGTTGAAAGTGACCAAGTTTACCGCATACCCTGAATTCTTTACTCTCATTACCTGAATCATTTCTTTGGAAATTTTTGTGGCCTCTTTGACTCGAACTACCTCAAAACTATCCTCTACCTCTTGCGTGATTATGTTCTTGACCTTGGTCTTGGTTACTATTTCCTCTTCCACTTTTGAAGCTCCTTTGCTAGGGTAAAATACCTACTGAGAACCAATTTTTCTTTGGTATTTTGAGTCCTCACCAAGATTCTTTTCTTCAATTATCAGTATGGACACAATATTAAAAAAATTCAAAATATTTTCCCTCTTCATAATAGAATTTATGGACTCCGTATATTCAGCTCCCAAACAATGAAGGCACACTTCCACCTTATCATCATCATCTACATTGACACCAATGCATGCAAGTGACTTTCTTCTTGAACATTGCCACACTATGATGTAACAGTTTGATCTCAAAAAAACACAATTTTTCTGTATCAACAGTACATGGAATCTCTTGAAAATTTGGATCTAGAATATTTGAGTGTTTCCAAAGAGAATGCAAGTTATAGTTCTGTAAATTGAGCTATTTCCATGGGCCTCATCTTGTGGGCTCAAAAAAGAGGTTGTGATGACTTCAAAACTGAGATCTGAGAAAAATTAGTGATGCTAAATGACTAAGTCTTAAAAATATTTTGCTATGTTCTAGCTTCACACCAAATTTCATAGCAATGTGAGATTGTTTGTGAAGTGAGCATTCTCCTTGCCCTCTCATGTTTTTTCACCATCAGCCTTTTTCGTGAGCTCTCTACAGCCATACTAGCTCTGATACCATGTCAAGAGAAAGTAGATAAGGAAGAGAGCTCTCACACACTCTCACATACAAAGGGATGAGCACACATAGATTGAGACAAGGAAGAATGATCTTCTTCTTCTTACATAGAGAATATACAAGAATGACCTAATATAACAATACAACAAGTGTGATATATAATGGATATTACATAAGGAAAATCCTAATGTCTACGAATAAGTGAGCTCGTGGAAAACAAATGTGCCATAGCTCTCAATAGATAAATCTAGTAAAGGTCATTAAAGTATCCCTAACATATATCCGCATGACCACTATACATGTCAGAGAAATGAAAAAATGATATGTGTCATCCCTGATCATCAGATGTTGAGCTTGATATCTCAACAATTGAGAGCATACCACTTGTGCTCTACTTGTGCACCCATTTCCTTGGCCACTTATGCACCACATGTGCACCACTTTGCCAAATCACCACTTTGACAAGCCCAACACTTTCCTACCACACAATGGGCTCTCAATCCTACAAAGAAAATTGCAAAACCATGAGCAAAGATATGCCACCACAACACTTTTGAAAAGAACACATGAGCAATCTAGCTTGAGAAGGAAAGAGAGCTACTACAAGATGACACCAAAACCTGACTCTTGATCAAGTAGCTAAGATGGATGAGGGAAATGATGTTGCATCAATGGAGGAGAGGGATAGAGGATGGGGATAGTTGGATCATACAATTCTAGAGAGGATTAGGGGTAAATAAGGAAGGGGTAAGGAGGATTAGAGGGTTTGAGAATTGGTAAAAAGTCAAATGATGCATGTGAAAAATGTGAAACATGTGTGAAAATAAAGAGGGAATGGACCATGTGAAACATGTGGAGATGAAATAGTCACATGTGTAATGTGGCGAAAAAGAGAAGGTTCGACCAAAGGAAGGAAAATGGCTTGGTTTTGGAGAAATAATGAGCTCGGAGGGGTTAGAAACATGAAAATGACTCTAGTGTATAGAGCAACAGAGTATTCTTTTATAAGAAATAAAAAAAATAATGCTTTTTATACCTTTGTAGAAATTTTATACTAAGGTGGGTTGGTCAAGAAAGGGGGGATAAAGAGGGAGAGAGGGGAAGGGGGGGATATGTTAGATAATCAAGCTTGCATCATGCATGAGGAGGACTTGTTCCAGTCCTAAATCCACTATTGGAATGAGTCATAGTGATAGGATAACCTCTTGAGAATCTTATCCATGTCGAAACTTATTTATTGTATTTCATAAGGATCTCTTACGGATCTCTTATTCATGTAAAAGACTAGATTTTTTGTATTGTAAAAGGATAAAAGAAAAGTTCATATTCCACGAAGGTGGTTGAGTTTGGTGTCTACTTGTCACCAAAACAAAATCAAGATTAGATCTCTATCTTTCCTAGATTATAGGGAAGTGATTTGCTCATCACAACCACCGCGCCCATATTGATTTCAATTCACAACTCCTTTTAAAGAGTCATGGAAGACTCCAAGATTCTATACAAATACTCATAATCAATTGTACAATATGTTTAGATATACATTTGATCTTCAATTTTTTTCTTCTTCAAATCTTTGCATCATCTCTAACTAGCCTCCCTATGGCACATGGTTTCTTTACTAAGTACAAGAGGCCAAAAAGGAAACTATCGACAAGGTAAAAGAATTCGAGTGAAGAAACTTTAGTTCCAAATCATGAAATTCATGCAAGGTGGATGAAAAAAAAGGAAGAACAAGTTGATATTCAAAGTGATTCTACATATGAAACTAAGACTATGTGGGATATAGTTATGGAAGATACCAAAGATGAAGAAGAGCCTGTAGGTGCATTGATGGATAAGAACTGTATCAAAGAAATCTAGCTAGGAAACAAGGGTTATTCTCACCCTATACTAGTGGCCACATGGTTATGGAACTATCCTGAGATGCTTTCAAAGGTAGCCTCTTTTATGAAAATTTATGCAAATGTATTTGTATGAGATTACAAGGATTTGGAAGGAGTGCACAAAAGTTTTGGAGAACATAGGATTCCGTAGATTAAAAGAGCCAAACCAATAAGGGGAAAGAGCTATAGATTGAATCCAAAGTATGTTGAAGTTGTCTATCAAGAGGTCTAAAAAATGTTGAATGTTGGAATTAATATTATAGTGGACATTTAAAGAGGATTTCTCCCATGGTCTTTATGCCCAAAAAGAATACAAATAAAATCACAATATGTGTGTATTTTAGAGCATTTAACAAGGTAAAAATTTTGGATGGGTTCCCCATGCTCTTTGTAGAATAGGTATAGCAAAAGTGGTTGGACATACACTTTATAGTTTTAGGGATAAATTTAGTGGGTATAACGTGATATCCATCCATCTTGAGGGTCCGGACAAGACAACCTTCATCACACCATGGGGGACACATGTTTATGTTAAAATTCCTTTTCGACTAAGGAATGCCCCAAAAATTTTCAATAGAACTGTGAAAATTATTTTGGGATCTTTGGTTTTGGAGGCTATACGAATCTTCATGGATGCCTTTTCCTCCTTCTCAATTCTTGCACTAGTATTCCAATGGACAACTTAGATGATCATTTGTTCCGTTGTGACATATCTTGAATAGATGAAAGGACACAAAGTTGAAGTTGACTCCAAACAAGTACTACTTCCTAGTGACAAAAGGTATCCTGCTTGTACATGTGATGTTCGACAAAGGTATGTCCCTGACCTGGATAAAAGCATATCCACATTAACGCTATCTTGGACCAAGACACCAAAATGAATACAGAGGTTTTTGGGCCATATTGGTTACCATAGAAGATTCATTAAGATGAATGCAGATATAGCTAGTCCATAGCTTATCATGTTCTAAGATCCAAGATGGTGGCTGACCCAATCCTTGTCACACCTGATTGATGTAAATTTTTCCATGTCCATGTAGATGTCAGTTCCTATGTTGTGGAGGCAGTTCTCACACAGCATAGTGAGGACTATAAATTAGACATACCCATTTAAGGTAGATTGTGACCAAGGCTGAAAAGAATTATAGTATCACTAAGAGGGAAGCCTTGGCAATGGTTTTCGTAGTTCAATAATTTTTCCATTACCTATGAGAGGTAAAATTCTTCAAATTACATATCACCAACTACTAAGGCATCTATTAAACAAGCCACAAGCAACAACTAGAGTATGGACGTGGCTTTTATTGTTTCAAGAATTTGATCTCATTGTAGTGCATATACCACAAAAGGAAAATTTTATGGTTGATCATCTATCTCTGGTTAGCCTAAAGAACGAGATCATTGGAGTGGAGGAAACATTCCCTAATGCTAAGCTATTCATAGTTAAAACACAAGGGTGGTATGATGATATCAAAAAGATTATTAAGACATGTAAGTACCCACATAAAGCCAATTCTATGTAGATGAAGAGGTTGCCATTGAAGAGTAGGTCTTTTACATTTATTGAGGGAAAACTCTATAGATATGCTAGGGAAAAGTTACTTAGGAAATGCATGGAAGAAAAGGAGGTAAGTCACATTATCGAGATGGCACATGAAGTAACACGTGGTAGGAACCTTCTTGTCCATATTATGAGACAAAGAATCCTAGATGTTGGTTTATGGTGGGAAAAATTCTTCACGATGCAGAGAAAAGGGCTCAGGCATGTGATGCATGTCAGAGATGTGGTCTAAAACCCAGAAAGCAAAGACAACATATATTGGTTGTCTCCACAACATGGAAACCATTTGAGAAGTGGGGGTTAGATTTTATAGGCCCTATCTAATCATGCATCCTTTATGAGATAGGGTAAATATTTGCTATTCACCACTAACTATGCAACAAAGTGGGCCAAAGCTATTGCTTCTCTAGATTTCACAACCTAAATAGTTGTTGATTTCTTGTACAACAACATTTTTGTAGGTTTTGTTGTCCACTAGAAATTTACATTGATCAAGGAACACACTTTGTTAATAAAGCTTTGTATGAACTTTTTAACAAGTACACGTTCTCCATTTTACTTCCTATGCATATTATCCAAGGGCTAATGGACAAGCAAAGTCCAATAGCTCTTTTGAGAAAAGAATTTATGTTAAAGACCAATACCTAGGGCATAAGTTATTTAGGCACACTATGGGCCTACATGTTGGCATGCAAGGAAGCCACATGCTACTACCCCTTTCCATTTTTCTAGAGAGTAATTCCTATAGAGTCCTTTTAGTTTTATGTTGTTCTCCTTGAACAAAATTTGTGTATGTAAGAAAGGATCATGGGGTCTCCACTAGATTGCCAACACTCAACAAATTGGAGGAAATTTGACTAGATGCAGCAAAACATGTTTGGAATTTTTTCCCCTTTTCTAATGCACTTTTTCCATTTAATTCAAAGGAGAAAATGGATTTTCTCTAGTTTTCTTATGATTTGGCATTTTTTATTTTTTTCTTCTATTTTAAGTATTATTCCATAAAAAAAATATGGTCCCTTGCATTTGGTTAAAACAAAGATCCTTCATGTACTCTCTCTCTATTTCTCACTCTATCTATCTTTCTATCTCTCTCTTTCCATATCTCTCTATCCCTCTGTATCCTGAAGGAACTTGTAGTCACTTGAGAGTAGTAGAAACCTTTGATCAAGGTGTTGAAGTTTGTTCTAGCCAACAAGCACAAAACCTACAGAAGGTCACAAGAAGGCAAGTCTTGTGCTGCTCAAGCCAACTAGCACAAGACTTGCCTTCTAGATTTTCGAGAGTCTAATACACCTAATAATATTCAAATGGATTTAGAAAAACACCTTATGCACTTTGGAAGAACAACGGGAAATGGTTGATGAATAATAGATAAGTTTCTACAATCACTACTTAAGAAAACTTACTAATTTGAGTTCAATCCTACAAATTCAATTGCTCATAGCAATGGCGAGCTGAGTACAATTGATCAAATTACTTTTAGCTGAATGTCACTCATAGGGTTGAGTATCTAAGATGCACAAGAGAATGAATTATCATCAAATAATGTGCTAGTAATGAGCTTAGCTTTGATTAGTGGTAATCCCAACTTTTGAGGGATGTGTAGAGATAGATCCCCAAACATTAAATCTACATTTTCTCACACTCTAATAAACAAATAGATATAAACATCTGTATGCATGATTTAGACACTATTATCTTTCCAATGAAGGCTCATTCATAAAGTTTGGATCACTACAGAGAGCCAGCCTCTCAATTTGACTATAGTTGAAGAAGATGATGCATAGATTCAAAGAAGAGCAAAGTTGAAGATCAAATCTATATTGTGTATTGATCTAACATATTGTACATTTGATTATGAGTCTTTATATAGACTCTTGGAGTCTTCTAGTAGTCTTATAAGGAGGTTTGAGTTTGAATCCACGTAGACTTGGTGGTTGTGATGAGCAAACCACTTTCCTACCATCTAGGAAAAGTAGAGATATAATCTTGGTTTTGATTTCGTGACTAATTGAACACCAAACTCAACCACCTTCAAACTTGTGTAATATGAAATTTTCCGTTATCCTTTTAAAAGATTAAGCCTCTAGGACTTTACATGAATAAGAGGTCCTTATGAAATACAACAAATTATTTTCTACATGGATACTATTCTCAAGAGGTTATCCCATCACTATGACTCATTCCAAGAATGCATTTAGGACTAGAACAAGTCTCCTCAATCATGATACAAGCTTGATGATCTAATAGCTCCCCCTCTAGCTAAAGCATGCTTAAGTCTTCATTCTCTAATAAGTTGAATACCTTATATTGATTTGAATCTAGAAAGTTTGATTCCATCAAGTGCCTTTGTCATCATATCTGTAACCTACTTTTGAGCTAGAACAAAAGAAATGTCAAATATATCTTTTGAAATGATTTTCTCCTTGACGAAATGATAATGAACCTCTATGTGTTTGGTCCTTGCATGGAAGACAAGGTTTGTCGCCAGGTGCATAGAGTTTATATTATCTCCAAATATGTAAGATTTAGAAGTCCCCAATCTATATACAATTCTCTTAACAATATTTCTTATTGAGTTTCTATGGTCAAACCTCTATACTTTGCTTTATTTGAGGATAATGCAATTGTTGCTTGCTCCTTGGAACTCCATGACAGTAGCTTTGAACCTACAAATGCTAAGAATCTTGAAGTACTTTTTTGATCATCCTTAGATCATGCCCAATATGCATGTGAGTATAGCTTGAGATCCAATTCTAATGAATAAGGATGCAATATACCTTCATTGATTGTACCCTCAAGGTACTTGAGTAATCTCTTAGAAGCATCCATGTGAGTGCATTAATTGACTTAGCGCTCATGCACTATAAGAGATAGCTTCCCTTGTATGAGTAGTATAAATCAAGCTACCTACCAAGATTTGATACTTTTTAATGTCTTCAATCTCCTCACCTTCATAAACATTGAGTTTGTGATTCATTTTCAAAGGTTTACCTATATGTTTAGCATTCTTCATTTTGAACTTTAGGAGTAGATCTATTGTATCTCTTTTGAGTCAATTACATTCCTTGATTTGTGTATATGACCTGCATACCTAAGAAAAATGTGATCTCACCTAGATCTCAATCTTAAACTCTTCGTGTATATGCCCTATACTGCTTTGTATACCATCCAAGTCATCACCTGACACAATTATGTCATCTACATTTACACACAAATAGATGATCTCATTGTGAACCTTTTTGATGAATGAAGAAGGGTCTACATTGCTAGACTTTAAACCTTGATCTTATAACTACGTTACCAATCTAAAAAAATCCAACTTCTAGGAGCTTGTTTTAATACATAAAATGTCTTTTTGAGCTTGCATACATAAGAATTATAATTAGGGTTTTCAAAACCCAGGGGTTGTGACATCTATACCTCTTCACTAATCCACCCATTGAGAAAAGCATTCTTCACATCAAGTTGAAGTAGCTTCCCATTTCTTACAGGTACTACACTAACCAATGTCCTCATGATGATAATCTTGGCAATTGGTGAAGTATTTCAATGGCAATGCACCACAATGCAATCTCCTTCTTGAGAGCTTTATGATAATACCTTCAAAGTAGAAGCCTAAACTTCCACACGACACACACTACTCTGCATAGGGCTTGTAGATTACATAGGAAAAACAGGTACTACATAGTCTATGGACATAGATTTCTTAGGTCATACAAATCTGATCGAACTTATAATCTGTGGTTGACTAGGCCACTATATGTCTTATTAAAGAACATGTACAAATGTTTTCGGCAGCCATGAATACTAATGCTAACAATCTCCCACTAAAGGCCATTATGTCCAAAGTGACTATGGGAGACGAATAAAGAATGATAGATATTACCTGAGTGTAACTATGCAAACTACACCTTTCACATGATGGGCGTGTTACACAATATACAAGTAACGGTGTAAGATCATGAATCAAGTAGCCCCCATCAAGTGACAAGAGTTTTGAAGGCTATCTAGTGGTAGATCTTTACTTAAAGCATCTGTAGCATTATCTCGAGTGTCAACCTTCTCAAAAATAATGTGCTTGGTGGCTAAGAAATCTCTAATGAAGTGATACCTTACCTCAATATGCTTGGTCTTTGCATGATTGACTGGATTCTTAGCCAAAGCAATGACACTGACTATCAATGAGCAAACAAGGTACATGTTGAGGTAGACCCATATCAAAAGCAAGACAAGAAAGCCACACTGCTTCCTTACATGCCTCACTGCAATGTACTCTACTTGTGTGGTGGAAACAACTATACATTCTTGAAGACGAGATCTCCAAGAGATAGCAACTCCATCAAAATAAAAAATGTACCCTGATGTAGACTTTTGTTGCCTATACAACTAGCATAATCAAAATTTGTGTAACCAATAATGGATGCTTTCCCTCTACCCAAGCATAACACTTGTCCTTAGTTCTAGTCAGATATCTCAAAATCATCTTGATCGCTTCCCAATGCTTCTTGCCAAGGTTAGACAATTGCTTGCTCACAACTCCCAATGCAAATGCAATGTCTGGTCTCATAGCTATCATAGCATACATGGGAATACCAACAACAGATAAATATGGAATTTTAAACATGAATTCATTTTCCTCATTTGATTTGGGACAATAATCCTTGCTCAATTTCACATATGCGGGTTTAAGAGTACTCAATTCCTTTCCACCCTGCATATTGAACCTATGAAGTACTTTGCATATGTGCTCACTTTGACACAAGTATATGCATCTTTTACTCCTATCATGAGTAATGCACATGCCAAGAACATGTTTGGCATCCCCTGAATCCTTCATATCAAATGTCTGAATCAACTTCTTTTTGAGAATTGACAAGTCATAAGAGGACTTCCCAACAATCAATATATCATCGACATAAAGTATCAAGCATATCAAGCTGCCATTGAAGCATCTCTTTGTGTAGAGACAATTATCCTCATTACTTCTAGAATAGCCTTGAGTCTTCATAAAAGCATCAAAATTTTGGTACCATTGTTTAGGGGACTCTTTAAGTCCATATAAGCTCTTCTTCAACTTATAAACTAAACTTTCTTTGCATGAAACTACACAACCCTTTGGTTGTTCCATATAGATTTTGTCTAGAAGATCTTCATGCAAGAAAGCAATTTTCACATCCATTTAGACTAGCCCTAAGTCCTCCATTGCAAGGAATCCAAGAAACATACATAGGGTAGTCATCTTGACCACTAGAGAGAAGATTTCCTCAAAATCAACACATACTTTGGAGAAGCACTATGTGATGTTAATTTTAGCTTATATATCCATTTACGTGGTAAAGCTTTCGTACTCTTTGGCAAAGGTACTAAATCCCAAGTACCATTCTTGTGAATAGAATGCAACTCACTCTTCATGGTATGCTCCTACTTGACATGGCCCTTTGTCTACATAGCCTCTTTGTAGCAAGAAGGCTCAACAACATCTGAACAAAATACAAACCTAGAACATATCTATCAAGTGGATGTGAGACACATGTAGTCATATCCATGGTTGTTGAACACAAACATTTGCAAAACGATTTGACCAGACATTCTCTTGAACATCCCTATGTGCAAAAACTTTATGCATGCTAACTGGAGGACTAGTACCCTCAAACACCACTCTTCTCACTTCAACCTTTTTAATGGGTTGTTTATGCATCTTAGACTCATTGAAAATGATGTCATTGCTTCTGATAACTAACCAAGTTTGAAGATCCCATAAGCGATATCCAAACTGACCTTCTCTCCCATATCCAATAAAATCTATTTCTTTGACTTATGCTCCAACTTTTTTCTAAGATTCGTGGGTATATGAGCATATGCTTCACACATAAAAACTCGAAGATGATCATTGTGCCACTTTCAGGCCTCTGCTAGTACTAGGGGAAAGCTTAATCACTTGAACTGCAATCATTACTCCTTTTTCCCAAAAGCCTTTTGAATGGTTTGCATGATGTAGCATAGAAAATACTCTTGCCTAAATAGTTATATTCATCCTTTTAGCTATGCCATTTGTACTGGGGTATAAGAACTAGCTAGTGACAATGTGTGTTTTATGCACATTCCTAGTTTGCTTTCCATAAGGAAAATGCTCACAAAACGAAAATCACAGAAAGATAACACACATAGGTAGTGAAAATGAGAAAGATTTTCCATTCCACTATGAGATATGTGGTTCAAATGGTCATGCAAAATACAAGCCATAGGATGTTCAGTAATAGCTAACGAGTGTCCTTTCTTTGATACAAATAAAGGATAAAGTGAGCCAACTTTGCTTCCTTTTGCAATAACCATATTGCCCTTTGATATGCAAAAGGAGTGAACATAGAAAACCACCTTGTAACTGAGTTCATCAAGTTGACCAACTGACATCAAACTACATGATAACTGAGGTACATGGCATACATTATGCATAGTAACTTTTGAACCATCAATGAACTGCACAACCACATCTTCAATCTCAACAACATCACATTGATAGGAGTTAGCGAGTCTCACAGTACCAAGAGACTTCGTTGCATAATTAGAGAACCATTCTCTATGTGGTGTTAAATGGAAAGAAGCACCAAAATCTAGCAGAGATGTGTGGGAAAGAGAATTAGCCATGCACAGTACTATCAAATGTCAACACATCAGCATCATCAATCTTTATAGTTGAAGTAGATGGTGCAGGTAGCTGTTTAACATCCCATCAACATTCTACCCTTTACCTTTAGCATCCTTTAATGCATAGCAGTCTTTCTTCGTGCATTCTTTCTTATGAAAATAATAGCATTCAATATCCCTCTTCATTGATTTACTTCTACTCTTATTTTGTTGACCATTCTTTTCCTTGTTCTTGCTCCTACCACGTTGCTGATTCTTTCCTTGGTAAGAGACAAACATTTTATGCATCTCCACTCTAAGTGCCAACCATAGATTTTCTATGAATCCCATCACTCAAGGGTTCTCCACATATGTCATCATAGACCGGTTTACCACTGTTGGAGTTAGACGTCTACGGAAGCACGCGAACAGCACAAGGAAGAAGAAGAAGCTTGGAGCACAAACACACAATAATGAATGTATTACTAGAGAATGTACAAAGATAAGTAGCCCATTAGGGCAAAAGGCGTATATACAAGCTGAGGGGAAAAAACCTCCTAAAGAGGGAAAAAAGTGCCGCGGTGGTCCTAGAGTGTTCACACACATCACTACCTAAATATATCAACAAATCCCCCCTGGGAGTGATGCGGTGAACAAGGAGCTGGCACTCATGTATAAGGAAGTGCCAAGCTATGTGGAAATCACTCCACAAAAGGAAGTAAGCCCAAAGCTTTGCGGAAAGCTTCAAACTTCTCCCTAGGCAGAGCCTTCATGAAAAGGTCTGCAATGTTCTCCTACGTGGGCACATATGCCAAGCTGATCTCTCCAGCAGAGAACCTCTCCCTGACATAGTGATGATGCACCTCAATGTGCTTAGTGCGAGCATGGAACACAGGGTTCCTCGCAACTGCCAATGCGCTTTGACTGTCAGTGAAGATGGTGGTGGCAGAAGACTGGCCAACACCCAAATCAGCCATAAGGCGTCTGAGCCACACACACTCAATAGTCGCTGTGAAAGCTGCCCTATACTCAGCCTCACAACTGGAAGTGGCCACAGTAGGCTGCTTCTTGCTCAACCAAGATATACATGAGCTACCAAGCATGAAGCAAAAACCACTAGTGGACACACGAGTGTCATAGCAACCAGCCCAATCTGAGTCAGAAAAAGCATGCAAATCTGGCGGTAGTGATCCCCCCTTGGGATAAAACAACCCAAGTAGCCGAGTACCACTCAAGTAGCGAAAAATGCGCTTAACCGCCTTCCAATGCGTGACTCCTGGGCAATGCATAAACCTGCTCATCTGTGAGATAGCAAACTGAATATCTGGTCGAGTAATGCATAAGTAAATCAAGCATCCAATAGCCTGCTGATAGAGAACAACATCAAATGCATCTCTAGCATCATGAAAACTCAATCGTAAACTTGTCTCCATAGGAGTGGCAATAGGCTTACAGTCTTCAAGGCCAAAACGCTGCAATAATATGTCAATATATTTCGTTTGACACAAAGCCATTCCACCATCAACTTGCATAAACTGAATGCCCAAATAGTGATGCAAATGCCCCAAATCAGACATCTCAAATGAGGCATGCAAATCAACCTTAAAATCAGCAATATGTGTCTCAATAGGACCAGTAAGCAGCATGTCATCAACATAGACAACAATGATCAGAAGCACATCATTAGCACGCTTAACATATAAGGTGCTTTCCGTTGGACTGTTCTCAAAACCATGTGCAATCAGATAGGCATGTATCTTCTCATACCAAGAACGTGGTGCTTGCTTTAAACCATATAATGCCTTCTTTAACCTGCACACCTGGTTTTCATGCCCTTTTTGCACAAAGCCACGGGGCTGAAAAACATACACTTCTTCATGCAAGTCACCATTCAGAAATGCTGTTTTAATGTCCAACTGATGTACATTCCAACCATGATGGGCTGCAAGTGCACAAATGCTCCGAACAGTAGTCATACGGCATGTAGGTGCAAAGGTCTCATCAAAATCAATGCCTCTTTCCTGCGCATAACCCTTTGCAACAAGCCTAGCCTTATACCTGTCAACTGTACCATCAGGTTTATGCTTCAGCTTGTATACCCACTTAGTGCCAATGGCCTTCTTGCCAGGAGGCAAGTCACATAAAGACCATGTACCATTCTTCATGATAGCATCATATTCAGATTGCATAGCAGCCATCCAATTTTCTGAATTTTGTGCTTCATCAAAAGAAACAAGCTCATTCTCATCACAGAGACTAGACACAGCCATAGCATAGCAATCTGATGCAAAGGAGGCACTATGAGAGCCTGAACGAGTACGATATGATAAAGGTGAATCTAATTTGCTGTCACGCGAAGTCTGCACCAGCCATTTTGGCATAGTTTTTGCCTGCTCAATATCAGCTCTCTCATCAACAAGTGCATCATGTAAATCTGCATCAAAAATGGAATGATTTGCATCATCATATGAAACCTGCAAAGGCTGAGAAGTTGCCTCATTAGGACCAGCACTAGACTGTCCACCTGTAAAAAGAGGCATCAAAGTATCATACATGTCTTTGGAGCTAACAGATGTCTCCTTAGTACATGAAAGCAATGGCTGAATAACATCTTCCACAAAGACAACATCACGGCTAACCAGAATGCGTATAGTCTGTGGATGATACAGACGATAGCCTTTACTTTCAGAAGTGTACCCAACAAAAATACATTTTATTGCCTTATCATCCAATTTTCAGCGATGTTGTTCAGGCACTAATGCATATGCCAAACAACCAAAAACACACATATGAGCAACAGATGGCTTACGATCATGCCAATCCTCATATGGAGTGATAGACTGCAACGCTTTAGTGGGACACTTGTTCAGTACATATGCTGCACACATGACAGCCTCAAGCCAGAAACTATGTGGTAAAGCCTGACTTTTGACCATGCACCTTGCCATCTCCATGAGTGACCTGTTCTTTCGTTCAGCAACTCCATTCTGTTGAGGTGTATACGGCACTATACACTGGTGTTTTATCCCACGTTCAGCCAGAAATGCATTAAAATCTGAAGACATATATTCCCCCTCTCGATCAGAACGGAGGGTGCCCATTTTACATGCTGACATATTTTCAGCCAAAACCAAAAACTGTTTGAAGCACATGAACACTTTGGACTTTGCTTTGAGTGGATATACCCATGCATGCCTGGAAAAATCATCAATGAAAGTCACGAAGTAAAGGTAATTTCCAAAAGAGGGTGTCTACATAGGACCACAGACATCACTATGTACAAGCTGCAATTTCTGTGTAGCCCAAACTGAACCATCTTTTGGAAAGGATGAATGCTGCATTTTGCCCAAAATACAGCCCTCACAAACATGTTTTCCAGGTGCCTCAAGTTTGGGCAAAGAGAACACCATTTTTGATTTCTACAGGCATAGCAAACTAGCAAAATTCAGATGACCAAAGCGTGCATACCAAAGCTTTGCATCTGACATAGCCTGAGAATCATGAACTGCACATGCCGAATCATTCACAGATCTTTCATAGTCTATGAGCTTATACAGCCCACGACATAAAATGCCAGAAGCAATAATCACATCGCCATTTGAGAGATCATGAACTGTACACCTGTCATCAACAAATTTCACAACCAAGCCGATCTTGGCTAATGCAGAAACTGATAACAGGTTCTTTTTTATCCCTGGCACAAATAAAGCATCTGACAAAGTGAAAGAACTACCATCAGCAGTAGTCAAAATGATCTTACCAACTCCCATAACAGGATAAGAGGAGTTGTTGGCGCTTGTAACAGTATTCCCGTTAGGGGCAGGCTCGAGTGAAGAGAAGAAACTGCACTACGAGGTAATATGTTTGGTTGCCCCACTGTCAAAGTACCAAACATCTGAGTCTACTGCAGACATGCACTACTCATGAGAGGATGGGTCAAAACTGCAGACAGTAGTAAACACCCATTCTTCTTCCTGCACAAGATTTGCAGACTCTGTTTTTGGTGTAGAGGCCTCTGCAACAACCATTCCAGCCTCTTTCTTCTTTGCCTCTTTGGCAGCCAGTTTTGGACAGTTCTTTATGATATGATCATTTCCTTTACAGTACTTGCAAAACAATTTCTGCTTTTCTGATTTCTTCTCATCTTTATCCTGGTTCTTAGATTGTGCAGCATTTGCAGATTTCTGCTTACTAGTAGAAGAGCCCCATTTTCCTTTGCCCTTCTGACTAGCCAAGAAAGCTTGATCTGCAACACGCATAATGGACGTGTTCTGCCTGGACTGATCTTCCTGCAACAGAACAGAGACTAACTCCTCAAATGACAAGGCATTTGGATTGCCTTTCATCATTAACCGAAGAGTAGAAGCAAAACTTCGATATTAATCAGGAAGACCATTCAGAACGGTCTGCACAAGTGAGCTATCTGGTATAACCTCGTCAGTAGAAATCAACTGTTCCTTCAAGTCTTTGATCTTTGTTAGGAAACTGTCCATGGAATTACCTTCATTCATGTGCTCACTCTCCAACTGTTTTTGAAGGTAAGCAACACGAGCCTCATTCATAGCTTGGTACAATGTGGTTAGTGTATCCCAAGCATCCCTAGCTGTTCTGCAAGAGCGAATATGAGGAATAATGGCATGTTTGACAGACAAAGCTATCAATGCATGTGCCTGGGCATCTCTGCCATCCCAACGAGTTTGCTCTGCAGTAGGTGCAACAAAAACAGCAGCACGAACAGGAATCTGTGGAATATCATCTTTGACACCATCTTCATCAGCTCCAGCTTCTGTATTTGCAGTACCTATAGTTGCACGTGTAACAGGACGTCTTTCAACACCCTGCACAATGTTCCACAGTCCTTTTGCAACCAATACATGTCGCATCATATAAGCCCATAATGGGTAGTTGGTACCATCCAACTTATCCTCAACAACCAACATACGGAATACATCCCTGCTTTCAGCCATGGCCGGTGACTAAAATACCTTGATGCAAAAAATTGACTGTATCTCAAAAAGTTGAATGGAACTGCCCAGACGAGTTCTGCTAGACCTGTAGCAGACTTCGAGACGCTTAAACTGGCAAATAGAAACTGGTATATACCTTTGGCACAAAAAGACGAAATAGCCTGCACAAGCACTGTGATAGTGCGTTCGGAGGCCGAAACGAGCTTAGATCGTGATTTTGGCACCACAGAGTGAAGCCGTTTTGATCTCGGAAACACGCTGAGTATGCTCACCAAAATTCGTGCGATTTTGAGACTGCAAACGGAGGAGTGTCGATGGCACCCTAGATGAAGCGACGACCTGCTCTGATACCAATTGTTGGAGTTAGACGTCTGCGGAAGCACGCGAACAGCACAAGGAAGAAGAAGAAGCTTGGAGCACAAACACACAATACTGAATGTATTACTAGAGAATGTACAAAGATAAGTAGCCCATTAGGGCAAAAGGTGTATATACAAGCCGAGGGAAAAAAACCTCCTAAAGAGGGAAAAAAGTGCCCCGACGGTCCTAGAGTGTTCACACACATCACAACCTAAATATATCAACAACCACCAAGTGCACTATTGCTAATATCTATGCAAAACATATCCCATGATGATGGTAAGGTGCATAACAATAAGAGTGCTTTCATTTAATTATACATCTCCTTTTTTTGAGCCTATAACTAGGAGAATAAAGCATCAAACTCATTTAGATAAGAAGCAACACTATTTGTGTCCTTCATGTGAAGTTCATAATTTTATCATCAGATACACTTTATTTGACGTCGTTTCTTTTTCATATGTATTGATTAACTTCTTTCAAGTTGCTCTACACTTTCAGAGCCCAATACTGTAAATTAAACATTATCTGCTAGGTGCAATCGAATGGTGGACCGAGCCATTTCATCCAACTCATCCCAATCATCATCATCATCCATATCAACATGCTTCTTTGAGATTCCATTTATTGGTTTCCACTGTCTCCTCTAAATCAACACATCTTTAATCGGATTCTTCCGTAAAGCAAAGTTTGTGCCATCAAATTTTTGGATCTCAAAATGTTATTTTCCTTGCAAGTTATAGCTCCTCTTGGGAACATTGGAACTAGACCCAAATCCACTAGACGTGCTTGAGATTTGTGATGGCATGATTGTTGGAGCAGAACAATCAACAATTAGTGATTACATAAAACCCAAAAGTGGAAAAATGAATGGAAGATTGAAGATCAATTTCAAGAAAGAAGAGATTCAGAAACAAAGTTCTTTTGTACATTACTCTTGTAAATATTTTCAATGTATTTGGAAAATTGACGAGTTAGACTGGTATATATATATATAGATACATGTTCATAGTCGTAGTGTGAGATATAGAAGAGATAGAGAAGACAATAGATGTGAAGAATACAAGAATAGGAGAGAATGAGATGAACATTATGCATGTCATCCATCAGATGTATGAAAAATTATGAGAAGAAAAATCTTTCAGAGAATTGCACGTCGATCTTTTCTTTGATTCTCCTTCTGTAGTTAATCTTTTGAGAAATCCTTTTGAACATGTCTAAATCCATAGTTAATCCATCTATGTTAAAGTTTGAGAGTCCAATTGCAAATAGGCTGAGAGAATTTTGAATAGGAACATTCATATGTAGAAAGTTCTGAATGTTTTCTAAAACAGGTGCAGATTCGATGGTCAAAGAAATGGACAGTGCTCAGTGCATAGTGTAAAGCTTTACACAAATGAGGACTCAAAATTTAAGTTGAGAGGTAAGCCATTATGGCTAAAACCATTTGATTAAACGGGCTATAGTTTGGGAGAACCATAGCTTAGAAGTTATAGGTGTCAAAGTCATCATTACAGAGAGACAGTTTCAAACATAGGTACATTGTTTGAGTCATTTCTCACAATCTACTCAAGCATTTGAAGTGTTTTAACTTGGAGAAGATGCGCAACCTCTAGGCAACATACTCTACAAATTTTTATCAAAAACTTTACATGAATGATCAGTCAATGAATGATTAATGTGCAACATAATTTTTCTAAGAAGTGATTTTTTCACAGTTGATCAATTTCTTGATAGTTTGGTGATTGTTCTTTAAAATTAAGTGGAGTCTGAAGTTATTCTTGATATAGAGGTGGTCTAACATCAAGGATAGCTTGTTCTTTTGGAGATTTACACTCTCCATTAGTGGTATCAGAGCAGGTTATATCAAAATTGAGGAAAGGGAGACTCTGACTGCTGCAGACATACAAACTTTACATCTCGAAGGATCAAAAGGATAAAGTGTGAAGAAAGATTGAAGGAAGACACATAAAGGTTGTCAAAAGGATCAGAAGGAGCAACATTCGAAACTAAGGTACATTCATTCTTTATAAGGACTAAAGATTGAGACTACAAGTGAAGCAATGATGGGAGATAGTCTCCAAATTGAAAAGTTGGATAGAGAAAATTATCCAGCTTGGTCTATGAGAATGGAAGCTCATCTTATGAGCAAAGATCTGAGGGGATATATCACAAGAGAGGAAGAAAAGCCAGAGTTCAGAGACCCTAGTGTTCCAACTATGGAGGAGCTAGCAGATGTAAAGATTTGGATGAAGAAGGATGCTCAAGCAAGGAGCATAATCTACATGGCATTGAATGATTATTTGCTTCCTCATATTCGAGGACTTGAAAGTGCAAGTGACATTTGGAATGCTTTGGAAGAGCATTTTCTGAACACAACCAAATCAAGGAAAGCTTCATTATGGGCAAAGTTCACTACCTTCAAGAAGAAGGCTTCACAATCAATATCTGATTATGTGACAAAGATGAAGGACATTGCAGATTCTGTAGGTGCAGTGGATGAAGATATTGAAGAAGATAAATTGGTAAGACAAATTCTCATAGGGCTAAGAGGAGATGAGAAATGGAAGCCTTTTATTTTTTCTACAGAACTTTCATTAGATCATTTCACTCCTGATCTAAATCAATTGTTAGGACATATGCTAACTTTTGAGAATGATATCAAAGGAGATATTGATAAGAGTGCAGGTCATGCAATGTATTCTAAAGAAAAGAAGAGAGCTAACAAAGGAAAGCAACAATCAGTTGAAGATGAAGGTACTCCAAGCCAAGCAAACTTCCTAAGAGGAAGAGGAAGTGGCAGAAGTAGAGGAAGAGGCAAAAATAACAAAGATAATGTCAGAGCTTGTTGGATATGTGGTAAGACCAATAATCTATCTCATGATTGTTGGCACAATAATCAAAGCAATGGTAATTTTAATCAGAATTTTAATCAAAGAGGAAGAGGTGGCAGATATCAGAGAGGAAACTTCAGAGGTAGAGGTGGTAGGAATTCTTTTGGAAGAGGTGGAGGAAGAAACTTCCAAAATCAATCATATAATAATACCTACTACAATTATGCATCAGATCAGAAAGAAGATTCGACTCTTATTATGAATGCAACATGTGAAGCCTCACATGAAGACATGAGAGTATTTTATATTGACTCAGGATGTAGCAACCATCTGAGTGGAAACATTGCCTTGATGACTAATCTAGATTATAATGCAATTGATCATACAGTCCAAACAGGTGATAATACAAAGCACAAGGTAAAGTCAATTGGTTCATTCAAAGCCAAAGATGGAAGCACTCTTTTGAGTAAGGTTTTGTATGTTCCTACAATTCCTAAAAATCTGATAAGTGTAGGACAAATTGTGGAAAAAGGATATGAGGTAAGGTTCACTAATGATGGAGTTTATGTTGAAGACCCTAGTCAAGGGTATAAACAGATTGTTACAGGGAAGAAGGAAGGAAGGCTCTTCACATTAAAGGTACAAGGAAATATTGGACATGCTATGTTTGCATATGGAGAGCAAAAGGTGTCAGAATTGGATCTTTGGCACAAAAGACTTGGACATTTTAATGAGAGAGGTATCAAAGAAATGATAAACAATGTTTCAGTACTTGGATTGCCTAACATTGCAGGTCAACACATGACATACAGATGTGAAGTATGTCAGTTAGGTAAGGCTCATAAGCAATCATACAATAGGCATGGTTTTATGTATTCAGAAAGACTTGAATTGGTACATACAGATGTGTGGGGTCCTTCAAAGGACTTTAGTATAAATGGTTCAAGATATTATGTCATATATGTTGATGATGCTACCAGATGGATCACAATCTATGTGATCAAAGACAAATCAGAAGTGTTTAATACATTTAAACACTATCATGCATATGCAGAAAGAATTACAGGTCAAAAATTGAAGAGGTTAAGGTCAGATGGAGGGGGAGAGTATTTTTCTAATGAGTTCAGTGATTACTTGTGGAATGCAAGTATAAAGAGGGAAATTAGTTGCAGGTACTCTCCTCAACAAAATGGGGTAGCAGAAAGAAGAAATAGGACACTTGTTGAATTTGCAAGATCCATGTTGAAAGAGAAAAATTGTCCAAATTATTTATGGGCTGAGGCTGTAAACACAGCCACATATTTGGTTAATAGATTGCCTTGTAAAGCTTTGCAGGGTATGACACCATATGAAGCTTGGTGAGGTAAGAGACCTACCTTGGATCATTGTAAAATATTTGGATGCCTGGCATATGCATATGTGCCATCTCAATTGAGGCATAAATTGGAGCCCAAAGTAGAGAAGTATGTATTCATTGGTTATGATGACAAGCAGATGGGTTATAGGTTGTGGAGTCCATCCACAAAACAATTCCTTGTGTCCAAGGATGTTACATTTGATGAGCAAAGTACTTGGTATGCAGGTACATCTAATGTGTATGCAGAAGTTGAAGAAATTATGAATCAGAAGAAAGGTAAAACAAAGGTTCAGATATTTGATGAAGAAGAGAAAAATGAAATACAAGTTGGAGGTGAAGAAGTGCCAAGGTTTGATCCAGAATGTGATGAACCAAAAACTTCAAGAAGTGGAGAACTCAGGAGGTCTACAAGGCACAGATGGCAACCTACAAGGTATAGCTATGATACTTCATTCTTGACTACTAAGGATTATGCTTACATGATAAAAGCAGATGAAGATCCATCTACATATGATGAAGCCAAAGGGAAGAAGAATTGGGAAGAAGCTATGGAAGAGAAGTATGATGCATTGATGGAAAATCAGACATGGGATCTGGTTCCTAAACCTAATAGCCAGAAAATCATTGGATGTAAGTGGGTTTACAAAACAAAAAGACTTGCAGATGGAACTATGTCTAGGTACAAAGCGAGACTTGTTGTAAAGGGATATGCACAGACATATGGAGTGGACTATGATGAGACTTATAGTCCTGTGGCAAAAATGACAACCATCAGAATACTCATAGCAATTGATGCTTGCAAAGGTTGGAAATTGTCTCAATTAGATGTTAAAAATGCTTTTTTGAATGGTTACATTTCAGATGAAGTTTACATGGAGGAACTAGAAGGGTTCAAAGATCAAGTGTATCCAAATTATGTGTGTAAGCTCAAGAGAGCTTTGTATGGATTGAAGCAAGCCCCAAGGGCATGGAATTATAGGCTTGTAAAGTTCTTGAAGGAACTTGGATTTCAAGCATTAAAGGCAGATAGTAGCTTGCTAGTCAAAGCAAGTGAAGATGGATTTATTTATGTTTGTATTTATGTTGATGACATAATACTTACAGGAACAGATGATAAAGGCATACAAATGATTAAGAAACAGATGGAGAAAGAATTCAAAATCTGTGATTTGGGAAATCTATCATTCTTCTTGGGAATGGAGATTTCATATACTCAACATGGAGTATATGTAACTCAAGAAAGGTATCTGAAAAATTTGCTAACTAAATTTAAAATGGAAGATTGCAGGATAGCACCAACTCCAATGGAAGTGAATCATAGATTGACTAAATATGGAGGAGAAGAATTCAAAGATATGAAGTTCTATTAGAGTTTGGTGGGTAGCTTGATTTATGCTACATTAACAAGGCCTGATTTGTCATATGCCAATCGAATGTTATAGTAGAGTGATGGGAATAAGAAAAAATGACTCCATTTTGTTTTCCATCTTTGGCACGAAGGGAACTAAAAATGACAGCCTCCAAAGAGCTAAACGACTTTGTTCCAAAGATTTTTAGAAATGGAAGGACCTCTGATGCCAACTCAAAATGAATTGGATAAAACCATAGACTTGACTATTAGGACTGTGCCTCTTAAGACAAAGGATGGACCCTTAGTGGTATTTAGAGAGCCACATTCTTATTGGCCATGAAGTTCCTAATCCAAAGGGCATTAAATGGAAAATGGTAACAAGAGTGTAGATGTCCTAAGAAATAAGCAGCTATTGGATTTCTTTCAAGACTTTAATAGGATGTGGTGCTCAAATTGCTCTTTGATCCAGTGGAATCTCAAATTCAATGATCGTTGGCACTCTCTAATGGAACACAACAAATGTGATGCTCATGTGGAAAGTTTTGCACAAGGGAATTTGGACCAATGCTAAAGCTACTAATCAATAATGCCACACTATGGTGTATTGTCCTGATTAGAGGGTTCCTCTCGAGAGGAAGTAAAAAATAAAATAAAATTCCCAAAGTAGCATGGAAAATATGTTGCTTCCTTAAACAAGAAGGATGTCTGGGTGTGATTGTCCTTTAAAGATGGCCCACGATTTAGTAGCTAAGTGGGTCCTTAGATCCATTGATGTAGTGGATTTTTGGGCTTGTTTGAGTAAAAGGAAAAAAATTAGCATGTTTGTGTCTATTGATATAGGCCTTGGACGGATCGTAAACTTATAGATATGATTAGTTTCCTTTTACATTAGTTGGAAGTAATATTGTTCTTAATATGTGGAGAGCCTAGATTGAAGTTAAAGAACCCTATAAGTTCAAGTTTTCTTTACTTTCTCATAAAAACGTTGTGTTGGAAGATTCTATTTGGCATGGTTGGTTGGACTTCTTTGCAAGTTTTGAACCAAATATCAAACGGCACAAATGCTTCAAAGCATGATTCGTTTGCTAGAGATATTTTTACCAAAGTGAGGAAATTATGAGCTCTAAAACCATACCATCTTTTCCTAACTTTTCTAATGGTTGCAAACAGGTTTTGGTGAAATAGAAAGATCTTAGGTAGTTGCAGAGGCAATTTTTGGATTAGTTCCGAGCTGATGCTCATCAAGTTAGCTGAAGACACGTAAATGAACTTCAAGATAGACCGAGGATGGATTTCTTTTCTCACTAAAAAAACTCAATGATAGATGGAAATCAAAGTCGTCTAAGAAACAATGGAAGTATAGGCTCAATTGTTTATGGATGTTGCCCTTCAACATCAAACATGCAATCTTAAATGATGGTATTTGCAGGATCTATGGGGAATTCCAAGACACTCAACATTAATTCATGAATTGTATCATGGCTAGGAAATACTAGAGACTCATTCATAGATCCAATAATCTTATTAAGACTTACACTCTTGGATTTAAAGAAATATTCTTGGGATCCTATTACAGATTTGAAATTGTTCTTTAGAACCTTTGGAGAGGTAAAAATTCTTTGGTCATTTCAACTACCTAGAACTCCGCATTTGCCACCTGCTCCATGTCGACCAAGTGTTGGAGAAATGTGGTCATGAAGACACAACACATCTCGATGAAGACTCATAAGAATCTTCAAAACATTCATCGAACTAGAAGGGAAAATCTTTATTGAACTTAAGCACTCCCAATGCCTGATAAGACTCTTGAAAATCAGAAGCATGCTGATATACGAAGAACAAATTCAAAGAAAGAATCTACAAGAAAGGACAAACCTACCCAGAGAATAAGCAATCCCTTTCATGATGGTTATCCATGGGGTTGAGTGCCAGAGAGATGAAGCTTTTGAGAGTTTGCAAGCCTTTTCTCCTCATACACGAGATTGCATGGTGTCCATCTCTAGGGCTATCAAGCTTATTCACAAAAAAAGACAATAAAAATAGGATGTAAATTGGCATCCAATTATGATGCTACAAATAGGCAACAAGATCCTTGCTAAAGTTATTGCTAATCATATCGGTTGTCACTTACAAAATTGCTTCATCAAGGAGAGGTCCAGCCTCGAGGCTATTATTGATGTTTGGGAAGTTCTAGCTTTTGCTGAAGAGTCCAATCAAGATTGACTTTGACAAAGCTTATTATAGACTCGAGTGGGATTTCATTGTCCAATCTCTTAAAGACCTAGGGGGCAGTTGGGAATTCATTAAGATGGTCTCAACATTTCTAGTAAATGTGTTAGTGCAAATAAACATAAATGGCTAGCTTTCTCAAGCTATTCAATTAAAATGTTCTATCAGCAGGTTACCCTTAGCCCCTCTTGTCTTTGAAATCACTATCGATGGTCTCAACGACCTCCTTAAACATCATGCATGTTCACATCTTATTCAAGGCCTCTTTCTTCCCCTCAATCAATACCACATGATCATGAGACCCTTTGTTGATAACAAGAATACTTTTTAGCATTGATACCTTTTGCTATTGACTAAATACACTTGGTGAGGCTTTGGGTTTGAAAATAAACCCAAAGCCTAAAATACATTTTTTGAGGCTAAAATAGCTTTGAGGGTCATTACTAGAAATTCATCTCAAATTTTGGTTCATCATGACTGTCAAATGATCCTGAGGAGACAAATCTTCAAGCTTTTACGCATTCCAATGGGATTCGACATTTTGATGAGTGAGTGATAGAAGTAGGCTCTTTCTAAGCTTGATAGCATTTTGACATACTGAAAAGGTATGCAGATCAACTTGCTAGGGCATGCTATGGTGTTTAACATGTTCCTTCTTTCTTTGATTATTTACTTTCTCTCTCATTGGAGACGAAAGGCAAAAGAGATTGTCAAATTGGAAAGAATTTCTAGAAACCTTCTCTAAATGGGAGATCCTAACAAAATGGGTGTCGTGATGGGCTACTTGCATAAGCCAAAAAGTTCAAGCTGGTTTGGGCATTCTAATGGCTTGTTTCATGTTTTGAGAGTTGTTTCTACAAGTGGAAACCTTTGTTCCAAATCTTTCTAGATTTTTGGAGGCGCCAAGTGTTACCGTTAGTGTCCATGTGAAAGGCCAAATGGCCACCGGACACTTCTTTGTATATGTTCTTCAATAAAACATATAGTGGCCTGGTCAGTCACAGACTGTAAGTTCGACCGCATTTGTAAGACCTAAGAAGTCTGTCTTCGTGCTCCTTGTATACTGCGTTTTGTGCGTATTGTACAGCCTCTGTGCGGAGTACTGAGCGTGGCGTCAGGAGTTCGTTTTTCTACTCCGAGCATATCGTCGTGGAGCTCTTGAGAAGGAGAGTGCAAAAAGCTTTGTTCCTTTTGTGCGAGCGAAGCGAGCACCCCCCCCCCCCCCCCCCCCTTCTTTGTATATGTTCTTCAATAAAACATATAGTGGCCTGGTCAGTCACAGACTGTAAGTTCGACCGCATTTGTAAGACCTAAGAAGTCTGTCTTCGTGCTCCTTGTATACTGCGTTTTGTGCGTATTGTACAGCCTCTGTGCGGAGTACTGAGCGTGGCGTCAGGAGTTCGTTTTTCTACTCCGAGCATATCGTCGTGGAGCTCTTGAGAAGGAGAGTGCAAAAAGCTTTGTTCCTTTTGTGCGAGCGAAGCGAGCACCCCCCCCCATATAGTGGCCTGGTCAGTCACAGACTGTAAGTTCGACCGCATTTGTAAGACCTAAGAAGTCTGTCTTCGTGCTCCTTGTATACTGCGTTTTGTGCGTATTGTACAGCCTCTGTGCGGAGTACTGAGCGTGGCGTCAGGAGTTCGTTTTTCTACTCCAAGGCTTACGACTAAGGCGGCGACTAAGGCGGCGACCAAGGCATAGACCTTGGCATACCTTGTCATCCGAGTCACCGAAGTCACCGTTGGCGCCGTTGGCTGCGCGCGAGGGAGGACCTCAACGATCAAGGAATATAGAGGTTCCCGGTACTTCCCGGGAGGTCACCCATCCCAGTACTGTTCCCCCCAGAGCTCGCTTAACCGTGGTAATCTCTTGCCACTAAGCTACACTCTTGTGGTGTTTGAAGAAGGGGAAAGACTAAGGTTGACATTACCTTGAACAAGTTTTGTTCCCTCAAAGCTTCATTTTTGCTTTTAAAGCCTATTTCTGAAGCAATTTTGGGGTGTTTTTGGAGCCATTTCGGAGTACTTTCACACGTAGTTCTCTTCACACAGGTCCAAGAACATCAAGAAGAGTGTTCCTTGTACTTCTCAGACAATAAATATCAACCTTTGGGGCTGTATTTTCAGCCACACTCGTAAATCTACAGGTTTCTCGAGGGGTTTTCAGTTTTGGTGGGAGCAGTCGCTGCAAATTTATGCAGGTTTTTTAAAGCCTAAAACATCAGAGGTGACAGACACTTGCAGGTGTTATTGGCTAGTTTTTGGGCTGTGTATTCAGCCTTTCAGTGTCATTTTACTGCATATATTGAGCACATACACACCATGTACGCTTCTGTGGATACCGCTTATGTACGTCCATGTGGGCATTGATATGGCGGTTACGTTCTTTGCATAAAGCCTTTTACGTTTGATAAAGAGGGTCGTGGTGAGGTTTTCTTAACTGGGAGACACCCAGATGTCGGGGTCTCTTCGGTGATGCAGGTGGAAGACTTACCCAGCCTCGCCATAGGAGATGTATGATAGTTGTTCATAGGTGCTCGATAAGCCTAGTTGGCTTCTATTGGGTAACTGATTATATGCAGTGGAGTCAGTGATTCACTATGCAGGTAGACATGTCAGTACTTGCAGTTTTATGATACTTTGACACTGGTCATATGCTAATATTGCAGAGGATACTCTGGCAAAATTTTTCCAGATTTCTGGTTTAGTCAACTATATAGTGGTCGATTTACTCCTTGATACACTTATTTGTTGGTGTTTGGACTCTTCTAGCTCCATTATCATTCTATTCAGTTCTCTACGATCATGGCATCAGAGGTCTCAGGCACATCCGGTGGATCAGGGTCTAGTGCTAGCGTTCCGAGGAGGAGCTATAACTTGCAGGGCAAAGACCATTTTGAGATCCGAAAATTTGATGGCACAAACTTTGCTCTATGGAAGAATCAGATTAAAGATGTGCTGATTCAAAGAAGGCAATGGAAGCCAGTAAATGGGATTTCAAAGAAGCCTGACATGGATGAAGATGATTGGGATGAGTTAGATGAAATGGCCAGGTCTACCATTCGCTTGCACCTAGCAGATAATGTTTACTTTACAGTATTAGACTGTGAAAGTGCAGAGGAGCTTTGGAAGAAGTTATGCAATACATATGAAAAAGAGACGGCATCAAATAAAGTATATCTGATGAGAAAATTATACGACCTTCGTATGAAGGACACAGATAGTGTTGCTGCTCATCTAAATGAGTTTGATGCCATATTCTCCCAGTTACAGGCTCAGAAAATGGATATGGACAATGAAATGAAAGCAGTATTGCTATTATGCACCCTGCCATCATCATGGGATACATTTTGCACAGCTATTAGCAATAGTGCACCAGGTGGTAAACTCGTCTCTGATGACATATGTGGAGCACTCTTGAGTGAGGAGATTCGTAGGAAATCTATGGTTGGCACTCAGAGTGGAGATGCATATAATGTTCGTGATTCTTACCAAGGAAAGAATCAACAACGTGGCAGGAGCAAGAACAAGGAAAAGAATGGTCAACGGAATAAGAGCAGAAGTAAATCAAGGAAGAGGGATATTGAATGCCATTATTGTCATAAGAAAGGACACATGAAGAAAGACTGTTATGCATTAAAGAATGCTAAAGGTAAAGGACAGAATGTTGATGGGCATGTTAAACAGTTACCTGCACCATCTACTTCGACTATGAAGATTGAAGAAATTAATGCTATTTCTGATGATGCTGATGTGTTGACACTTGATAGTACTGTGCCATCTGAGGCACTTATGGCTGATTCTCTTTCCCACACCTGGCTGCTAGATTCTGGTGCTTCTTTCCATGTGACACCACATAGAGAATGGTTCTCTAATTATGCAGCAAAGTCTCTTGGTACCGTGAGACTTGGTGACTCTTACTAGTGTGATGTTGTGGGGATTGGAGATGTGGTTGTGCAGTTCATTGACGGTTCAAAATTTACTATGCATAATGTACGCCATGTACCTCAGTTATCACGCAGTTTGATGTCAGTTGGTCAACTTGATGACCTTGGTTACAAGGTGGTCTTCTATGCTCAGTCCTTTCGTATATCAAAGGGCAATATGGTTATTGCAAAAGGAAGGAAAGTTGGCTCACTTTACCCTTTATTTGTATCACAGAAAGAACACTTGTTAGCTGTTACTGAACAGCCTATGGCTTGTATTTGGCATGGTCGTTTGGGCCATATATCTCGTAGTGGAATGGAAAATCTTTCTCGTTTTGGCTACTTACCTGTGTTATCTTTCTCTGATTTTTCATTTTGTGAGCATTGTCAATATGGAAAGCAAACCAGAAATGTGCATAAAACGCACATTGACTCTTCAATTCAGCCTTTAGATCTTGTTCATACAGATGTGTGTGGTCCTATGCCCACTAGGTCCTTAGGTGGTTCTCTTTACTTTGTCACTTTCATAGATGATGCTACTAGAAAAGTCTGGGTATATCCTATCAAATCGAAGGATGATGTATTCCCTACTTTCAGAAAATGGCTTGCTTCAGTTGAGACTGAAAAAGGAACTAAGCTTAAGGCTTTACGTTCAGATAATGGGGGTGAGTATACCTCACATGAATTCAGCTTTTTCTGTCAGTGTAGAGGGATTCGTAGAGAGTTTACAGCTCCTTATACCCCAGTACAGAATGGTGTAGCTGAGAGGATGAATAGAACTATTCAAGATAGAGTAGTCTCTATGTTGCATCATGCAAACCTCTCACAAGGTTTTTGGGCAGAAGCAGTATTGACTGCAGTTCATGTGATTAACCTTTCACCTAGTACTGCCAAAGGTCTGAAAGTGGCACAAGAGTTATGGACAGGGAAACCACCATATTATGATCATCTTCGAGTTTTTGGGTGTGAAGCATATGTTCATATACCCAAGAATCTTAGACAGAAGTTGGACCATAAGTCAAAGAAATGCATTTTTCTTGGATATGGTCGAGAAGGACAATTTGGATATCGCTTATGGGATCCTGAAACACGGTCAGTGATCAGAAGTAGTGATGTCATTTTTAATGAGTCTAAGATGCATAAACAGCCGATTAAGGAGGTTGAAGTGAGAAGAGTGGTGTTTGAGGATACTAGTCCTCCGGTTAGCATGCATAAAAATGCTGCACATAGGGATGTTCAAGAGAATGTCCATTCAGATCAGTCTGCACATGTTCCTGTTCAGCAACCATTGAGACGTTCTGCACGTGTCTCATATCCACCTGATAGATATGTTCCAGGTTTGGATTTTGTTATGCTAACAGATGCCGGTGAGCCCTCTTGCTACAAAGAGGCTATGCAGACAGAGGATCATGTCAAGTGGGAGCGTGCCATGAAGAGTGAGTTGGATTCTATTCACAAGAATGGTACTTGGGACTTAGTACCTTTGCCAAAGGGCAGGAAAGCTTTACCATGTAAATGGGTATATAAGCTGAAATTCACATCAGATAGTGCTTCTCCAAAATATAAAGCACGACTTGTTGCAAAGGGTTTTAAGCAACAACATGGTGTTGATTTTGAGGAAATCTTCTCTCCAGTGGTCAAGATGACTACTTTGCGCATGTTGCTTGGATTCGTTGCAATGGAGGACTTAGAGCTAGTCCAAATGGATGTGAAAACAGCTTTCTTGCATGGAGATCTTACAGATGAGATCTATATGGAACAACCAGAGGGTTATGTAGTTCCTGGCAAGGAAAGTCTAGTTTGTAAGCTCAAGAAGAGCTTGTATGGACTTAAACAGTCTCCTAGACAATGGTACCAAAAGTTTGATGCTTTTATGAAGTCCCAAGGCTATTCTCGGAGCAATGAGGATCATTGTCTCTACACAAAGAGATGTTCTGATGGCAGCTTGATATGCTTGATACTTTACGTCGATGATATGTTGATTGCTGGGAAGTCCTCTTATGATTTGTCAATTCTCAAAAAGAAGTTGAGTCAGACATTTGATATGAAGGATTTGGGGGATGCCAAACATATTCTTGGCATGCGCATTACTCGTAATAGGAGTAAAAGATGCATATACTTGTCTCAAAGTGAGTACATATCCAAAGTACTTCATCGATTCAATATGCAGGGTGGAAAGGCATTGAGTACACCTTTACCCACATATGTGAAATTGAGCAAGGATGACTGCCCCAAATCAGATGAGGAAAAGGAATTCATGACCAAAATTCCCTATCAGTCTGCTGTTGGTAGTCTCATGTATGCTATGGTAGCTACGAGACCAGACATTGCATTTGCAGTGGGAGTTGTGAGCAGATATATGTCTAATCCTGGCAAGAAACATTGGGAAGCGGTCAAAATGATTTTGAGATATCTGAGTGGCACTAAGGACAAGTGTCTATGCTTAGGTAGAGGGAAAGCATCCATTATTGGTTACACAGATTCTGACTATGCTGGTTGTGTAGACAATCGTAAGTCTACATCAGGGTACATTTTTCATTTTGCTGGAGGTGCTATCTCTTGGAGATCTCGTCTTCAAGAATGTACAGCTGTTTCCACCACAGAAGCAGAGTATGTTGCAGCAAGTGAGGCATGTAAGGAAGCATTGTGGCTTTCTCGTCTTGCTTGCGATATGGGTTTGCCTCAGCATGTACCTCACTTGCTCAGTGATAGTCAGAGTGCCATTGCTTTGGCTAAGAATCCGGTCTATCATGCAAAGACCAAGCACATTGAGGTGAGGTATCACTTCATTAGAGATTGCTTAGCCACTGAGAGCATTATTCTTGAGAAGGTTCACACTCGAGATAATGCTGCAGATGCTTTGACTAAAGCTCTACCACATGATATTTTTTGACACTGTTGTCACTTGATGGGGGTTACTTGATTCTTGATCTTACACAGTCACTTGTATACTGTGTAACATGCCCATCAGGTGGGAGGTATAGTTTGTATACTTACACTCAGGTATTCTTTATCATTCTTTCTTTTTTCTCCCATAGTTACTCTGGCCATATTGGCCTTTAGTGGGAGATTGTTACCGTTAGTGTCCATGTGAAAGGCCAAATGGCCACCGGACACTTCTTTGTATATGTTCTTTAATAAAACATATAGTGGCCTGGTTAGTCACAGACTGTAAGTTCGACCGCATTTGTAAGACCTAAGAAGTCTGTCTTCGTGCTCCTTGTATACTGCGTTTTGTGCGTATTGTACAGCCTCTGTGCGGAGTACTGAGCGTGGCGTCAGGAGTTCGTTTTTCTACTCCGAGCATATTGTCGTGGAGCTCTTGAGAAGGAGAGTGCAGTGTGGTGCATCGCCATCCAAATACATCACCAAGGCTCAACAACTCTTATGCCCTTGATAGGGAACCAGATTGAATGGTTTTTTCTAATACTGGTAGCTCATTTCTAATCTACATTGATGTTGATAAAATGTTTCACCTTGTTACAACTCTTCCATAGGGAGCAAACTAAGCTTGAGCCTTCAGGAGTCACTTGATAGGGGGAGAATAAAATAGTGAGAAGATCAAGACCCTTCCACTCTAGAAAACCACAAGCTTGAGATAGCTCTTGTTCCTGAAAATTAGTTTAGTCCGAGAGGCATCTCTCTTGCTCCATGCTTTAATTAACCATTTGGCTGCCAACTTACTAGCCATCCCTTTTTTTTAGGACATTCACTCAGATAGGAGATTGGACTATGAAAAAATGGTGCCTCTTGCAGAGCACGTTCAATGTTTGGGAGTGCTAGTGGACTCACCTCCTTATTGGGTGACTCCCTTCACATGAGCGTCTTAGATGGAACAACAACATCAATCTTGATAAAATTCTGACATTCAAGAACAATGGGGACCTTCATGTCACACTAAATAGAAGATGATGTATTCGGACCAATGTAAAAGGCTAAACAAATTAGCAAAGCACCTCCATGGTGTAAACCATGCCTTCGTGGCAATGAGGACTTCAAACACCTCTTCTTTTCATACCCCAAGTCAATGGTGGAATGGTGCACCCTTGGGAAAATCATGTTACCTGTAGGGACAAATCAATTGGAAGTAAGCGCTATTTGGTGAAGCGATCGGTTGTTCCTCATCATTGTGGAATACTTTGTCTCTCCTCTCAGCAAGATTTGGAAAGAGAGGTGTGGCACCAACTTTGGTAGCCATCTTAAAGAATGGTTGATAAAAAAGTGTCTTTTCCTTTTAGGAAAAATGATTTCCAATTGTAAGAAGCTCCTGCCTTTAAGGCATCAGAGTGTTTTCCCCTGAGAATGTCAAGATTAAAAGCAAGTAGGGCCCCCATGAGGGAAACGAAAGGGTTATCAACCTTGTAATGTTTTCTAGCAATTATTGCTTTGTTTGGATTCAAGGGGTCCCATGGGTGCTGTGCCCGTTAACTCGTAGACTTGTTTTCTCTATTAATTAAAGTTTGGGAAAGCAAGCTATTGCCAAACTTCCTTTAAAAGAAGAAAATCAATGGTCCATCTGGAAACGAGGAACCAAGTAATTTTCCCCAAAGGCAAAAAACACTTTTTGTATATATGTAATGCCAACTTAAGAAAATAGTTTGGTATTGTACTCAGTCTTTAAAGACATCCTTAGATGACAATGAGTGTGTTATCAGGATATTTAGTGAGAACACACCTCTCCCCCCCAGTAAGTAGAGAGAATCTCTCCGTAAATTGTACTCTCCCATGAGATATTTGGCGTATTTTGCTCTTAGTTAGCCTCGTGGCTGGCATGCAAAGCTCATCATTAAATTTAATCTCTTTCTCGGGTTGTAAAAAAAAAAGATGTTTATATAAAGCATAGAATGTTTTTTTAATACACTTGCAAGGTTTTGAAAAACTCAAGCATCTAGCTTCTAGAAAACTGACAAATAAAAAACATTTCTTTTCAAG
Organism: Ceratopteris richardii; assembly: GCA_020310875.1. Lineage (NCBI taxonomy): Eukaryota > Viridiplantae > Streptophyta > Polypodiopsida > Polypodiales > Pteridaceae > Ceratopteris > Ceratopteris richardii. The sequence goes on from CM035438.1 coordinate 54,784,040, forward strand.
GTGGAGATTCTCAAGCAATCTCGGAATTAAGAAACGAAAATTTATTACTTTGAATGAAAGAAATTTTAATATTATAATATGAAGGTGGTTATGGAAAAGGTCGTCTATGCTCTCTTCTATGCTCCAAAAAGTTTCCCCAAGAGATTCTTCTCGAGTGATGGAAGTTTTTATTATATTTTTTTTCTTTGGATGGACACGCACTTTCTTCAATGGAATCAAATATTAATATTTATTTGCACTCAAGTAACTCAAGTATTAGAAAAAATAGGAAATATATAAAATAAAATAAAAACGGTTGAGACTTCAGTAGAGTGGGCAGGACCCGATAATAACAAAAGAGACAATTACAAGAGGGAATGGATCTCTAAGACTACAGAGAGAAGACTATTAAAAATCTAGTGGGAGAGTACAAGGAAAGGAGGGACTCCCTCCATTTACAAGGCTTGATTTAAAGAAGGTACTTGGATACAGAAAAACTCAAGAGGGAAGAGTCAACAATCTCTCCAAGGTGGAGTTGGCCAATTCTATAGAGGCCAAAAAATCATTTGGCGAGAACATCCTTATTTCCATTCCTAAAGAGCTTATGGTTCCTGCTTAACCAGATGTTCCAGAGGATGTAAGCTCTCCATAACTACCATAAAACAAGGTCCATGTTGACACATTCACCAATCAGAACATCTCTAAAGTTAATTTTGGGCCTTCTAACATTCTTAAAGAAATTATTAATAAGACCCCAAAACCTTTTGGAATCGTTATAGTTCAAAAAAATATGGGACAATTCCTCCATAATGTCACAAAAAGCACACATGCCATTGTTTAATTTAATACTTTTTGGCTTTAGCTCTAGTCCAAAGACCATTATGATCACCTAAAGGATAAAATCTTTGAGTACAAATGGGAAAGGCGCAAATACATTCTTCCATTGGTGAATATTCTAGTCAAGATTCCACTTGTTGTTGAGTTTGTCAATGATTCTTAAGATAGAACCCTTTTGCTTTTTCAAGTGTTTAGACATATCATCAACAAATTCTCCAACCTTCAAATGTCTAGTGGATGAGCATGAGCTAAGGCTAGCTTGCAACAAATTTAGAACTTGTAAGCAAGCAAAGGAAACATTAGCAAAATTTAAGATAGTACTAGGTTAATGATTAGCTCTCCATCATTTTGAAGATCATTCCAAGATTGAATACTAATTTTAAAGCAGTTATGTCCCTTAATGAAATCAATATCTATCAACTTGGATGGTCTTAATATCTTGAATTGCTTTGCAAAATATTGACAATGTCCTATGTACCCTTAGAGACCTTTTAGAGTAGGAATGGGGTTGTTTATTGATCCATAAGCAATTAAGATGCTTAACCTCCTCTAAGCTTTGAAATCAACTAAAGTCACCTAAATTATTGCACTAGAAAAATTGTTTGATATAGGCTATCATGAGATAACCAATGCTAGAAAATCTTTTCCATGATAGCATATCAAAGGGGCTAGCTATGGAAATCAAAGGTTGGTGGTTTACTCATTAATACATTTCTCTATGCAATCTTGGCCTTATATTAGGTTCCTTGCTCTTTACAAAGAGTGAAAGAACAATTTTTGCACTCCAAACCATTGATATGCACCTAAGAACTTGCTTTGCACAAAGCAATCATTTCCAAACAATAAGTGGTTTTGAGTGTGATTATTATTGCAACAGGTTTTAGCTTCGTTATGATGCTACAAATGTGCCTAGTTATGATCAAATAGCATTCAATTTCTTCTCCCCCACTACTAAAAGTTGGACTTACACTAGGGCAATTAAAAGCCTAATTTTTTGCCATAAGCTCACAAACTAATACTTTGTGACTCCCAAAATGAAACTCCAATTCCCCAAAATGCCTAAAATCAATGGCTCTAATTAGGGTAGATGTTCATGTGAACTTAATATTTTTTCACAAACGTTTTGATGATTTTTAAGATGCTTTCTGGTATGGGCTATTTATGGAAGGCACCTGATCTCTTTATTGGTCTTAAACTCTTTGAATTCTTATCCATAATGGCTCTACTCCATTCTAACTTCTTAGGTAAATTTTTAGCTATGACTACTGTTGATTAGGACTCTGAAGATGGTTTAGCATGATTCCCTAGATCTTTTGCCAAGGTCTTCACATCAAATGGCTAACAAGGGCACTCTAGGAATCCCAAATATGGCATTGAATGATTGCTCAACCTAGAGTATTGTCTATAATTTCTCTACTCTAGTCTCAATACTTAGGTTAATTTTTAGCTATGGCTACTACCAATTAGGACTCTCAAGATGGTTTGGCACAATTTCCTAGATCTTTTCCAAGGTCGCCACATATCAAATTGCTAACGAGAGAGCTCTAAGAATCCCTTATATGACATTGAGTGATTACTCAACCTAGAGTAGTCTTAGGGTTTCAAATGGAACTCTTTTCTTGGTTTCAAGTGATCTTTTAATGTTTAGGATGATAAGTCATTCTTCCCAAACATGCACACTACTTGAAGACATGAAACCCAAATTAATCTAGTCCTAAATGACTCAACCCCCTAGAGTTAGGAATTGTGTAACGTTTTGTCACAAAATGACTTTCGACTATTTTCCCCTATCCCATTGATGGTCTAGATGTTAGAAGATATGTGAGAAGCGTTCAATAAGCCTTGAAGTGACATCCAAGATTTGCTTTGGATAGAGCAATCGTTGTTGAGCACTAGTGCATTTTTGAGGTTCTTTTATTTCTCGTTTAGCTTTTGGATCACTTTGAGGCTTTAGGTTGATGCAATTCTTGAGTTCTAGATGTACTTTTATCTTGAGAAAATGCTTTATAACTTAGGGCAATCAATGAATTGACTTCATGGTTTTGGAATTTTGAATTTTCAAACATTACTTGACCTCACCAATGATGTTAGGTGTGCACAACTAGCCTCCAAAAATTCCCAACATCCAATGGAGCACTCCAACAATAGTCCTATGGGTTCTCGATCAACTTTATTTATAATGTCAAACCAATAGCCTTAACCTTCTAGCCAATGAAGCAATGATATTGTGCAAAGAGACTACACAATCAAGTACTTTATCTTTTTGTAGTACTTGAACGATGGATCTAAGACCTTCCCAAATTTAAATCAATTCCAAATGAGCACTTCAATGTGACGTGAGGTCTATGCCATGCTCCTTGATGCTCTAATTCTAATTAAGTATCAAAACCCTTTCCATTCCTAGATTCACCCTTGTATTGCACCCGCACAGTGGGTTTTTCAAGGTCTAATTTCATTCACATTTTGATCTCCCATTCAATCTTCCATACATCCCTTCAATGTCCTTTTACCCTATTAAGTGACCTAAGCATTATCAAGTAGCCAATTGAAAAAATTACCTCCTCCAAATGTTTTGAGAGATTACACTAAAAAACATAGTAGTCGGGTTCCTCTTTGCCACTTACAACCATTCTACCATGACAACGAGCAGTTCCACTCCCGTTTATAGCCTCCAACAATGCATGTGTAGTGTGCACATAGTGCTCTCATGCTAACCAAATGCTCATAGACACTGGTAGATCGCTTTGTGGATGGTTTGAATGAATTACACCAATCACTTAAGCTTCACAAATTGATGTTCCTTCTTTTTGGATTTTTGAGAAAGAAAATTCTACACAATCTAGATATTTTACCCAAAATAGCAAAATAATAACTTCAAAATGAAGATGATGATGCAATGCATCTATAAACAAACCCTATAATCTGTTCAAAGGCTAACCAAAAGTGTATACTATGAAAACAAAGATGTAAAATGCAAAAATTCCCTTCAAACATTCAAAAGACATGACTATCAAGATTTGAATGAAGTTACAATAAGGAATTAATATTCAATGCGCTTAATAGATGATCTATTTGATCAATTGAAGGTAGAAAAGATATTCTCAGAGCTTGGTCTTCGTCAAGGATTTACTTGATTAGGATATAATCTAAAGATGTTCTTAAGAAATCTTTCAAAACTTTTGGCATTTTCAATTCTTAATCATGCCTTTTGGACTAATGAATGCCCCGTCAATATTCATGACCCTAATTAGGAAAATTCATAGTTGATTTCCTTGATGAAACTATTTTCCACAGTCAAGATATAGCTATCCATTTGCAGCATTTGGAAAAGATTTTTCAGGTTTTGAGAGAGAACAATCTCTATGACAAAGAATCATAGTGTGGATCCTTTGAAAATGATTTACGTCATATGCTTATGTTGAATTCTCTAAGCTGCATTCAAATCTCCAATGACTTAGTAGGATCGATGAAGGCTAAGCATCAAGAAGATAGAGTTTTTAAATAATCCTAGAATAGGGCTCTAAGGTACATACTTATCATTTGAAGATAATCCTAAACATTATAGTTTCGAAGATGAATATCTTTTATACAAAAGAAAGACATTTGTACCTTGTGACCAACAACTTAGAAGGAAGGTTTTGTTTGAATGCCATGATGCTCCTAGGGTTGTTCATCCAAGAATCAATAAGATTTATGAATTAGTCAAAAGACAATTTTATTGACCAATTGAACATAAAGATTTATTATACTATGTACATAAATGTATAAAATATCAAGTTTTATCAACCAAGTGTACATAAACATGTACAATACTATGTACTTAAATGTACAAAATATCTAGTAAATAAAGCACATGAGTTCAAGGTAGGAGGCTTTTTGCATCCTTTGGAAGTTACCAATGGTAAATGGGAAAGTATTTCCATAGAATTTATTATGCATTTGCCTAGAACCTAGAGAGGACATGATGTAGTTTGGGTCATAATAGATCATTTGACAAAAATGGCTTGTTTCATTCGTGCTTGAACTACAATTAGAACTCAATAATTAGCTAAAATGTTTGTAGAACAACACTACTAGCTCTATGATTTACCACAAGACATAGTCAAAAAATTCACTAGTCATTTCTAGAGAGCTATTTTTAGTAGGTTAAAAAAAAAATTAAATATGAGCACATTGAAACATCCATAGACACATGGGAAACATAAAGCTCTTTCAAGATTTTGAAGCTCTTTCAAGATTCTTATAAAGGTTGGGCCTTTGTCTTATGAATTAAAGCTTCATGAAATTTCTCTAACTCATCCAATATTTCATGTTATTAGAATGTAAAGAAAAATGGTTGAGCAAGACAACATTGTATCTCTAGATACAATAGTCCAACCTATCTCACTTCAGAACATCCCTCATGAACCAAAGAAAAAACTATGCACTCGAGATAAAAAGACAAGGAATCATTTATATAAGAGTGACTAATTAAATGTAAGGATGGGAAAAAAGAAAGTGCCACTTGTGAATGAGTAAGTTCCGTCAAGAAAAGATTTCCCTCTGTTTCAACTTTAAGCTAGAAATGAGGCAAATCTTTCAGAGTGAACCCATCATTTACAAGATTAATCATGGTGCATAGGGGAATAGTCCAAATATTATACCTAGACACATTGTTGAGGGAAAAAATGTTAAAGGTTTAAAGAATGTTTTATATTTATGGGGCTATTGGCATGGGTTCTAATGTTAAAGACCCTTGGATTTCCTAGAGAAACCCTTGGAAACTTTTTGCAGAACCCTTGGGTTTTATTCAAGAACCCTTGGGTTTTATTCAAGAACCCTTGATTATTGTATTTCAATTGAATGTTTTGAACCTTAGGTTCTTATCCTAAGTTGAGGAGCCATAGTATTTGCATAGCTCAACTCAAGACCCCTTAAGGGTGTACATACAAGTCTAGAGCTCCTCACTTAAAAAACCATGTGATTTTCAAGTGATCACATGTCATTCCATGTGAACCCATATGATTGCTTGAGTGAGAAACACATTGAAGAAAACTTCATGGGAAACCATGTGACTTGGACACATGGCAAGCCTATACCTGGTAGGCTACATGTATTTATAATGGGTGGAGTTGGAAGGAAGGATATGTACTCTCACTCTCACAAGGTGTCATTATCTTCAACGCTTGGACAATTTACAACAGATATCCTTCAAGGTTCACTTAGTTTACACAAAAAATCTTTACTTGTATGCTTTTTAGTTCCTATCTCCTCACATGCATCACCTTGGACTTTACTTAATCCATTCAATGGATTGTGAATTCCCTTAAGATCTTCTTTAGAACATAAGGTATAGTTTTACTTCCAAAAAGTGAGCTTGGAACTAAGTGTCCCTAATATAGCAAACTATAGATGAGATGAAAGTGACAATCCCAAGGTTAGGGTCTAGCATTTAAGCATTCAAATACCTTTGGTCACCTTGGGTTATGCTCCTAGTGCAAATTTGAGTCACCCAATGGGTTCTCTTCCTCTAGAAAGAAATCCCCTACGTCCCCTTTTTGTCTCAATAACCCAAAATGGGCCCTTCTATCTTTCTAGAGCCACATTCTCTACTATTTCTTCACTGAAAGATTGAATTCCTAGATAGATTCCCTCTAGGCTATCACTAGGGGTATTCTTGGGCTTTCTTGTTATTTCTCATCCTACATGCCTTTGACCTCATGAATGCTTTCCTTTGATTTCATGACTTAAGATAATTTTTTTGATGCATGACAACCATCAATTGATGTTTTGGACAAAGGTTTGAAGTCAAAGTATGAAGCAAAGACCAATATATGAAGCTTGAAGTTAGTGCATGGTCAGAGAATGAAGACTTGTATATACATGTGTTGGAGACCTCTAAATCTCCAAAGCTTTGATCTATACTGATTTAAGATCTCCTCTATATCAGTTATAGACCAAAATTTACACAAATGTTATCTTCATTTACTAAAACTTTCAATTATCACTTCTCTGAGTGAAAATCTTCATCCTTCAATAGTCTGCTTCAAAGACTGACTTCATTACCTGCACATATCTTTAGATTTCTTCAAACCAATGATGCACATACCTCCACACTACCTTTGTGCAATCATATCAACCATTAGTCCTTCAAAAGAATCATTAAAACTTTAATTTGATCCTTAAGATCAAAAGTATGTCAAAAACTATTTTCCTGAACAAGCGACTTTGACATAGGTAACTTCTAAGGTTGATTTCTCACAGCACAGATCCCGTTTTGCTAAATGCTTTTGGCCGTAGCTTCCTTACCTTCTAACTTAGATTTTGAATGCTCACTTATCAAAAAATTTACATTGTGCACTGAGATCTAAGCAAAACATTGACACGAAAAAGTGCGCGACTTTGAGAGGTCTACCTGCAGACTTTACATACACATGTTCCTATTGATCATACTCACAACATGAAAGAAATTAGACCATGAAACTTTGAACATAGCTTCATTAGCTTCTAGATTAGATGTGTTCAAAAGGATTTCTAATCCAGATGATCAGACTGAGAGAAATCTACGAAATACTCGTTGTTATTTTTTGAAGATGACTCTCTTCACATCTATCTCTATGACACTTGTCCTCTAATGACTCTCTCATGTATTTCTTTACATCATTGACTTATATTTCCACCTGTAATGTACATATGTATACAAGATATCATTCTCAAATCTCTTCACTTTCTCAAATGACTTCTTGAACTTCAACCTGATCATTAACTTGCTTTAAGCTCTTTGTAACCATCGATTTGTGATTGCTTTGTTCCAACAGCTCCCCCTCAATCACTAATTGTGATTATTCCATTCTTCTTTACTCCTGCCATCTCTTTGAACCTCTGTAGCTTAGGTCCATCCAAGCTTTTTGTTAACATATCTGCAACTTGTTCTTTTGTTGAAGTATACAACACTCCAATCTCTTTATCAAATACCTTTTCCCTCAAGAAATGATACTGAATCTCTATATGCTTAGTCCTCGCATGAAAAACAGGGTTACCTGCCAAATACAATGAACTCATATTGTCTCCAAAAATAATTGGAGTACTCTGATCAGTTCCAAAACTTTTCAATAAGGTCTTTAACCATATCACTTCTTTTGCAGCCTCTACCATTCCTTTATACTCAGATTCTATGGATGACAAAGCAAATGTATGTTGCTTCTTTGAGCACCAAGAGACTAACTTATCTCAATATAATAGGGATACCCATGAGTGGACCTTCTATCATCTCAATCACCTGCCCAATCTGCATCACTAAACACTTTGATTCTTGTATCAGAAGTAAATCCATAATATAAACCTTCAGTTAGGGTTCTTTTGATATATCTGAGTACCCTTTGAGCTGCAATCCAATGAGTCTTCTTTAGACAATGCATAAATTGTGATAACACACCTACTGCATGTGATAGGTCTGGCCTTGTTAAGGTAGCATAGATTAGACTACCTACCAAACTTTGATATTTCTTCATATCACTGAATTCTTCACCTCCATATCTGCTCAACTTATGATTAAATGATACCCTTTGCTTTCAAAACTATAACCAACAAAAATACATTTCATTTCTTTATCATCTAATTTATTGTGTTGTTAGTTAGACACTAATGCATATGCCAAACAACCAAAGATAGGTAGATGAGCAATAGATGGCTTGCAACCATGCAAAGCCTCATATGGAGTGATAGAGTGCAATGCTTTGATGGGACACCTATTAAGTACATATACTACACACATAATAGCCTCAAGCCAAAAGCTATGTGGTAAAGCCTAACTCTTGATCATACATCTCGCCATTTCCATGAGTGACTACTTCTTTCTTTCAACAACCCCATTCTTTGAGCTGTTTACGACATTGAAACTAATGTTTTATCCCATGTTCAACCAGAAATGCATTAAAATCAGAAGGCATGTATTCCACCCCTCCATGAAAATGAAGGGTATTCATTTTGCATGCTGACAAGTGTTTAGTCAAAATTAGAAACTATTTGAAGCATATAAACACTTTGAACTTTGCTTTCAGTGGATACACCCATGTGCCCCTAAAGAAATCATCAATAAAGTTTACAAAGTAAAGGTAGTTCCCAAAAGAAGCTGTCTGCATAGGACCATAGACATCATTATGAACATGCTACGATTTTTTAGTAGATAAAACATAACCATCTTTTGGGAAGGAGGAATGCTGCATTTTTCCCAAAATATAGCCTTCACAAACATGTTTACAAGATGCCCCAAGTTTGGGTAGAGAGGACACGATTTCATATTTCTAGAGGTGTAGCAAACTAGAAAAAATGAGATGACCAAAACGTGGATGCAAAGCTTTGCATCTGGCATAGCCTGAGAATCTTCAACTGCACATGCTAAATCCTTCACAAACTTTGCATAATATCTGATCTTATATAGCCCATGACATATAATGCCAAAACCAATAATGACATCACCATTTGATAGATCATGAATTGTACATCTGTCATTAACAAAGTTCACATACTAGTTGATCTTGGCTAATGCTTAAACTTATTAGATTTTTCTTTCTCCCTAGCACAAATAAAACATCTAAAAATGTAAAAGAACTACCATCAACATTAGTCAAAATGATCTTACCAACTAACATGATAGGATAAGAGGAGTTGTTGGCACATGTGACAATATTCCTTATGGAGGCAGTCTCAAGTGAAGTGAGGAAACTGTGGTCCAAGGTAATATGTTTTGTTGCCCCACTATCGAAGTACCAAACATCTGAGTCTACTAAAGATATACACTGCTCATGAGAAGATGGGTGATAACTATAACGAGTACTAAATGCCCATTCTTTATTCTGCAAAAAAATTATCAGACTTTGTTTTAGGTGTAGAGGCCTTTACAATAACCATTCTAGCCTCTTTCTTCTTTTCCTCTTTTGCACCCAATTTTGGACAACTCTTTATGACATGAACATTTCCTTTACAGTATTTGCAAAACAATTTATACCTTCTTCTTGTCTTTTGTCATCGTTTTTTGATTGTGCAAAATTAGGAGATTTCTACTTACTAGTGGATGAGCTCCATTTACCTTTGCCCTTCTAACTAATTAGGAAAGATTGATCTGCAACACACATAATGGACCTATTTTGCCTCAATTGATCTTCCTGCAACAAGTCAGAGACTAACTCCTCAAATGTTAAGGCATTTGGATTGCCTTTCATCATCAATCATTTGGATTGCCTTTCATCATCAATCAAAGAGTAGAAGCAAAACTCTAATGTGAATCTAGAAGCCCATTCAAAATAGTGTGCACAAGTGAACTATCTAGCAAGACTTTACGAGTAGAAATAAACTGCTCCTTCATATCTATGATCTTTGTCAAAAAAAAATCTAAAGAATCTCCTTCATTCATATGCTCACTCTCCAACTATATTTAGAGGTAAGCAACACGAGCCCCATTTCTTCCTTACAAAGTGGTAAGTATATTCCAAGCATCCTTTGTTGTTTTGCAAGAGTGAATGTGAGGGATAATAGCACATTTGTCAAACAAAGCTATCAAAGCATGTGCCTAAGCATCTCTACTATCCCAAAAAAGTTGCTCACGAGTAAGTGCAACAGGAGCCACATCACGGACAAGAATTTTGAGATCATAATCTTCAACGCCATGTGGATCACCTTCAATAACTATATTTGCAGGTGTAGTCGATCGTCTTTCAGCACCCTGCACAATATTCCATATTCCTTTTGCAACCAATACATGATGCATCATATATGCGCATAATAGGTAATTTTTACTATCAAATCTATCCTCAACAAGAAACATATGGAATACATCATTGCTTTTAGCCATGGCCATAGACTAAAATAGCTTGATGCAAAAAAAATGATTGTATCTCAAAAAGTTGAATAGAACTACCCTCTCAAGCTCTATTGGATCTATAGTAGACTTTGAGGTAGTTGTAGTAGAAAATGAAAACCTCTATATATGTTTGGCACAAAAAGATGAAATTGCTTGCACAAGCGCTATGATTTGAAAGCCTAAATGAGCTCAAATCATGATTTCAACATCACATAGCAAAGCTATTTTGAACCCCTAATTTCCTTAAGTATACTCACCAATTTTCATGAAATTCTAAGGCTCTCATTAGAGGGGTGCTGATTGTGAGGACATGGATTGGTATGTTCCAGAGATGAGTTAGTGTTGCACAAAACCTACTCTCCAGCCAAGTTAGGTCCAAGGATGTTCAGTAGAATCATTTGGCTTCATAATAATGAATTTAGACCCACTAAGTGCTTTGGAACATTATTCCCAAAAGTTTCCACCAAAAGAGATAACTTGCATATGCAAGGAATGTGAAGAAACCTTCTATTTTGGGAATGTAGGTACTTAGGGTTTTGCTCAGAGCTCACATCCTAGTATGAATTGACCAAAGAGTTTTTTCACACATGTAATCAAGAGTATAGCTAACTAAAGCAAGTTATTTCATGAATTTAGAGACACTATACACTAAGAAATGAGTTTATAAACTCAAGGAGGTCATCTTGACATTTCAGGAACAAGAGTATGGGCAAACATAGTTGACTTCCTCACTTATATCTCGAGATTGGCTAGACTAAAGCTAATCAAACTTGATATATAGATAGTAGACAATTCACTATAACTATACCAAGTTTACTTGTAGCAAATGATTGAGTACTCACAGAGGAATTGCTTCTGCAAAATCGCTAAAATAATGAGGAGGGAAGGATTTGCCTTGCTTACCATAAATCCTTTATCCTGCAAATAAGTGACTAACCTATGATTCAAAGCACTAGGAGCTTGCTTTAAGCCATACAAGGATTTCTTCAACCAAAATACATATCCTGGGTATGATTGATCTTCAAATCCAGGAGGTTGAGCCATGTATACCTCCTCAAAAACTCAACCATTTAGAAAAGAACTTTTAACATCCATTTGATAGATATTCCAATTCTTAGAAGATGATACACACATGGGTACTCTAATTCTAGGAATCTTTGCTGCAGGTGAGAATGTCTCTTCATAATCAATACCTCGGGTTTGAGCAAACCCTTTGGCTACAAGCCTTGCTTTGTACTTATTAATTGAACCATCACAATTCTTCTTTACCTTGTAAATCCACCTTGAACCAGTGTCCTTCATAGATAACTTCTTGGGAATTGATTCCCAAGTCCCATTGTCTTATAGAGCTTCTACCTCTTCTTCCATGGCATCTCTGCATTCTAGTTTCTTCCTTGCTTCTTCATTTTTAGATAGTTCTTCTGCGTTTGTAGCATGTGCTATGCAAATTGAATGCTTAGTGACCAAAGATGTCTCATAAAGATACCTCTTTGGTCTCCCTTTCTCTCTAATAGATCTCATTATAGTTTTTGAGATGATTCTGCAACATCTCTCAAGTCATGTGCTTTAGCTTTGCCTTTCGAGTTCCAAGAATTGATTTCTCTTCTTGGATCTTGTATTCTTCATTAGAGTCACTTTATTCTTCATGTGTATGCTCATTCCTCTTTGAAAATTTTCGAAAGACTTCCTATAGCTCATATGGAAGTTTGATTTTCCTGCAATCATCTTCAAACCAAGATTTGTTTTCATCAAATACAACATCTCTACTTACAATGAAACCTTCATTGTTTGAATTGTATAAGCTATAACCTTTATGATTAAGGTCATAGCCAACAAAGATGCACTTTTTTGCCTTTGGATCTAATTTTCATCAAATACAACATCTCTACTTACAATGAAACCTTCATTGTTTGAATTGTATAAGCTATAACCTTTATGATTAAGGTCATAGCCAACAAAGATGCACTTTTTTGCCTTTGGATCTACTTATATTTTCATTTATCAATAAATTTAAAATGTTCAAATTGTTTTCTTTGGTCTTAAGATTGTAAGTACTCTAGTTTGAATTGATAATTTTTTCTTGTATTTTTCTTTCTAAGCTTTGAGTTTTTACACCAAATTTTACTTTTATGGAAATTGTATTTTTTTATATATTTTAACATAAAGTTTTTTTAATTTGTTTTTGGAATTTTACGTAGTACTAAAAAATAGGAAAACAAGAAATAACAATAAATAACTAAATGGATAAAGTAACACTAACTTTCTAGAATAGAAATCTTTTCTTGTAGTGTTAAAGTAAATTCTAATATGCAGTTGCTAAGCAAAAAATAGTCTTTTTTATAATGTTTTAATGATTTGTAAATGCAAGTGTAATGCTCTTTCCTAATGTAGTGTGAAATTAAAACAATCCTTTTATGTTTAGTAAGGGCAAGCGATGTGTTGGTACAAAAGTGAAACAACTTGAAAACTCTTTACCTTAGGTTGTTCAATGCAGAAGCTCTAATGTGCATAGTGGGATTTGCTTTTCTTTACCAAAACATTTTTATAAATAAATCTTAAGTACAAAACTAGAAATGATCGTGCAATAATAATCTTCTTTTTTATTGATGGGGGAGAAAGAAGTGGCGAGGCTCCTCCGTCTTGATTTCCCCTCTTCCCGTGGAGGTGCTAAGTTCCTTAATGAACAGCCCTCAACAACCAAGAAAAAGGGTATGTGCCTACAAGGTCTCAACTTGTCTTTGCAGTTGATTAAACTCCTTTCCCAACTCACTTGCAAAGCTAGAAGAATATAAAGGTTAAATTTTTAATCAATACCAAAACATACTTAATATTCCTAAGCACGCAATTGTCACGATTCATGTCGTGCTCACCAAATGTCAAGGGATGTGAATGGAGACCAATGGCAAATCAAAACTAAACTTGCTATAGCTTCATTGTGTTTTTTAGTGTACTTTAAGATGTAAGTGGTGTTTTAGTGATGTGAAAAGTGTTTATCTAGGTGCTAATGGCCTAATCTAAATTATTACCATAAGGTTCTTTAACTAGAAATCTAGATAGACAATATTCATATGATGAAGAGACTAAGGTTTCACTACTAATGCGGTCTTTTATGAATTCCTCTTCTTCTAATTCTATATTAGCTACATTCTGCTTAGGTTGAGTGGTAGTATTTATAGGCGGAGGTAATAAACACTCAAAAATGAAAGATGTAGAAATGGTATTTTCATTTGTAGAATTATTACTCATAGAATCATTTGTAGATTCGTTACTCACAGACTCATTCATAGACTCATGACTCATAGACATCAGAAACAAATATAGAATAATATAAATTGCCAATTGATCAATGATTAATTTTAAAACTATTTTCTTTATAATTCTAATGAATGGAAACTACGTCAATAACCTTATACAACTATAAGTAAGAATGCTAGAATAATTAGTCAAAATCCTAATACAATTTTAAGCTAAAATGTAAGTAAAGTTTAAGAAGTGGTGCGACTCCAATCTCGCGATCTTTATTGCTTGTAAATGCTTGTCAATGTTCTTCAATGCTCATGAAATTCTCTGCAAGAAAAAAGCCATCAAAAAGTAACATAACTACATTTTATGAAACATAAAACATACTCATTACTTTCAACTCTTATCATATATATGTATGCACCTACATTCAATTCTTCATGCATACATGTAACATGCTCATGCATTCTCATACATACATGTAACATGCTCATGCATTCTCTTTGTATGCATCTAACCTGAACATATATTCTCTTTCATCTCATGCATTCATGCACTCTTATATACATATGCATACACTTATATATATGCATGCTTTCATACATATTTACCTTCTCTCACATACATGCTAACACATTCTCATAAATTCATATTCATGCTAACACACATACTCATGCATGCTAACACATTCTCATAAATTCATATTCATGCTAACACACATTCACATTCATGCTAACACATTCTCACATATGCTAACACAACATCCTCATAAATTCATATTCATGCTAACACACAACCTCATGTATGCTAACACATTCTCATAAAATCATATTCATGCTAACACACATTCACATTCATGCTAACACATTCTCACATATGCTAATACAACATCCTCATAAACTCATATTCATGCTAACACACATCCTCATGATTGCTAACACATTCTTACACATGCTAACACACATTCTCATGTATGCTAACATATTCTCATACTCATACATACATACATACATATGCATACAATTACCTCTTATACACATACATATGCATTCATACTTCAGTCATTCATACATACTTATGCATATGCAGTTATGCATTTATATATGTTCATAAACATGCACATGCACTCATATTTATACTTATCATGGACATGTATTGCCCATTTGTGCATCTTCATCAGGAAATCTCATACACACATGCATTTAACATGCACATGCATTTAACATGCACATGCATTCTCACTTGATACTTTTATGAGCATCAGTATCTAATATCATGCATACTCATCCATGCCTATACATCGTGCTCTCATCATATGAATGCTTGCTTTTCATGCATATATATATATATATATATATATATATATATATATATATATATATATATATATATATATATATATATATATATATATATATATATATATATATATATATATATATATATATATATATCATGCATACATGCATCTCACATCACTCTCATGCATGCATACATTAGCTCTCATATGCATGCATTCACACTATCACATGCATCTAATATGCATATATCATGTTCATGCACACTCTCATATGCATCTATGCACATGTAAGGAGATGCTCACATTCACATGCATTCATGCACACATGCATGCTCACTCTCACGCACATGCTTATATATCACATGCATTCATACATCACTTCTCTTATACACATGTACGCATATGGATACAATCAACTACACTCACAAGTATGCACTCATACATATATCACTCATACACGCATACACATATCACCTATAAATATGTTTATGCATTTTCACATCATACTCATACTACATGCATTTTATATATACTCATAAACATGCATAGAGTCATATGTATATGCATCTAACCTTCATACTCTCACATGCATGCATATGCCTCATGCATACATACATGTAGTTACTCATATGCATACATACATGCACTTACTCATATGCATACATACTTATGCATGCACATGTACACACTACATTCATCATGCATATATGCACACATACTCACGTACACATGCATTCAACCATTCACATGTATGTTCTTATGCATATATGCATTTATCTTAATCATGCTTCTCCATCTCTCTCTCTCTCTGCTTTTTGAAAGCTCAATCATACATTCAATATTTTCTTCAAGTGAAATTAATTCTAAGTTCTAAAATATTTTTCATTTCCTTTTTTGAATGTTTTTGTAAGTTTTTCTTTTTTAACAAGATGCAAACTAGTAGTAGGAGTACAAACTAGAAAGTTTTCAAACTTATATACATCATCAGGCGAGACATCAAACCATTGTCCACTATTGTCTCGCTCAATAGTGGAATTTAATAGAAATTTTGATCATAATAGGCCCCTAATTCTCTAATAGTTGGTGAATCTTCACACACATGATTGTATGAGTCAATGGGGTATCTTCATAGATTTTTCCTATTTCTTGAATGATTAGGACAAATTTTCATTACTTGCAAGGAATCCATCCCAAATTTAGAACGAATTCTTGCATATGCCGACCCATCATTCATAGCTTTCGTTTCCATCCTCATTTCTCCTTTAAATGGTTGTCCTAGAATTACTTCATAAGAACAATCGTCTTGTACAAAAAAATGAAATGCTTCTCGAACACCTCCTATCATAATAGGCACATGTGCACATGCACCTAATAAGATCCTTGATCTGTTATCGGCTGTTCTCATTCTCCAGCCATGTTCTTTATCAATAGGCCATCTAAATTTATCGAAGAACTTTTCTGATTATGTTTATCTCTGAGCCTGAATCAATCGGGGCCAAAGCTAAGCACAAATTTTTTTCATCACCAATCCAAATTTTTACCTTTGGAGTTCCACACAGACCGTTCCTATTTCACCTCCCACACGTCGAGTCTCTCCTATACATCCTACCTCCCCTCGACCATCCATGTCCTTTGATAGTGCCGTGTCAGAAACCTTTGTTGCCTCCATTCCTCTCACCCTTTCCATACCCACACAACCTAGCCTCCCTCCTAGGACGTCCAACCTTCTATCAAGTCCATTTCTCCATCCATCCGTCCCTTCCTTCCCCATCCCTCAAAGACCCCTATTCCCATTTCCCCCTCCATTGACCTTCTCCCCCATCTCACCTCCCCGACCCACTGTATTTCCTATCTCCCCTCTCCACCAAGCAATCCGAGAAACCCCATTTGTAAATTATTCGGCAACCTTTGTAAATCCTATTTTCACACCCAAACATGCATCCATTGTCACTCCACTATTCATAGTCACAACACTCGATACAACATCCAACAACATGGACATATCACTACCCACTGCACCACCACTCACCTCATCCATTTCACCACCACATCTAAGCACATCACATTTCTCCACAGTCACCACTGCATCCACTTTCCCATCCCTATTTCCCCTTCCCCTTGCATCAACACCCACACCCACAACATCTTCACTCACTCCCCTACTAATATTATCACCCACAATCGACACCCCATTCCGTCAAATGTTTGCATGTATGACACAAGTGAGAGATGAATTTGTATCTGTAGGCACCAGTCCAGACGCTACAACAAATGACTGCACACCTCCAGGTGCAACTAAAATCATTATCAATCAAGAACGCCTCCCTTAACACATGTTACCAAGAGCTAAGCCAGGCCTTCCATACACTAGAACTAGAAGGTGAACAGAAGACAAAAGAGGCCATTACAGATATCGACAATTTGTTAAAGGTTCAAACCATTTGCAATGCAACACTCACTAGAAACATAGGACTACTAAGAGGCCACCTAGTAGCAGCCAAAGAAGAGAATCAACACTTGCAAGAATAGAATAGAGAGAACCTTGAAGCTGCTTTAGATCAACCGGATGAACCCTTGAGTCCTGGCCGTTTCAAAGTTGTCCCCTCTGAATCCATGAAGATACTATTGGAAGATCATGTCAGACTACTAGAGGATTATGATAGTATGAACAAGGAATACCAGAAGCTCAGGGAAGAATACAAAATATTACAGTTACAAGCACCTATACAACAAGCACCACTAGCTCCTATGGCCACATCTCCTGAGATCATCGAGGAACTCAATGCTTTACATGCCCAGGTATTGAATCTTCAAACACAGATAGCAGCATACAAAGAACCCCCAAGGACAGATTTCCCACCAAAACTACCAGCAGATGAAGAAATAGTGACTATCCCTGTGGAGGACACTTTTGAAGAAGCCTACGAACCCCAACCCATCCCTGCTTTGAACTCCCTACTCCGGCATGGATGAAGACAGTAGAAGAACTGGGCAAAACCCATTCAGCACGTGTGGAGGCTCAATTACACGCAATGGCTATGATCGAGGAACGTATTTTACAATCCCCATATTTCGCTCACTTGGCCCCTCACAGGTATATATCTGGGCATGAGCTTCAATATAAGCCATATTTTATGTTTATGGCAGAATACCAATTGGCCATTGAAAAAGAGACAGGTAAGAAACCCTCCCATGCAAATCAGTTTAAGCCTGAAGACTTGCCACCAGAAGCCCAGAGAGGAGAAACATTTCAACCAAATTGGCAGTAGGAATTATTATAGCAATACGCCAAAATGATGGGCACATGGGTCAAGGCACCCCTGCATTTAAAGTACAACCCATGTTGGGGACCGATACCACGTCCTCGCTCCTCGAAGGCCTTTACAATCAAAGTACATAACAATAAGCAGTGTAAAGACTGGTTAAATTATCCGTATTTCACTCCACCCTGTGGACCACCTATTGTAGGCTACATGATGCCAACAATTCACCATTGGCTCCCCCGCTTACATCGCATGGACAACGTAGCTACACATATGATAGTAAAAATATTTGACATGATGCAGATAGTATTCAAAGTCTTTTGTCGTGCCAAGGCACCACATGTTAACACCCTAGGTTTCGAGCATGGTAATCAGGATTTAGCGTATGACATCGGCATGATACCATCGCTCCGGGTGTTATGCCTCACACTGTCGCATCAAATATTTATCGACATGCTACAAAATGACATTCGAAGAAATGTTTACTACCGGTTTTTGGGAATACCATTCCGAGGTGTTCATAAGCAGGACCACCCACCTAATCCAATCATTTGTCTGTGAACAACTCTTGTACTCCACGCACTACAGAATCCCGCCACCAGATGAGTGTCAACCCATAGATTGGGAAAAACTCCAAGAAGATCTTGTCAAAGGTATTCGCATTTTAGAGCACACCCTCGCTCAGGACCTCCTACAAAATTATATCCGATAGACCCCGCAACAAGGTTTTGTCGAGGACGATAGAAGCGAGAGGTAGGGGGTGTTGGAAGTAGCCAGAGGCACAGACGACGTGGAAGTATGTGAAGGCGGAACACAACGAAGTAGTGGGGAGCCAGTTGGATTATCTCTCAAAAGAAATATGTTTTAAAATACTTTTTCAAAACTCTCAATAGTGATTTTCATCACTCTTGTACCATATGTAACATAGAACAACCATTTTTGTAATTATATGCTCCATTTTGTGCAAGCCGAGGAGTCCTCGAGCTTGAGGAGCTTAGATAGAATGAGCACTACAACATATGAGGGGCACCCAACGCTGCCTATACCGATGATCACTCTCGACGTCGGTATAAATGTTGGAAATAGCCACTTAAAGATACGGACGGTTAGGTCACCATCAGTATGACCGTTTAAAATGGATCATTGGGGTTTAGGGTGACCGCCGGTATAAGCATCGGTATAAGCATCTGTATAAGCATCTGTATAAGCATCAGTATGAGCGTTCGTAATTTACTAGAAGTTACCGATGCCCATACCAAGGCCGTGTTTTAAACATACCGAGAACCTGAGAGCAAAACTGAACATTTTTGCACATGTTTGAGTACTGGTTGTCTTTTCTTGAACTTGCACGCATAAACCGAATTGCAACCTGCATTTTCTTGTGCACACACACACACAGATCTCTCTCTCTACACACACACACACTCTCTCTCTCTTTGTTTAGATCTCACATCTTGGTAAGTGGTGCATGTACTCTTAGCCTTTGTCTTTCTCTATGCTTTAGGTTTTATAATTTCTCTTCTCTTTGATTTTGCAGAAGTTCATTGGCATCGATTCTTTGGAATTCGACGATAGACGACATACATTACGCTTTGACGACAACGATCCAAAAGAGGGACATACTTGTAAGTGATTGTTTTAGTCTCTATTGATAGAGAGAGAGAGAGAGATGAGAGAGAGAGAGAGAGAAAGAGAGAGAAAGAGAGAGAGAGAGATAGAGAGATAGAGAGATAGAGAGATAGAGAGATAAAGAGAGAGAGAGAGAGAGAGTCAGAAATAAAGAGAGATGAAAGAGAGGAAGATAGAGATAGGAAGATAGAGCATACATACACACACACATACACACACACATCTACACATATACTTGCATACATACACACATACATGCACGCACATGCATGCTTACATACACACACATGCACACACATACACACACATATACACACATGCATGCTTACATACACACACATATACACACATGCATGCATACACACACATACAAATATACACACATGCATACATACACACACATGCATACACACATACATACACACATACATACACACACATATATACACATATGCATACATACACATACACACACACATGCATACACACATACATACACACACACATATACACACATACATACACACACACATACATACACACACATACATACACACACACATACATACACACATATACACACATGCATGCATACATACACACACATGCATGCATACACACACATGCATGCATACACACATATACACATATACACACATGCATAAATACACACACACACATGCATACACACACATATACACATATGCATACACACATACATACACACATATACACACATGCATGCATACATACACACACATACACATATACACACATGCATGCATACATACACACACATACACATATACACACATGCATACATACACACACATGTACACACATGCATACATACACACACATATGTACACACATGCATACATACACACATGCATGCATACATACACACACATATACACACATGCATGCATACACTCACACGCACACACACACATACATACACACATGCATGCATACACACACACATGAATGCATACATACACATGCATACATACACACACATACACATATACTCACACATGCATACATAGACAAACATACATATATAAACACATGCATACATTCACACACACACATACATATACACACACACATATACACACACATAAGCTAGTGTTTTATTTAAATATATAAAATTTCGATTTTAAAGTTTTTTTTACATCAAATATATAAAAATAGGATTAGGGTTTTTAGGCTATTTACACATACATACACATATACTTATACACATATATATGCACATACACATATATATACACATGCATACACATACACACATGTTTTAGGTCTAGGTCTTTCCGATTAAGGTTTTAGGATTTTTACACATGCATAGCATATATGCACACATACACATACACATATAATACTATACATATAGTTCAATTACATTTATATCAAGAAAAAATATAGAAAAAAATAAGAAAAAAATCTGAATATATAAATAAACATATATATAAAATAGGATTAGGGGTCTAGGCTTTTTTAGTTGTTTAAGTATTTAGGTTTTAGTATTTCAGATTTAAGTCTTTAGGTTTAAGTCTAAGTCTTTCTGATTAGGGTTTTAGGGTTTTAACACCTACATAACATATATACACACATACACATACACATACACATACACATACACATATAATACATATATACATGTATATACACATGCATACAAAAATATACATATTTTAGGTCTAGACCTTTAAGATAAGGGTTCTAGGATTTAGGCATACATATAACTCAATTAAATTTATATAAAGAGAAAATATAGAAAAAAATTAAGGAAAAAATCTGAATATATAAATAAATATATATATAAAATAGGATACTTATATAGATAAATAAATATAAAAAGAACTAGTGGTTTAAGTAATTTAATTAAATATATATAATTAAATATATAAAAATAGGATTAATTAATAAAAAATCTAAATATATAAATAAATATATATATAAAATAGGATAATTATATAGATTAATAAATATGATAAGAACTAGTGTTTTAAATAAATAAATTAAATATATGTGATTAAATATATAAAAATAGGTTTAATTTTAATCATTTTAATTAGAGTGAATATATATACACATACACATACACACATATACTTATACACCTAGCTATATACACATATATATACACATACACATATATATACACATGCATACACATATATACATGTTTTAGGTCTAGGTCATTTTGATTAGGGTCTTAGGGTTTTAACACCTATATAACATATATACACACATACACATACACATATAATACATATATACATGTGTATACACATGCATATAGAAATATACATATTTTAGGTCTAGATCTTTAAGATTAGGGTTTTAGGATTTAGGCATATATATAATTCAATTAAATTTATATAAAGAGAAAATATAGAAAAAAATTAAGGAAGAAATTTGAATATATAAATAAATAATATAGATATAAAATAACATAATTATATAGATAAATTTATAAAAAGGACTAGTGTTTTAAATAATCTAATTAAATATATATAATTATATATATATATATATGTAATTAAATATATAAAATAGATTTAATTAAGAAAAAATCTGAATATATCAATAAATAAATAAATAAATAAATAAATAAATAAATAAATAAATATATATATATATATATATATATATATATATATATATATATATATATATATATATATATATATATATATATATATATATATATATATATATATATATATATATATATATATATATATATATATATATATATATATATATATATATATAATAGGATAATTATATAGATAAATAAATATGATAAGAACTAGTGTTTTAAGTAAATAAATTTAATATATAAGATTAAACATATAAAAATATGTTTAATTTTAATCATTTTAATCAGATTAAATATACATACACATACACATACATGCATATACTTATACACCTATCTATATACACATATATATACACATACACATATATATATACACATGCATACACATATATACATGTTTTAGGTCTAGGTCTTTCTGATTAGGGTTTTAGGGTTTTAACACCTATATAACATATATACACACATACACATACACATATAATATATATACATGTATATACACATGCATACAAAAATATACATATTTTAGGTATAGATCCTTAAGATTAAGGTTTCAGGATTTAGGCATACATATAACTCAATTAAATTTATATAAAGAGAAAATATAGAAAACAATTAAGGAAACAATCTGAATATATAAATATATATAAATATAAATAAATAAATAAATAAATAAATAAATAAATAAATAAATAAATAAATAAATAAATAAATAAATAAATATATATATATATATATATATATATATATATATATATATATATATATATATATATATATATATATATATATATATATATATATATATATATATATATATATATATATATATATATATATATATATATATATATATATATATATATATATATAGGATAATTATATAGATAAACAAATATAAAAAGAACTAGTGTTTTAAATAATTTAATTAAATATATAAAAATAGGATTAATTAAGAGAAAAATCTGAATATATAAATAAATAAATATATAAAATAGGATAATTATATAGATTAGGGTTTTAGGATTAGGGTATTAGGTTTGTTTAGGTGTTTAAGTATTTAGGTTTTTAGTATTTCAGGTTTAATTCTTTAGGAGTATGATTATACAGAATGAACATATACAGAATGAATATATGGAATAGATGCTGGAAGCATTTTATGAGATGGATGAAGATCATGATGGTGGAGAAGATGTCGAGAGTTTCATGGACACAGTAGAATTTCCATGATCAGAAGTCGATGAAGAATATGAAAACATGCAAAGACTAGCTCGTTTACCACTTTACAATGGAGCAAAGATATATGTGCTATGAGCATCACTCACTGTGGGATTTGAACTCAAGACCTACTAGCTAGGAGTATGATGGGCTAACCACTTGCCCCAAAAACCATGGTTGAGGATTACTTCCTAATCCTCCCTCTTAGGGTGTGGTTCAACCATATCCTACCGGTTATATCTTGAGTCTAACACTCTCTTTCCTTTCTAGAGATCATTGTCCTCAATGATCAATCCTTGCTCTCCCCTTGGATTGATATCCTCCCCCTCACAAAGTCGCTTGAACCATCTTGTCCTCAACCTTGGTCTCTATTGAGCCTTGCCTTTTCGCTTCTTGGCCATTTTGCCTACAGACTTGCCTTGCTCTCAACCTTGGTGTCTTGAGCCTTGCCCTTCCACTTCTTGGCCACTTGCTGACGGACTTGCCTTGCTCTCAACCTTGGTATCTTGAACCTTGCCTTTCCGCTTCTTGGCAACTAGCCTACAAACTTGCCTTGCTCTCAACCTTGGTATTTTGAACCTTGTTCTCACCCATGCTAGGTATCTTGGATCCCCAATCTAATGTGTCTATTGGAATACTGGTTCTGAGAGCTTTCCAACGATATTACACGTCAAAATTTGACCTACGGATTGGAAGATACACTCAAATCTTTGTTAAGCTTACCTTTGAAATCAACGTGTGCGCCTTCCTTCAACTTCGCCCAAGCCTACTTCCTATGCTTTGATACCAATTGTGGGATTTGAACTCAAGACCTACCAGCTAGGAGTATGATGGGCTAACCACTTGCCCCAAAAGCCATGGTTGAGGGTTACTTCCTAATTCTCCCTCTTAGGGTGTGGTTCAACCATCTCCTGCCAGTTATATCTTGAGTCTAACACTCACGATGCTCAATCTGCAATCCATTTATGGATGGTCAGATAGCAGTGTCACTGAATTGTTCAAGTAAGTGGATTTGAAATGAACTTTCATTGTTGTATCAAAATAACTTTATTTACTAATATCGTTTTAATTGCTTATTGCAGGCTTCTTAAAAGTCAATTTTTGCCAGAGGGAAATGACATGCCTCCAACACGTGGAGATGTAGAAAAACTTTTACAGTCCATTGGAATGGATTATACTAAGATTCATGCTTGTCCGAATGATTGCATCCTCTTTCGGAATGAGTATGAGCATCTCCACGTATGTCCAAAGTGTGGATCAAATAGATTTAGAGAAGACCTTGTAGCCGAAGCAATCCCCATAAAAGTTCTTCACCACTTTCCTATCATTCCACGAATTAAGAACATGTTTAGATGCAAATCTATAGCTGAGTTAATGCCATGCCATACAAAGAGTAGGTCTACAGATGGTGTAATGCGAGGGCCTGCTGACTCTGATGCTTGGAAGCACATAGATAATAAGTGGCCATAGTTTGCTAGTGAGCCTAGGTCCATACGTCTAGGCCTAGCTATGGATGGAGTGAATCCATTTGGTTAACATAGTTCTTCATGGAGCACATGGCCTGTATGTTTGGTCAATTATAACATCCCACCATGGCTGGCCACAAAGAAAGGTCATTTATTATTAGCTCCTATTGTAACAGGTAAGTATAAGGTAAAAAACATGGATGTATATCTTGCACCACTTGTGGAAGAACTACGCATTTTATGGGATGGGATTATTATGCGTGACATGTCTCAACCTATAAGAAGATGAGACGTGCGAGTGCAAGGCATAGTTATGTGGACGATGCATGATTGGCTTGGTTATGGTGAATGTTCAGGTATATCGATTTCGGGTTACCATGCTTGTCCCTTATGTGGACCACGACTCGAAGCATGCTATTCCAAAGCACTATGTAAAATTGTCTATGAAGGACACCATAGATATTTGCATGATGGACATGTTTTACGTGAAGGACAAATTGGTCAACAAGCGCAACGCCAAATGAAAGCTAGCGGTTGGAAACAACTCTGGGATTTAGAAAATCCAGTCGTTGGCATGAAACAGTTGTCCATTTTTCATGAACTCTCTTATTGGAGTGAATTATTGATCAATCATTTGGTAGACCTGATGCATATTTTTAAGAATGTGGGAGACATTCTTTGGAAGAATTTGATCGGAAAGAAGGAAAGCAAAGCACAAAGGGACGACTTAGAAGAGCGAGGTCATATGCGAGAGTTGTGGGCAATTACTAAGCCCAACAGAACAGTATCGTTACCAAGAGCTCCTTGGCTCCTTTGCAGGATGGAAGAGCAACAAGTGAAGAAAATAATCTCAGAGTTTCGGACACCTACTGGATGCATGAGGTGTCTAAAGACTGCTTTCACACAAAACGACGATCTTGGAGAGCTCAAGTCTCATGATTGGCACAAGTTTTTATAGTTTGTGCTCCCTATAGCCCTAAAAGATTATCTTTTGGAGGATGTACGAAGAACCATTTATAAAATTAGTTCTTTAGTACGGTGGGTCTCTTCTAAAGAGATAAATAAAGATAGCATTGAGAGTGCGAAACTCAATGCTATCGAGGCTGTTTGTATGGTAGAGAACAAATGAGCAACTACACCTATCTTATGCCAGATCATTATAGATGGTCCATCTATAGCAATAGGAATAAGTTTATGCACATCAAACATATTGTCACTAAGAATTTTATTAACAATATCATAAATGAATTTTTCACTTTCGTTTTCCACTCCAAATAACTCAATGAAGTCACACTTTATGTGGCCTTTTCTTGAATCTGTTATATACAAAACATATATGATCAAATGCATATGAATTTTATGATCTCTGCTCTCATCAATGAGTAGAGAATAAAATGGACTTACACAAAATTTGAGCATCAATTGCATTTTTATATAATCATGCATCACTAACAACATCTCTCTTCTTGAAACTTTATTAATGGTAGAACCATATTCATTTGATGTATCCATATTTGGTGTTCCAAGCTCTCATAATAGTCTACAATGGATTTGATATTTCTCCAAAGGGATATCGTCTTAACCTAAATCTCCAAGCTTTACAACTTTGTTTGAATCTTGATGCTTGAATGAAGACATGAATGGTAGAAATAATGAAGTATGAAAACAAATCAATATGACAATGACAAAAAGATCTATAAGAAATACTCCATTGCATAAACAAGTCAAGAAGTCTGAAGCTATATCTTAAAGTGCATATGCATTGAAAAGCTTTTCATAAGTGGTTTTGTTAATAAACATTATCTCATGAAATGCAAAGTATTGTTTGCTTTGGTATAAATGTTGGAAAATATCTCTAGTTGCTCTCCATATCCCATGCATCTATTGGTCATAGGGGAACATATTTCATATGTTCATTGATAACTATGGTACAAGTTCCCTACCACCATGGTCGTTTTATATGTAGAGTGTGGCATATAATTTTTTAAATTGTTGAAAACTATAAATGTCAAAAATCTCATTTCTCAAGATCTTTGTTTCGATATTTATCTTCAAAAATATCTTAGCTCTATAAGACATTGCACTTTGCTTTTCTTGAGCAATGAGCATTATAGTTTATGCCCAAAAGCATCCATATGTGGTCTTCTTGGAGAGTGCATGTATTCTTAGCACTCATGTAGTGTATGAGATGTGTACCCTTGTAAGAGTAGCATAAATGAAGCTACCTACCAAGCTTTGATATTATTTTATGTCTCCAATGTGATCAATCTTCACAAACACTGAGTTTATGACTCATTTCCAAAGGTGTATCTGTAGAAGTAGATTTGCCCATGTTGACCTTTAGGAGTAGAACTTGAATGTACCTCCTTTCATTCAAGTACATTCCTTGTTTTGTGTATATGACCTACATACCTAAAAAAATTTCAGCTCACCTAAATCACTAATCTTGAACTCTTCTTGTATATGCCTTTTGACCCTTTGTATACCATTCAAGTCATTATCTACCACAATTATGTCATATATACATATATACACATAAATAGATAACTTCATTGTGAACCTTCTTGATGAACAAAGAAGGGTTTGCATTGCTTGAATTGAAACTTTGATCTTGTAGATAGGTTAGCAATGTGAAATTCCAAGCTCTAGGAGCTCGTTTTAATCCACACAATGCCTTTTTGAGTTTGCATACATAAGTAGGATAATCGGGGTTCTTACACCCTAGGGGTTGTGACATGTATACCTCTTCACTAATCCACCCATTGAGAAAGGCATTCTTCACATCAAGTTGAAGTAGTTTCCAATTCCTTGCAACTACTACACAAAGCAATGTCTTCATGGTAGTCATATTGGGAACTGGTGAGAAAGTCTCATCACAGCCTATGCCCTGATTTTGAGCATATACTTTAGCAACCAATCTTGCTTTGTACTTGCAAATTGATCCATTTGAATTTCTTTCAACTTATAGAAGTATATACAACCTATTATCTTCTTATTGGTTTGCATTAGAACTAGTTCCCATGTGTCCATTTGCTTCAAGTCTTCCATCTCCTCTTTCATAACTTTCTCCTAATTATATTTACCCCCTTAACTTTTTCATATGTTGAAGGTTCCTCTGAAACTGAGTCTTTGAACAAATAAATAGAATTCTTTGTTAAAACTTTAGAGTCATATCCACACCTTCCAAGTTGATTTTTCTCCCTTTTTGACCTTTTAAGAATATGCTTGGAGCATTTTGCACATTCTTGCATCTTTGCCCTTCCTCTTAAATTCCAAAGCTTGTAGTCTCGTTCCTTCTCATCTTGATCATCATCACATTCATTTCTTGAGTCCTATGTACCATGCTTGCTACCTAATGGTACATATGCTAAGCAAGCAAAAACCTTACAATGACATAGACTAGGTTTTCTATAATTCCAAGTTTCATAAGGGATCATACCTTGAGGAGATTTGGATGCAAGTCTATTCACAAGATTCATAGCAATTGAGATTGCTTCTTCCCAAAGATAATGTGGTAGCTTCTTCTCTTCAAGTATAGTCCTTGCTAAGCATATGTACATCATGGTCCTATACATACATATTCTTAGAAACCAAAAACCTTGCATATGTACATGGTCCTACAGAGTCTTCCTAAAATTAACTCCTAGAAATTGAGTATGAAATTTAAATGTACATGTACCTGTGAATAGATGATATGTCCATGACCTTTTTCTTATGAGGATCAACAGATACATATCTACTCTTGATAATGATGATATTCTTACTGACAATGACTTGTCCTGACTCCATCATGGCCAAGCTTTGTACCTTTGAGAGGAGAGTGAGAGAAAACGTGGTGTCCCCTTGAGCAGCTCATGCATTTGTGATATGAGGTGAAAAGTTTTCACTTGGATTCTTGTGGTCCACCTTGGCCTCTCTTTTCCCATATTGTGTACTCCTTCTATGAGCATCTTACAATCCTGGGTGGGTGGCAGGAACAATAGTACATTCCTATATAAATATCATCCAGATTCTTGACCACATGAAGAGATGTAGTGCCTTGGATAGGCAAAACTTCATTCCTCACATCACAGGTTAAAGTCCTTCATCCTACATGCACATGAAAATGCCATCGATAGTGGCTCTCATATCAATTTAAGATCAGCCTCCTTCTTTTGTGATGCTGGTTGTGGCTTCTCGAGCCATGCCAACCCACATAGAACTCATACTTTGTCCTTTCACCCGACCATGCCCGAGCCATTAAATTCTCACGTGAGAGAGTTCTTACTTTCTCTTCTACCTTATTTGAAGTAATAACCATATGGTTCCATATGGCATTCTCCTCTCAAATGGAGGTTCATGCCATGAATACCTTAAACTAATGTGACAGTTAATAAGAATCGGTTAGCCAAAGAATTTAATGAAAATGATGTAGTTTTGTTGATATGTAAACAAAGTTTGAAAAATATTCTACAACATCCTAAAGTTAAACTTCCACCATGTTATTATGGACCATTTCACATTATTATAAAGATTAATGACAATTCATTTCCAGTAGATATACCATCTAAGTGGAACATCCTTAATTTTGTTCATTTTAGTTTACTAAAAGCATTTAAAGGAACTTTATCGCTTTGTCATCTTCTTGATGATCCTCCTTTGCTTGAGGAAGAATTTGAAATCTTAATTCCTGAGAAAATAGTAGATCATGATGTAGCTCCTACACATATAGGTACTCAATATCATAGATATTTAGTAAAGTAAAAATCATTCTACTGAGGAATGCCAATGGATCCATAAGACTTCATTGAAACCTCATTATGATCATTTAATTTATGCATATCATTCACATTCATACAAATTTTACTCCTCCATAATACATTTTCATGCATGTGTTTTTTACATGAGACATGCTTATGTTGTTTAGTGATTGGATGTGTGGTTGGATATCCATGTCTATTTTATTTGTATCAACTTAGTTGTTTTTTCAAATGGGGGGCATGTTATTACTTATGGAATATGTTGAATTCTGGAGTTTAGTTTATTGAGATATTGTTTGTCTTTTGATATAACAACTGAAGGTTCGTGAGCACATGGATGGGTGTGACATTTGAGATATTTCTGGAGTGGAATAAGAGAAATTATATTTTATATATATTTTGTAAATAAAGACCCACATGGAGGGTTCATTCTAGAAAGTAATAAAAATAGTAGTTAAGATCAGGATCACTATAGGGTGTGATTTTTTTTAATAAAAGATAACCTGCCCATAAATGAGAGTGGATTTTTACCTTCATGCTTGCATGGGGGCCGATTGCACCCAATATTGTGTTCTCTCTTGTCTACTACACCACTATGTTTTTCTATGTGATTTTAGACTTTTTACTTTTTGTGTATGCATGTATGCAAGATTCTACAACAATGCAACCAATACCAGATGTCTCACAAAACATGTTCTTAATGGATGTTGCATAATCACACACATTGTTTATATGTGTCTAATATACGATGTACCCATGGAACAAGCACTAAATCCAGATAAGCTCCAAGCATTTTAAGAAGGTAGAGGGTCTACGTCCAATCATAATAAGAGAATGCACAATACAATACCATGTTTGTAGCCAATTAAGACATCACCAACCCCCTTAGCCTCACCATCAATGCCACCACCTGTCATTCCCCCGTTCACAATGTATCTCTCCTGGACGCATTTCCGAATGACAACCAAAACCTTGGGAAAAAAACGAAGGGCGATATAGAAATAGAACCAAAACAAGAGGCATCTGACACAAAAGAGGCATTTTTCTAACTTAATAGTGAGATGGCTACACACCATGTTGGCTCATCTTTCAATTTCAGAATACTAGATCCAATCTTTGACTTCAAAGTTTTAGATACCCAATTTGTCTCACAAAGAGTATGAAACCTAGTTAGCTAGGTTCACAAATGGATAGAGAGGAGGAACAAGAACAAGACGAATAACAAAAATAGGATGAGGAAGAAGAGGCAAGCATGCAATCAACTAAACACCAAGAGGAGTCATGCATTCTAGAACAAGAACTGATAGACAACATTCTTGATTAGCTTTTTGTTAGTGGCAGGAGTGGACAAGGCGACTTGATCAGATAGTGGAGCTTGAGGGAAGAAAAATAAATAGAAGGAGAAGGTTGTGATGCCCATTTGATTAGACAAGGAAGTTAGAGGAGAACGGGTTGTGAATAAGGGCCTCAATAAAAATTCCAAAATCTCATCACTACAAACCATTGTAAATAATTATTTTTAGTAGTTCTAATTCCATTTTCGGCAAGCCAAGGAGTCCTCAAGTTTGAGGACTAGTAGTAGAGACCAAATTTCATAATTTGTGGAGCTTTTCTGAGCCCTCAAAATAGGCTAGGAACCTAATTTTTAGCTAGGCTAGATGTTGGTCTAAAACATGCCAAAGCTAGTAAAAAAACTATAATGAGAGCTAGAGAACTCATTTTTGGGATTGGCCAATTAGAGATTAAGACTTTTCTTGAGAATTTTGTACTTTTCTTAAGATCTTGAATAGAAAACTTCATTTTTCTATTGTTTGCCTTACCTTGTGTATCTGCATATTGCCGTGCTTCTCACTCACTCACTTGTTCACTCCTATCACTCATGGTCATCATACCATCCTCACATCTTTGACGATTGACATTTATAAGATCAATCTTAATCACGATGATACTTCCATTGTGCCAGAGTGATACCAAAATGGGCATGGTTGTTGAGGAGCATGACTCAAGGAAAAGTGTGTGATGGTAAGATATAGAGTATCAATGTTGGAGTCATTGCTAAGTAGGTATTTTTCTACTTTTTTTCAATTTTTTGCATCATAATCACCATCTCCACTCTCCTCCTCTGTCCATATCCATCATCACCAAAAACTTTAGTTTTTATTCATATCCCCATCATCCCTATTCATCCCTCACTTCACTTGTAACATTGAGACATAATAAACAAGAACTATGCCATGTTCTCCTTTGTTTCCATGCAAAATTTGCATAGAATCAACAAAAGTATGCAAATTTTGAGTAACTTCTAGTTTCCTAATGCTGATGCAAATGTGTCCTTCCATATGAGCATGAAATGGGTGCATTTGGTTTTTCTCATACTTCACCTAATCCCTCTAATCAAACATGAAGGAAAAAATAGGATACTCTAGAAAAATACCCTTCCATGAGGGCTATTCTTTACACAAAATGAGCCCATACATTGACGTTGATTGGGGATGTCAGTCATTTAATAGTTATCTTTCACTCCCATGCTACAAAATAGATGTTAGCGAAACCCCTATAAAACATATAAAGATTAATAAGAAAATTCTATAGTCATTTCAATACATAATTGTTAAATAAAGACAACTTGCAAGAGATTAGCATACAAATAGCATCACATTATAACCACCTATGCATAAAGAAAAACCCACATCAATGTAGAGGAAAAGACAAAGTACGTGATACAACTAGCACAAGACCAAATGTTATGAGAATACTTCTCATTAGGTTTAAAAATCAGTTACATCTATGCTCTACAAGAAGCCAATGGTTCAATTTACAATAGGAGTTGATGATACTCCTACTCATCTACATGCATCATCATTTTGATCTTGTACAAATTGCATATTGGTTTTCATGGTACTTGGCCCCTGCAAATCAGCCATGTCTCTAGGCTCATCTATTAAACGTGGCACTATATCCATTGAGGTAGGTAGGAATCTCCATGTGTTGTCAATGTGCTTTCTACCCACTTCTTGGTCTTCATCTAGACACCCATTTAGCCCATTTATATGCATTTGAATAAAACTGACCTAAGCTTCATCCTTCTCCACTACTATGCAGTGCCTAAACATCTTGAATGAGCTTGCCAATGTGTTACCTATAAAAAACATATGCATTAGATTTGCTTCCATCATTTTTTCACAAAAATCTACTAGTCTGATTAGCTACTCCAAAGAAAAAATCTAATATCTAATTCACATCATTGCTAAAGAGCTCTCTGAGCCTCATGATTAATTCTTGTGGCTTCCAATAGGGGTTCACAGGTGTCTTGTCCTTGGACACAAGTCTTAGCTTCTTTGTTACAGTAGGGAACATGAGAATGTTTGGAATCCCATTCTCATTATAGTGCTCACTTACATGCTTTTTATTGATCTCGTCATAACTTCCCACAGTCAAGCACTCAGTTGCACTTGCAAAGCAGTGGGAAGGCATGTGATTAACATTTTTCTTGACCCTACATGTTCATTTCTCAAATCTTAGAGCTATTCTATTGAGAGAGAAATGATATAATACCAGGACATACATACCAAGTTAGACACTCAACAACATGACATCTAGACTTTAAAGCTATTGATATAGATAGAGATTGATTCTACTGTGGAAGATAACAATCCTCCAAGAAAGATAAGAAGAAAAAAGGCAAGAAGAAGGAGGATGATGATGAAGAAACTTCTCAAGCCAACTATGCAAGTAAGAGCAGGTGGAAAGGGAAGAAGAAATGAGCAAAGCATGACAAGTAAAAAGGACAAGAAGTTCAACTTTGTTCCATCTATAACAAGACCAAACACACCACTCAAAATTGTTGGTTCAATGGAAGGAGTAAGGAGGTGATAGAGGTGGATTTACACTCCTAGAAGATCAACAAGGGAGAGAAAGAAACCTAAAAGGTATGGACATGACTCTACATTTGTAATACAAAATTCTGTTTATTTGGCCAAAGGCTCACATTCAAAGGAACCCTCAACATAGAAGCTAAAGGAAAACCTGATTGGGAGAAAGCCATGAAGGAATGAAATGGACACATGGGAGTCACTTCCGATGCAAACCTATCAAATGGTTATAGGTTTCAAATGGGTTGACAAGTTGAAAAGAAATTCAGAAGGATCAATTTGCACATACAAAGAAAGGTTGGTTGCTAAAGGATGTGCCCAAACTGAGGGCATAGACTATGAAGAAACTTTCTCACCAGGTTCAAAGATGACCACCATCAAGACCTTGCATAGTGTAGCATCTCCAAGAAATTGGAAGCTAATTCAACTTGATGTGAAGAATGATTTTCTCAATGGGTGGATCAATGAAGAGGTATACAATTCACAACCCCCAATATTTGAAAACCCTATTTATTGCACTTATAAGAGTAGTCTTTAAAAGGATTTGTATGGCTTTAAAAATATCTCCTAGACCTTGCAATGGAGATTGGTGACCTATCTAAAAGATCAAGGTTTCAAGTAAATCAATATAGATTCTTCTTTCTTAATCAAGAAGGTTCATAATGAAGTTGTCTATTTATGTGTGTATGCAGATGACATAATTATGATAGAAGATGACTTGAATGGATTAGAAAAGATTAAAAGGCATGTGCAGGAAGAATTCAAGGCCACTGACCTTGGAGAGTTCATATTCTTCTTAGCTATGCAGGTTATATACACAGATCAAGGGATGTACTTGAATCAAAGGATGTAAATTTAGGATCTCAAATTAGATAATGCAAAGCCTATAAGTAAACCTTTGGAGATGAATCATAAACTTAGTGTTTATGAAGGTGAACAAATTGAATACATAAAATAGTACCATAGGTTTTTAGGTAGCTTAATCTACGCTACACATACAAGGCTAGAGATCTCGTATAGTGTAGGAGTGCTAAGGCAATTCATGCACTCTCCAAATAGAATATAGAGGATTTATCATAGTAGGTCAAGAAGCTATTTGGCTGAAGGAATTGTATGCAAATTTGAGATTTTTGAGTTCCAAACCTCACATATTTGGGGACAACATAACATCAATGCACTTAATAGCAAACATGTATACCATGCAAGAACCATATATATAGAGGCTTATTATCAATTCATCTAGGAGATGCTCTTGGCAAAGGAAATTAATGTTTCTATTGTTCCAATAGAGAAGTAACTAGTAGATATTATGATCACTAAAGCTCTTGATGGAGTTAAACTTTGCAAATTCAAGACAATAATAGGTATTCAAATTATCAAGGAATGAAGACTCAAGCATGCTTTAGCTTGAGGGGGAGTTTTTAGGACATCAAGCCTTCATCATGCTTGAGAAGGACTTACTTTAAATGGTGTTAGAAGTAGAATTACTATTGTTCTTAAGGTTTATGCTCACTTAGGATATCCCATAAGGATTTTCTCTCCATGTAAAAGCTTATAAGTCTTTAGAACCTTATTTTTGTTAAAGAAAAAAGATAAGAAGCCAAAAAAATCCACGAGTTTGAGGTTGGATTTTCTACTTCCTAGATTGTAGGAAAAGATATCCTAAGTTACAACTACCTATCCCATGAGATAATTTGAATTAAGATCATTTTTAAGAGATTCCTAGAATCTCCAAAGAATCTATATAAAGACCCTCAATCACTTTTACAATATGTTTGATCAATATGCATTCATTTTTTTCTTTACTTTTATCTTCGTCTTTTTCTTTGCATTATCTTCTCCAAGATTTGTCAACTTGCAGAGGTTGTTTCTCGCTCCTTAGAGATTCAATCCTTATGAATAAGGATGCATTTAAACATTGTTAGTGTCTAATTATGTTTACACGTTTTGATGCCATTTGGCTCAATGGATTGTGAGAAACATGGTTTATGGTCTCAGGTTCTATCTGTGCAAATCCTTGAAAAGTTGGGATCACCACCTATCAATGTTAAGCTTGTAATTAGCACATAGCTTGTTGATAAATTTAAATATTTTGCACTATAAGAACCTAAACCTTTAAGCTACCATACTATAAAAGGATTTTATCCAACTGCAGTAAAATTGGGAGAATGAAGCATTACAAGTTGCATGATTCATCCATAAATCACAAAATCCTTGAACTATTGAATGTGCAAATCTATTTGTTTTGAATCTAACTTTTCTCAATGACCTTCCAAAGCACATAGGGTATTTTATTGCACTAATTTCAAGATCTTAAGGTGTATTAGACTCTCCAAAATCAAAGGGGTTGGTCCTCTATTGGTTGGTTGGACCAAAATTCAACACTTTGCAACATAGATTTCTACTACTCAAGTTTTTCAAAGTATCCATAGACACTCAAGTGCTAGACCAAGCTAGAAAATTTATCAAGCTTTACAAGTTTTAGATAATGATGTAGATCATTCCATTTTTTATGCAAATTTAAATGATGCACTTGTTGATGAGAGGTCTGATAAAGAGGAGGCAAAAACTATGCCTAAATGACTAGTGCAAACTTTGAGAGATAGCAAATTAGATGCATCTCCACCATATCGTACTCGTTCGGGCTCTCATAGTGCGTCCTTTCCATCAGTTTTCTATGCAATGACTACCTCTAGTATCTATGATGAGAATGATCCGTTTTCTTTTAATAAAGCATAAAGTTTAGAGAATTGGATGGTTGCTACACAATCAAAATATAATGCTATTATGAAGAATGGTACTTGGTCTTTATGTGATATTCCTCCAAGAAAAAAGGCCATTGGCACAAAATGGGCATACAAGCTGAAACATAAACTTGATGGAGTAGTTTAGAGGTATAAGTTTGGCATCTTGGCAAAAGGTTATGCTCAAGAGAAAGGCATTAAATTTGATGAGACATTTTCTCCAACATGTCGAATGACCACCGCTCATAGCATCTGTGCACTTGCAACTAATCATGGTTGGAATGTACATGAGATGGACATTAGAACTATATTTTTGAATGGTGTGTATGTGTTTCAACCCCATGGTTTTGTGCAAAAAGGGCATGAAACAAAGTGTGCATCCTGAAAAAGGCATTATGTGTTTGAAGCAAGCACCACATGCTTGGTATGAAAAGATACATGCCTACTTGATTGCCCCATGGTTTTGTGCAGAAAGAGCATGAAACAAAGTGTCAGGCTGAAAAAAGCATTATATGTTTGAAGTAAGCACCATGTGCTTGGTATGAAGAGATACATGCATACTTGATTGCAAATGGTTTTTATAACAATCCAATTGAGAGCATCATATGTATTAAGTGTGCAAATGATGTAATTTTGATCATTGTAGTATATGTAGTATATGCTCAAGAGAAAGGCATTAAATTTGATGAGACATTTGCTCCAACATGTCGAATGACCACCGCTCATAGCATCTATGCACTTGCAACTAATCATGGTTGGAATGTACATGAGATGGACATTAGAACTATATTTTTGAATGGTGTGTATGTATTTCAAACCCATGGTTCTGTGCAAAAAGGGCATGAAACAAAGTGTGCACACTGAAAAAGGCATTATGTGTTTGAAGCAAGCACCACGTGCTTGGTATGAAAAGATACATGCCTACTTGATTGCCCCATGGTTTTGTGCAGAAAGAGCATGAAACAAAGTGTCAGGCTGCAAAAAGCATTATATGTTTGAAGTCAACACCATGTGCTTGGTATGAAGAGATACATGCCTACTTGATTGCAAATGGTTTTGATAACAATCCAATTGAGAGCATCATATGTATGAAGTGTGCAAATGATGTAATTTTGATCATTGTAGTATATGTTGATGACATGCTGCTCATTGGTCCAAATGAGAAGCATATTGTTGAGTTTAAGGCTGATTTTCATTCCTCTTTTGGGATGTCTGATTTGCGTTATTTGCATCATTATTTGTGCATCCAATTTATGCAAGTTGATGGGGAATAGCTTTGTGTCAAACAAAATATATTGACACATTATTGTAGTGTTTTGGCCTTGAAGATTGCAAACCTATTGCCACACCTATGGAAACAAATTTAGGGTTGAGTCTTCATGATGCTAGAGATATATTTGATTTTTTCTCTATCAACAACTTGTTGGATGCTTGATTTACTTATGCATAAATCATCTTGATGTTCAATTAGATGTCTCGTGTATAGGCAAGTTTATGCATTGCCCAAGGGTCAAGCATTGGTAGGCAACTCAGCACATCTTTCACTACTTGAGTTGTACCTGAGTAATTAGATTGGTTTATCCCAAGGGGGATCATTACCACAAAATTTATATGTTTTTTCTCACTTAGATTGAACTAGTTTCTATGACACTTGTCTACCCACTAGTGGTTTTTGCTTCATGCTTGGTAGCTCATGGATATCTTGGTTGAGATGCATAATGTACTAGATATCATGATAATATCACCATTGTTGAGATCATGAGCCATAAACTTATCATCATAAAAAGTACATGAAGTATAGTTTTGGCAATCAAAGGAATTGAAATTACGTTCTTCTTGATATCAGGTATATACAATGCATTTTTAAAGAAAACACATCCATAGACTCCTTTTGAGCCATAGGTACATCCTCAATTATGCAACATTTTTTTCATTCTAGACGACATA
>CM035438.1:54827725-54892725 GCA_020310875.1 Ceratopteris richardii
GGATATATATATGTGTGCTCAAATTGTTTTTTTCTAATCTCTTTTTTGTAGGTAATTGATTGCTTATTCTTCTTTCCTCCTTCTCACTATTCTTGTTGTAGGTTTGCGCATGCACTGAAGTCCAAATCTGTCGATTGTTCGTACTTGTAGAAGAAGGTCGAGGAGATGCTAGATGGTAACTCTACTTCAATCTTAACTTCTTCTTGTCATTGTCTGCATTGTTGAAATCTATCGACACTCTCTATCCTTTTGGCACCCATATTTGTCTCGTGCCACTTCTTTTGTGATGCTGATACTGCTTTCCTCCTTGTGTTGTCTGATATGGTCGTCGGTCTTGGTTCCTTCATTGTGGTTAACTCCTTTGTGGTTGGGGTTGAGAGGTGGGATGGACGCTCTACTTTGGAAAAGAGGGGAGGTCCAACACTTGCGAAACTTGCCCGTTAGGAAGTGCAACATTTTGTACCATAACTCTAGGCTAGTCCATAGCAAGTGTGGAAGGATGGGCACTACAGGGTGTTGCACCCGTTTGTTCGCTGATGCAGTCCACCTGACCACTGATGAAACCCACCTGACCCATCTGTTGGGTGGTGATGCCTTCTAATTTGCAGGAAGACCAAGGGAAAATCTATTGATATTCTTCTAAATGGCAATTGTCCATCGCCAAGCCCCCATGGGTTGGGTAGACGTAGTGTGACTTATCTGGCAAAGATCTTCCGGTCCTCCGTCGCATGCGGTTCATATGACCTAGGGCTACATACCTCAGGCGGAGTGTTGTTAGGGAAGTCAAGTGGTATCACTCACCGCTGGTCTAAGGTTCCAATCTACAAGGAGCCTTGTCTAAGATTTAGGTCCACTAAGTGATCGTATAGCCAATCTTGACCAAGGATTAGGGGTTCTATCAGGTCTTCATCATGGCACACTAGTAGCTTCATTGTCAAGGTCACATCCTGTATGAGGATAGGAAGATCCACCTCACCCATGCAAGGGGTTTCCATGCCTCCTAGCCCTATGAGGTATGCCTCAATTGGCGGCATTTCTATTCCTGAGTCCTTATAGTGGGACCATCTAATTGCACTAGTCGCAACACTTGAGTCAATTAAAGCCCTGAGCTCTTGGCAAGGGTTGTCGTGCTCTAGCCTCACTCTAATGAATGGTCTTCTATCCACTATGTTAGGATGAGTGGTTGACTTTGCTTGACACATGGCCATAGGGTATTTGGGTGTTGTTTCCATGTGGTTATAATGTTCTCTCCCTAGTCCTTGTCTTCTTAGCTTCATGCGCTTAGTGCGTTCTATGGCTTCTTCCTGAGCTTCAACTCGTATTCTATTTTATTTCTCCTTACACTTCTTTGCCAACATGAGTTGTCTAAGCATATCCTCAGTAAGAGGTTCCTGATAAAGCTTGACTCTATAGCCACTAATGTAATTAGGCATTATGTCTCCTTCTAGGGTGGCTAATTGTACTGCTCCACTTGACGAGAGTCTGTTAATGATCGTAGGTCCATAACCTCACTTTTTCTAACTTCAGTGCATGTTGTTTCAGCGGATATACTAGGACTAAATTTCTTTCTTTTAAGCCTTTATCTTTCACATGTGCATCAAAATAGGCTTTTTGTCGCTTCTTTGCTGCATATATGTCTGCTGCTGCTTTCAGCCTAGTTTCTCCTAATCGTTCCAAGTCCATTATTCTTGATGATAATTCATGGTTGGTCCACTGATGTTCTTGTTAAACCTTAAGGGTTGGTATCAAGAAGTCCAAAGCGAGCACTGCATTCTGAACAAAAACCCTCTGAAAGGGAGTTGCATTCAGTACGGTCTTGTAGGCCACTCGATATGCCCAAACAGCATGATGTAACTGTTTGTCCCAATCTGAACGTTTGTTGTTCACGAGTTTTGTCACTACGTTATAAAGGATCTTGTTAGTGCTTTCGGCTTGACCATTGGCCTAAGGATGATATGGTGCAGATTTCTTGTGAATCACCATAAAATCCTGTAACAAATATTCAATGACTTGGTTTAGAAAGTGAGTTCCTCAATCGCTCACTAACTCTATAGGCAGTCCATTCTTCTAAAGACATTTTCAAATAAGAATTTTGCAGCCGTGTGTACATCATTCTTTTTGGTGGCCTTGGCCTCTATCCATTTGGTAAGATAGTCTATCGTCACAATAATGTATTCAGCACGAGTACCTTTTGCAGGGGGATTAATGGGTCCTACAAAGTCTATGCCCCACTTAGAAAATGCACATCCTCCCATCATGTGTTACACTTATGTGTTCGTCGAGTAGATTTGATGTGCACCTTTTCCCTATACATGGGCACTTTTTGCTCTAGTGCTGGCTAGAGGTTTTTTCCCCATGTTACCACATACTTGATACTCTCATATGTGGTGGTACTTTGTACTTAGGGATATCATTTAGCTCTTACTTCAGTTCAGTTCATCGATCAATAGAGAGAGCTATTCTAGCCATCGTCTTCTCCGTGTGTCTTGTTGCATTTGTGTTCTTTGTGTGTGCTTCTCGTGTGTGTCTCACACTTCTACACACACCCAACAGTGGTATCAGAGCAGGTTCAGCTTCTTCTCAAGTTTCGGTTTTTCACATCGCTGCGCGCGGGCACTTTAACAGTGCAAATCGACTTCGGAGCATAGAAGTGTGAATTTCAGCAGCCATTCATGCAGTCAGAATCACCATCAGAGTGACGGTTTGTGAGCTGAAATTTCAGCACTCATTTTAGTTTTCGTCGAAGTGAAGATTTTGTCACATTCTTGTTCCTTAGTGAAATGGCGGGCAGCAATGACTTGTTTGGCATGCTTCAAGCTGAAGATAAGCTTGATGGGACCAACTATCCGATGTGGTCTTACATGATGAAGCATGCTCTTGTTGCAAAACAACTTTGGAACATAGTGGCAGATGTAGATCAAAGACCGGCAGGTGCTTCTACTTCACAGTCTACTATCACAGATGGAGCTTCTTCTTCGAGTACAGTGGTTTCTCCTTCTCCACCTACACAGGAGCAGCTTAGATGGGATGGAAAAGATGCACAAGCTCATGCTTTGATTGCGCTTTTAGTGAAGCATCATATAGTTCCACACATTCGATCATGTTCTACATCACGACAGGCATGGGACACTCTTGCTTCTTTGTATGCCGTGCGTAATGAAGCACGTGTTGCATACTTGAGGAAGCAACTTGAGGATGTATGTATGGCTGAAAATGAGTCAGTGGATGTGTATGTGACACGCATCAAGGACATGAAAGAGCGATTGGCAAACATAGATGAGATCATTCCGGATGCATCACTCATTTCTAGATTGTTGAAAGGATTACCGGAATCGTTTCAAAGCTTTGCTATTACACTCCGTTTGGTTGCAAAAGGAAATCCTAATATGTATGCATTTGATGAGGTTGTGTCTCTTCTTTTGCAAGAAGAGCAATCTAGAGTGAATAGGAGTGGTTTGATTGAGGGAATGCAAGCACTTGCTATCTCACAAAAGGGGAAAAGCAAGTATGGTTCAACTTTGGGTTCATCAAAACCAAAGCCTCAAGCTTCCTCTTCCACTCATTCCTCTAATGATGGTGATTTGCAAAAGAAGAAGAGATACAAATATTGCCGGAAGGCTGGTCATACTATTGATGAGTGTAGAAAGCTTGCTAAACACAATGAAAAGAAGAAGAAATCAGGCATGTCTATTGCTGAAAATTTAGCAAATGCAAAGAATGATGAAGCTAACATGGCTCAAGATTTTTGGGCATGTGTTGTTACATGTCATTATGATGCTTCTTTACATTCTAAATGTATGGTTGTGAGTGAGGCTGATTCGAATTGGTTCTTTGATAGTGGTGCTTCAAAGCACATAACATCATGCAAAAGATTTTTTGCCTCTTTGAAAGATGCACTTGAAGGAGGACATGTGGTGTGTGCAAACAATGCCTCTTATCCTATCATTGGAGTAGGAGAAATTGAGCTTACGGCTGCAAATGGAGGTGTAATTCTCTTGAAAAATGCATTGCATGCGACCCGTATCAAGAAGAACTTAATTTCAATTCCGTTGATTGCCAAAGCTGGACTTCATGTACACTTTGTTGATGATAAGTGTATGGTTCATGATTTTAGCAATGGCGATGTTATTGTGATGTCCGGTACATTATGTAATGGTTTGTATCGCATGGATACATACAAGAGGACTGCCTTGAATGCCTTAGTTGCTCATACTTCTTCCATGGCTGAAATGGAGCTTTGGCATGCTTGTTTTGGTCATTTAAACTTCAATAGTTTGCTTTACTGGCAAAAGAAGGACATGGTTATTGGCTTGCCTACACTTGAGTCCATTGAAAAGCATGCATGTGAAGGTTGCATTCTTGGAAAAATGCATCGTGCTTCTTTTCCAAAAGATAGTCACACACACACTACAAGAAAATTGCAACTTGTTCATAGTGATGTATGTGGTCCGGTCAAGACTCCATCTTTTGGGAAGCATGTATATTTTGTTACCTTCACTAATGATGCTACTCGCCATACATGGGTGCATCCTATGAAAGCAAAGAATGAGGTATTTTCTTGCTTCAAAGCATTTTTAGCTATGGCTGAAAATTTTTCTTCACAAAAGCTTTTGACTCTACGCACGGATCATGGTGGTGAATACATGTCACATGAGTTTAATGCTTTTCTTCGTGAAAGAGGTATTTCACACCAATGTACAGTGCCATATACACCTCAACAAAATGGTGTTGGTGAGCGTAAAAATAGAACTCTACTTGAAATGGCACGATGTATGGTTAAAGGAAAGCATCTTCCTCATAAGTTTTGGATGGAAGCGGTCATGTGTGCAAATTATGTGTTGAATCGCTGCCCTACAAAAGCATTGAGAGTCATCACTCCTTATGAGGCTTGGAATGGTCATAAGCCTATGGTTAGTCATATGGGTGTGTTTGGTTGTTTGGCATATGCTCTTGTGCCATCACAACAATGTCACAAACTTGATGACAAGGCAAAGAAATGTATATTTGTTGGTTATAGTGCTGAAAGTAAGGGATATCGGTTGTACCATCCATTGACGAACACAATTACTGTGAGTCGAGATGTGGTATTTGCTGAAAATTCAGTTTTCCCTCTACTTGAATGCAAAAAACTGCCAACAGCTAGCTCACAAGATGTGTTCGATACACTCATGCCTTTGTTCCAAAATGGTGCGCTTGACTATGGCCATGTAGACTAGCCAACCGAGGTTCAAAGGCTGAAAAATTCCAGCCAAATCAGGCTGAAAATGTAGAGAATTTCCACTCAAACATGGCTGAAAAAATTCAACCAAAAATTGTCAAAACTATTGGAAATTTCCAGCCACATATGGCTGAACATTTGCGTCAAAATATGGCTGAAACTGAGCACGAAATTCAGCCCACGCATGATGTACATATTGAAGATGTTTTACATAATGAATGCATGTCTATCAAGAGTGCACAATCCATGCCAAAATGGCTGAAACAAACTTTGCAAGATAGCAAATTGAGTGCACCTTTACTTGGTAGAACAAGATCAAGCTCTCACCATGCATCAAGTAATTTTGTGGATTATTCTCTTATTGCTACAGCATGTAATGAAGAGCCACTTTCTTTTGAAGATGCATGTGATGATCCACAATGGATGAGTGCTATGCAATCAGAAATGGATTCCATACATAGGAATGGTACTTGGGAGTTATGTGAATTGCCAAAAGGAAAGAATGCCATTGGTACAAAGTGGGTTTACAAGATTAAGAGAAAATCTGATGGTAGCATTGATCGCTACAAAGCTAGATTGGTTGCCAAAGGATATGCACAAATATATGGCATTGACTATGAGG
Source organism: Ceratopteris richardii (assembly GCA_020310875.1). Classification (NCBI taxonomy): domain Eukaryota; kingdom Viridiplantae; phylum Streptophyta; class Polypodiopsida; order Polypodiales; family Pteridaceae; genus Ceratopteris; species Ceratopteris richardii. The sequence goes on from CM035438.1 coordinate 54,833,566, forward strand.
AAACTTTTGCACCTACTTCACGCATGACTACCATTCGTACCGTGGTTGCATTGGCTGCCCATCGAGGTTGGAAAGTGCATCAATTGGACATAAAAACAGCCTTCTTGAATGGAGATTTGCAAGAAGAGGTCTATGTGAAGCAACCTCATGGATTTGCTATGAAAGGGAAAGAGCATATGGTTTGTCGCTTGCATAAAGCCTTGTATGGTCTCAAGCAAGCTCCACGTGCATGGTATGATAAAATACATAAGCACTTGATTACTCTTGGCTTCACATGTAGTCCGATTGAAAGCACACTCTATGTACGCAAAAATGGGGCTAATCTTATGGTGCTTGTTCTTTATGTCGATGATATACTCTTGACTGGGTCATGTGATGCAAAACTTGACATTCTTATGGCTGATTTGCAGCATACTTTTGATGTCACTTATCTTGGTCTTTTGAGCTACTATCTTGGCATCCAGTTTGTATCCGTTGAGGGGGGAATTGTTATGCATCAAGCTAAGTATGTTGAGAAACTACTTCAGCGTTTTGACTTTGAGGATTCTAAGCCACTTTCCACACTAGTTCTTAGTTGAGGATTCATGTTCTTAGTTGAGGATTACAGTGATGCATTTGACACTTCTCTTTATCAGCAAGCTGTGGGATGTCTTATATATGCATGCACCACAAGGCCGGATATACAGTAATATGCAGTTTCCCAGTTGAGTCGATTCATGCATAGCCCTGGCACTAAGCATTGGCAAGTGGTGAAACGTGTGTTTAGATATCTTTGAGGCACTTTGAGCTTAGGTCTCTTTTATGGCAGAGATGTTCAGCCATGCTTGCATGCTTTTACAGATAGTGATTGGGCTGGTTGTTATGATACTCGCGTGTCCACTAGTGGTAATTGCTTTTTCCTTGAAGACTCATGCATATCTTGGTTGAGTAAGAAGCAACCTACAGTGGTGACATCGAGTTGTGAAGCTGAGTACAGGGCAATTTTCACAGCAACAGTGGAGTGTATATGGTTGAGATGCCTATTGATGGATCTTTGCATGGAGATTGATGCTGCTATGCATATTCTCATAGATAGTCAGAGTGCTTTGGCTGTTGCACGAAATCGAGTGTTTCATGCACGGACCAAACATATTGAGGTGCATTATCACTATGTGAGAGAGTGCCTTCATGCAGGAGATATTGATTTGGTATATGTGCCTACACAAGATAATGTGGCAGACATATTCACCAAAACTCTTCCACTGGAAAAGTTTGAAGCTTTTTGCAAAGCTTTAGGCTTGTTACCTTATGGGGGCTGATCTGTCACTCCCGCTATGTGTTCACATCATTCGCTCCAGGGGGGTTTGTTACACTTATGTGTTCCTCGAGTAGCTTTGATGTGAACCTTTTCCCTATACATGGGCACTTTTTACTCTAGTGTTGGCTAGAGGTTTTTTCCCCATGTTACCACATACTTGATACTCTCATATGTGGTGGTACTTTGTACTTAGGGATATCATTCAGCTCTTACTTCAATTCATTTCATCGATCAATAGAGAGAGCTATTCCAGCCATCGTCTTCTCTGTGTGTCTTACTGCATTTGTGTTCTTTGTGTGTGCTTCTCATGTGTCTCTTGCACTTCTACACACACCCAACATCATGGGTTTCAATGGAATTTCATCTATGTGAGTAGGAAACTGAGTCCCTTGGCACACATCACATCTCCTAACATAGGTTTGTGCATCCATGTGAAGAGTGGGCCACCATAATCCTACAAAGAGGATGGCTTTCATTATCCTGTCGGGGCCAAAATGACCTCCTATAACACCTTGGTGTCCAGTCTCTAGTACGCTCAAATAACCCTTTTCATGAACACATTGTCTTAGGTATCCATCTCATCCTTGTTTGTATAGATTGTCGCCAACAAGTGAATACTCTTGAGCTTCCTTCTCTAGACTACGTTGTTGTGCTAAGGTCATTCCTTGAGGGAATGTTTTTGTCCTCAAGTACATCACTAAAGGTTCAATCCATTCTGATGTGAGAGGCACATGATATAACGTGGCATGTTCTATTGGTGGTCTTTCACAACATACAGGGCATTCTCTACACAACTTGTAGACATCTCCTTCCATGGAAGGCCAATATACTCCTAGTCTATGCAGAGTTTGCAGTGTACGATGTTTTGTAGGATTCTTCGGTCCGTTTGTGAGAATAGGGACAATTGGCTTAGCCCATTCTGGTACTATCTCAAGGTTAAACAAATATGCGTCACGTAATTCATCCACTATTCCTTGGGGAGCTTCACCCGTGGTTAATCTTGAGAGGTGGTCAGCTCTGAGGTGTGTCTTTCCCTTCCTGACTACTACTTCAAAGTCGTACTCCATGAGTAATAGAAACCAACGTATCAATCTTCTAGTATTGCATGGTTTATTGACTAAGCACAATAACGCTTGATGATCCGTGAAAAACTTTAACTTGTTTGCCAACAAATAATGCATGAATTTCTTTACAACATAGATCATTCCTAATCCTTCTTGTTCCGTAGTGGTGTAATTTCTTTCTGCTGCATTCAACTATCTGCTTGTGTAAGCTATAGGGAGATCTATGTTACCTTCATTTGTGGGTTGTGCCAACACACATCCTATGGTGTAGTTGGATGCATCTATTGGAGCAAATCTATGACGAGCCTAAGTATTGGCTTGAGTCCCACAAAGTCATAGAAAAAGCCTTAAAAGGAAGACTATGTAAAGTTCACTTGTGAACTACCTCTTGTAACTTTTGAAGAGTTTACTTAATGTAAAAGTAAGAGAATCTTAAGTGGTTGAGTCCACATGATCAAGAATGGAAAGAGGAGCCACGAATTTGTGATTTGTGGTAGGTAGAGAATCAAATCAATCATTGATTGATTGGAGAGTGATTGAGGGAAGTTAGCCTCCCAAACTCAACTATAAATAGATGGCAGTTTTACTCGTGGTTAGAGAGACCTATGTGAAGACCTCCAAGAGCTGAGCTTTATGCCATATCAAGGTGTGATTACAAGGCACACATATGTATCAGTAAGTCCATTGTATTTTACAAGCAATATACTTTCATTTTCATTATCATTTGGATTCATCTTTCCATGTTCTTGTGAAGTGTACTACTCACTGCCATTATTCTCAGTTTTCTCAGTCAGCTTGCAGAGATGTTTTCTCTGAGCTTGGTGCATCATTTTTAGTGATTTAACTTGGTAAAGTTAGCTCTATAAGTACTATATGCTCAAAACTTTTCATGTCATTTGGATGTTGCAATTGTCAGTTATGTTCATTTGAAGTCAACAGGGTCTGTTCATCTTCACTTCTCTGTCAGGTACCTGACTTTTTCACTCATCTTGTCAGAGCCATTTCTTAGTGGTTACTCATCCAACTTCAATGATTTAAAGCTTGTTGGATTCAACTTACTGTCTAATATAACCATACAAATTTTCATAATCATTGGATTCCTACATTTTGAGTTATGTTGATTTTTCTGCTCACTAGTCTCAAACTGTAGCAGCCCGTGAAAATCGGGATGATGTCATCACTTGTTAAAACTCATTCTCAGTGTGTGGTTTATTATTTTTGATGAGATTACTCTTGAAAGTTAGCTCTTTAAGCTACCTAGACTTCCCCAAGAGGAATTAAGCTAATTGCTGCTGTGCTCAGAGAATTATGTAAAACATTGGACATGTGTATGAACCAAGAATAGCAAGTTTTCACCTCTGAGCTAACTCCAACTTATCTGTTTTGATCTATCTTTTTGAGAGTGATCTTCCAAGGTACATAGGGTGTCTAATACATCCATTGGCAAGCTAAAAGGGCCCACCATATACTCCTGGAGTTCATTTGGCTGGTGTAGATCAAGGATTTTGCAACACCTCTTCATCTTCAAGCACATACCTATCCATCTCTTCACAGCATCCACATGTACATGGAATGGCTTACTCCAATATGGGGTTGTCAATAAAGGTGCCGAGCACAAGCGTTGTTTAAGTTCATTAAATGAATTTTCCCATTCATTTGTCCATTCAAACTTGGTCAAAAGAGAGTACAAAGGCTTGGCTATGATTGCATACATGTGTATGAATCGTCTGTAATAACCACAATGACCCATAAATCCTTGTACCTCTTTAACGTTATTTGGCCTAGGTAGATCTGCAATTACTTTCACCTTTTCTTCATCTATAGAGATTCCATTCTTTGACACAATGTGTCCTAGAATTTCACCTTGTCTTACCATGAAAACGCACTTCTCTAGGTTCAAACAAGCCTGATATTCGACATTTGTCAAATACTTGCCTTAGTTCTGGGATATCAGTTTGCCTTATATTCAAATGAGCACATATTTCATCGACATAAACTTCCAAATTCTTGCATAAAAATTCCTTAAAAACATGACACATAAGTCATTGGAAAGTGGCGGGTGCATTTGTTAGCCCAAATGGCATCATAGGAAATGCAAAGATGCCTCATTCTGTGGCAAAAGCCATCTTGTGTTGATCTTTTAGAGAAATGGCTACTTGTTTATAGCCTGAGAAACCATCAAGAAAATTGTAAACTTCCTTGCCCGCAACTCTTTCCAATAAATGTTTTGTGATAGGAAGAGGATAACTAATATCTCTAATCGTGGTAGCATTAACTTTTTTAAGGTTAATACACACATGCAATTTCCCATTCTTCTTGGCCATGCCCACAATGGGGGATACCCATTCGGTATGCTCAATTTTGTAAATGAATCCTGCTTCTATCAAACGATCTATTTCTTCTTTAATTTTAGCAACGTAGTTATCATTGTACATGTATGGTTTTTGTATCGTAGGTTTGGCATCTGGAGTCATTGGGATTCTATGGGAGCATATATCCGGATCTACTCCTTTCAAGTCTTTGTAACTCCAAGCAAACACATCTCTATATTCTCGCAATAGGGCAACTAACTCTTCTCCTTCTTCATTTGTCAAATCATCCCCTATGTATGTACATTTTTCTTCTTCTCCTTCTATGGTGACTATGATTTTTTTGGTTTTCTCTCGATTATCATATACTTCTCCAACATCGGCTTTTCTCTTAGGCATTCATACCATTATTCTTCTATTTTCTATTTCATATTTCTTGAAGTTCTCCGGTACTTCCATGAGTGGTTCTTCTTCTTCTTCGGTCTTAGGTGATTTCTTTCTCTTCTTTGGTTTGATCTCTGTATCTTTTATGGATGGCTCAAGTTGTTCCATTTGACTTTCCTTTTCTTCTTCAGGGTATTTGCCTTCCAAAAAGTAAAGATATTCCTCTTCTGTGGAACAAAAGGGTTCCATGATGATGGATTCTAGGTCCTCGTCCTCACTCTCATCTTGTTCTTGGGTCACTTCCATGCAGTCTTATAGGATAAAGTCTTCCTCGATAGGTTCAATCATAAAAATGGAAATATCATACCCTTCCTCATCACAATGAGGGGTCCATTGTTCTTCCTTCACCGCTATGTCCATCGTAGCTAAAATTTCTACCTAACCGTGAGGCTCGAATTCCTCATCCAGAAATACTATAGGTGCATAAGCTGGGTCTTGAAGGGTTCGTGGATGTTGTTCTAAACCTAAAGTCCTAGCTTCTAATCATTCTTCCTCTTGTTTTGCTACTTTACACATCCATAGATGAGTATCCTCGTGCAACCATGATGGGTCTGACTCTAATGAGTGTACTGAATCTGTTTCCCAAAATCACAAATGGCAAAAGTATGTTCAAACTCTACACCACAAGTGGTGAGAGATATGCCTTCTAGTAAGCCTAATGGTTTTTCTATATGTCTGTCAACCATTTATAGCTTCATCTTGGTGGGCCTTAATGCTGGCTTACCCCAACGTTTCCATAAAGCAGTGGTAGCAATGGCTACTCCGGCTCCTGAATCTAAGATGGCTTTGGTGGTGTAGCCCTGATGGGTTATTGGAAGATAAGTGTTACCTTCCTCTCCTTCACTTACATCTCCAATTCTCTCTACAGGTATCTCTGGTTCCTTCTTGTGTGGTCCTATCTGTGAGGGAGCAATAGGAACCTCAAGGAATTGGTTTGCTGTGTTTTTCCACAATTTTGGTTTAATCTTTAACAATTCCTCTATAGTGAGATGACACTATTTTAGTGTTCTTTATTGCTTCCATGTTTCTAGGGATTATTGATTCTTCATTCCTCACTATTATCGTGGGTGCTCTCATGCTAATAGACTTGGCTTCCCAAGGTCCTGTGAACTGAGGTAATTCTTGCAAAGAATTGTATTCAAAGCCTGTGTGTTCGCTCAATTGTTATTCCTCTACATCATCGTAGATAGAGGGGATGTCTTGGGGAAATTGCTCTTGCAAATCGTCTATTTCGTGAATAGGAGGATAGGTTCCTCGTTCTTTTCTCCACTTCTCTTCTTGAATTTCTCTTAGAAATTTGTATGAATACTTATATATGGAAGACATGTGGTCTTCAACCTCTGTATTTGGCACTTGAGACAGGGATGGTGCATTTCTTTCATGTGTCTCAGAGATAATAGGGTTCCTATGCATATTCTTTTTCTCCTTGCTATTGATCAAATATTCTAACCTCTCCAATAGTCCTTGAAAGTGTAGTTCAAGTTTTGCCATGTTATTCCAATTGAGATAACAAGAGGCTTCGAACATTGTTTATGCTAGTTCTACCATCTTCATGCAGAGTTTAGTTCTCTCAATCTCTAGGTCTGCTCTTGGATAGTTCTTACTCATTTCAACTATCTGGGGTCCTTCTTTCAATCTAGCCTGATATGCACGAAACATCATGTCTAGGTTTTCTGGTATGGGCTCTGCTAGGACTGATCCTCATCTCTGAGCTAAGTTCTCCTGATTAGATTCTTGTGAAGTCAACTCTAGGATTTTGGCTCTAGATTCCTTGAGACTTCCTTTCAACTCAATTATCTTTTTACTCCAATTTCTCTTAATTCTTTCTCTGGAATCTTTCCAAGATTTTGTCTTTTTTCTACTAGATTCTCCAACTTCACTAGTTTCGGCTACTTTTTAGGATTAAGCTATTGATTTTGTAAGAGTGCCTCGGCTCTTGTTATAGCTTGGATAGGCACATATATAGGGTTGGATCCATTTGCATTATGTACAATTCCACTTTTGAAGCGTTAGCAGGGTTCTTTAGACAATCTGTTATGACATGCTTTTTACCACACTCGGCACAAAATCCTTGTATGTTATAATATTATGAATTTCTTGCTATCGGTGGATGTGGAAAATCCTTTATGAAATGATCTCCTTGACACCTAAAGCATGGTCCTCTAGGGCCCTGTGGTCTTTGCTGTCTTAATTGGGGTCACCGATTAGGATTGGTGTACATCAGATTAGCATAATCGGGTTCCCAATTGGATTCTAATGGTGGACTATCGTATTGATATGTCTCAACATGTTCTGGTGACTATGTGTAGGATGCGGGTGGACTATCTACATGAGTAGAGTCAAAACTATTAGAGTTAGGGTCACTTTCTATGATTAGGGGTGAAGAAGGCACTAAAGCCCTATTGAGGTTCTCTTCTGCAGCAGCGTATTTGACTGAGATGACATTTGTTGGTGGGGGTGGCTGCTGAGCTAAGACGGGTTGAGGACTCTGTTGAGCTTGATAAGGATAGTTTTGAGGAGGCCTATAGTAATGAAGCTGAGTATTATATTGATCTTGATACCTAGCTGGTTGGGGGTATGCTTGCGGGTAGTTCTGTCGTACTGGTTGTTTGTTGTAAGGGCAATCATGAGCTGTGTGATTCGTGTATCGTCTCTCAATTGTATAGTATTGGCCACTAGCGTTGGCTTGCAGTTGTGTTGCATTGGGACACACTGTTGCCATATGATCACCACCACAGTTGTAAAATTGCTTGTTTGTTGTTAACCTAGGCATCTGCTTACTAGAAACTCCTAGTTTTTGGGCCACTTTTTCTGCTAGGTCTTCTATCGAGCTAGATAGTTTTGAGGATGCTAGAGATGAACAATTTGAGTCTTTATAGACCTTTGAGAGTTCCAATTCATCTCCAAGGTTGTCCTCAATGTCTATACAAATTCTCACACATTGCTCTAATGTTCTGGGTTCCTTTAAGTATACATAGGAGCATAGTTTAGAGCTCTAGAGGCCATCTAAAAACAATGACACTTGCTTGGCATGTGAGGGTAACTCTTGCATCGGACATCTCTCAACATATTGTCTAAACCTACGTCCTTCCAATCTAATTGTTTCCTGAGGGGTTTGTTTGAAGTTATGAATCAATGAAGACATATCATGTCTGATTCCACTTCTAGAGAATTCTGTGATGAATGACTCTAAAAAGTGATGGATATCTCTAAATTGCCTTTGTTGCAATGGTTGGAACCAAGTTAAAGCCCTATTGTTTAACCTTATAGTCCAAATGCATTGTATTGCGTAAACATGTCTTCTACTTGCTCTACTCGTAGCACTTGCTTAAATTCTGCAACATGATCAGAGGGATCTCTTGTCCCATCAAAGTAGTTCTTCATGGACTTTACTAACTGAGTGGGTCTTAATACCCTGGGGTGTTCATGTGGTCTAGGTAGAGGAGAATCATCTCTACCACCTGGTGTTCTAGGTTCCCTTTGTCTTTCCATTCTATCGGTGTCCATGGTTGGTCTATCTCTCCCTATGAGATGAGTGAAACTTACTTCTGGTCTCTCTTTGTTCTTTTCTCTTTGAATGCCATGGGCTAAGGATGTTCTCGCACCCTGATGGCTTGTGTTTACATTTGTTTGAGATGGGGGGAACACTAAATCACCTCTCCATGTATAGGTATTTCTTGCATGGTCTGGTACTACAAATACCCGTTCTAAAGTACCATCCAAGTATACCACCTTTCCAGGTGTATTCGGGTCCTTGAATTCGTAGATCATGATGGAGCCTACCTCACTAGGTTGTTCCATTCTGTACCTCCAAAATGCTTCGTCAGTTTCCTTATTAAAAAACAACTCTATGCTTCTATTATCCCGAGGGATCCAATCTGGGATTAGTACTCGTCAGTACAGATTTCCCTCTAGGTGTCCTAGGTTCTTCTCCTAGTGGTTCTTTTCCTTGTGTTCTCGCTTTTGTATTTGCCTAAACTACACCAAACTCATTGGTATGATTTGGCTGAGTACTTATGAGGTACATTGTTCCTTCTTCGTCTATGTAAGCATCTCTCTCGAATTTCATGACTAGACGGTCCAATCCAATGGGTTGATCAGGGTTGTGCAGTTGCACTATTGATCTTCAAAAACCATCCTCATAGATGGGAGCACCTAAGTGATTGGTTAGAAAATATTTTAATTGCGTTCTGTAAGGTCCTTCGGGTCTCTCCAAATATGCTATGTTTAACCCTCCCTCTGGTCTTTCTGTGCTAAAAGCCATTTCTAATTCACTAGTATCTGAGCCCAACTCATAGGGATAACTATTCAATTGTTGAGTGCACTATCGTGCACTTGATCCTACACTTGCTTATGATGATCTAAGGCTTCGTCAGTCTGACTTACCTATATGCTTGCCCAATCTAAGGTTCATTAATTTACTTCCTGGCACTCTATGATCATCAATGTTTCTTTGTTCTTTATTGCTTGTTTCTTTTTTCATTTCTTTTAAATTCTTGTCTTGTTTTCAATGTATATGTTAGGAATCGACTTTCTTTTGTACTTTTGAGTTCTTGTTCCATCAGACTTAAGTTCTTTCCTTGAGGTTTTCTTATCACACACTTTTATCTTAGCCTTGGACTTGAGAAATTAAGTCTATTGGACTTGATGTGTTCCGATCGTCTTTCTAATTTAATCCACAATGCTAGACATTTAGCCTAAGGTAATAATTGACTGAGGGGGTTGTGTATTCTTCCAACCTTGAGTCAGCTTCTTTGATTGCCCTGATGCCCATGAAGTCGCACTTCCCAAGCCTTGCGTTCTTCACTGCCTTGCTTTGATTGTCCTGGATAGCCCTTGCTAGACCTGTAAACATCCAATGTTTAGACCTCTTTTTAAATTGATGGTTAAGCACTTGAATATATACACCTTTTAAGTCCCTTCTTTTCTGGCCAAATTTTAATGCCCCCTTTCTTTTCTATTCCCAATAATGGGTCAACACCAAATTATCCTCTCTAAAAATCAACGTGTTCTTCTTGAAAAAAACAGACTCGTAAGGAGCTTTCTAATGAGCTATAAAGCTCAAAAAATGGAATTCGAATGAAAAAGATATGAACATTCAGGACCTCGGGGGTAAAAACTCACAAACAGGTTTTTCTTCACTTATGAGCTAAGAGGTCTCCAATGAGCTTAACCACCCAAAAATTTTCTCAAATTATCTTCAAATTGACCCAAAAAAATAAAACCCTAATTTTTCCATTTTAGGTGAACTGTCGTGATGGCGTGGTACAATCGCAATGGTTCGGGACCATCGCGATGGGTCCGATGGAGCGAGGCGTTGCAATGGTCTGACTTGCGAGCAATCGCGATGGCATTAGCCCTTCGCGATGGTCAACTTTCAACGCAACCATCGCAATGGCATGAGCCCATCGCAATGGTCAGGAGGCGCGATGGCTTGAGTCAATCGCAATGGTCCAATTTTGAAGCATCACGATGGTGTGCTTGGTATCGTCACGATGGTATAGCTTGCCACATGGCAATGGGTCCTCGCGTTCGCATGAGCCAATCGCGATGGCGTGGGGTCGACGGGATCATCGCGATGGTCGGTGACCGTCACGATGGTTCAAGTGAACCGTCGCAATGGTGTGAGACCGTCGTGATGGTCCGGCTGAGCCGTCGCGATGGCGTGAGCCAATCCTGATGGTGTGACACAATCACGATGGCATGAGCCCGTCGTGATGGTTCACCAAAATGCAAATTTGGAGAATGCACCTATGGATTCGTGTGTGTGTGCAAGTGTCGCCTACCTCGTGGTGTGTTCGCTTACCAAAAATGCCGACTTTGTCAGACCATCACGATGGTCCAACTCCAATGATAGATTCTCATAGAAAGTGGACTTTTTACCTTTTGGAAGCTTTCCTGCTGCTCTGGAGCACTGTATCTACAAGAAAACTCAGAAACACACAGGCACATACAAGCACAAAAGCTCTCTCTCTCGCATGCACAAATGAGGGGAAATGAGGAGAATGGCTGGTTTCGAGTCTTTTTGAACTAGGAGTGGGAAATCCTTGATTAGATGCCCCGCTTGGGGCAATTAAAACAAGCATTAGGGAGCTTTTTATAATCGACTTTTTGCGCATGGCTCTTACCATATCAATCCTGTTGTATATTATTGAACAAGGCATTGTTAAAATGTTAAATTATTAATGTATTAATGTGTTTTTTGATGTTTTTGATATAGCAGATGAAGGTTCGTGAGGAGCGTGCAAGGCGTGAAGGGGCGGATATCAATAATCCAAATAATTATTATTTTATTTTGTAAATAAACCTGCGTAGAAGGTTCTATTGTTAGAAAAGTAATGGTTAGAATAAGGGTCGTTGTAGACCGCAGTTTCTGTTATTGAAAGCAATGGCTTTCTGTAAAAGTTATCAACTTTTAGTTTTACGCCTGCTTTTCGAAGCCGCCCTCTTGTAACCACTCTTTTCGACGTAATCAAAAGTCCTATAAATACATGCACTCTGTGGACTGTCGAAACAGAGTGCATGGGGGGAGATTGCACCCAATACTGCGTTGTGTCTCGTCTCTTGTTGCATCTATTCTCTGTGTGTTTTCTGTGTCCGTAATCTCTGTATGCGCGTGAGTAAGATCCTGACAACAGTGGTATCAGAGCCTGGTGTCCGTAGAGTTATGTTTCGAATTTTTGGCACTCTCCATCCTGACATCTCATCGCCCGTCGTCATCCGTTCAGATTTCTTCCTCGACGTTCTGCGTTCGTCATCATCTTTTGTCGGCCATGGTCTAAATCAGAGTTTTACGAAACAGAGTTTTACGGTTTCGTGGAGGGTACGAGGACGTTGGGGCCCTGGTTTGGATGTCGACGGTCTTCTCGCATGCACACTGCCATGTCGAAGAGAGAGAAGACATCGTCTTCTCTTTCTTGTGTTAAGGGGCAACACGACCGGACACTTCTGTCTTCCCCGATTTGCTAGACGCTGCAGTCTCAGTGCAGGTCATGCACCAATCAGAAAAGAAAGGTTTTTTTTTATTATTATTAGTTTCGTTTTTCTTTATTGTATTGGAGTGCTGATGAACCACACAGAGAGGAGGAGAGCGCTGCACTCCCACATCAGAGATGATGGAGGATACAGATGTAGCGCTGCGCCACTAAATCCCACACGTGGGGTTAGAGCAGATGCCCAACTTCTCCACCGTAAAAACTCCGTAGGCATCGACTCAATATATAGTCAAAGCTCTTGCAAGGCAACATGTGGGATAATTAGTCCTCCAGTTTTGCGCGCGTGAGCTGGATAGCAAGTGTATGTGTTGAAGCAATCTATATGGGATATAGCGCTGAAGCACGTGGGAGCCTATCTGTTGAAAACCTCGAAGCACCTATCTCTGACAAGAACTTCCGACGCTGCTCTATTTGGCAGAAGAATTATCTGAGAGTGATGCTACATACAAATTCAATGACGCTATTTTCTGAAGTTTATGATTTATCTGTGTTGCATTACACTCATCTTCAAAGGATGATGAACTGATTTGACAGCCAATTGCTCATATTAGGCTTGATGCTCACATGGAACCAGATTATCGGACACTGGAGAGTAACATGTGAGGGAGGATCGGAGGTCTGCAACGTGAGAGGATACTTGGACTTTCTGAAAACTGAAGCTTTGATGCATAGCGTTTTCATTTGATTTTGACTTGAACGAGAATCTCGTATCTGGGTTCACATATAGGTTATCTTTATTTAACGAATATGGGATAACACATCCATGCATCTGCGCTATCCTCCCTGGGGGGGATGTATACAGAAATTTGAATTGATTTTTTTTTTTTCGAGTGGTCTTGAAGCCATAGTTAGAACCTTATCCACTTATTCAAATTATATGATATAGCTTCACTTATTTGAACATAACTCCGTTTCGAGCATCATTTTGAAGCATCGACTCTTGGATGAGTCTTGGCACGATATTCTAACGGCTGATGGACCCTTCTCTACATTCGAGCATACCTACACACGTCGGAAAATTGTTATTTGAACCTTCAGATAAGTTTCTTGTCAAAGTTTGGATTGATTCTATGAGTTTCACGCTTTATTTTTAGAGCATTGCTGCAGTATTCAAACTTCCCCTTGCTTCCATATGGGATTAATCCGAGCCCGCGCCTATGCAATCTTAAAGATGTTCTCTCTCATGCCCATTTTTGAATTCTATCTCCTTTTCAGAGAACAACGATTATCTTCTTATTTCTATACTTAAGCGTTCTTTTATACGTCAATATGATTGCACGTTTTTGGCTCTAACTTGAGCATATTACCTTTAATTTTTGAGATTTTTACGGCTATGGGAAGTTATCTCCGATCTTTTGAGCTTCTTTTCCAAGATCAAAAGCATTTGGATTTTACCTATTTATCCTCAATAAACATTTTCTAATCATCTTTCCGAAGCCTCGATTCTTGAAGGCATATTGTCAAGCTATTTTTACAAAGTATGGATCATCTTCAACACTCGTACACACCTTCAAAATTAGTTTTTGGAACCTCCAGATAAGTTTCTTGTCAATTTATATGCATGGTTCTTCTCGTTTTGTATCATATTGAACATAGGACATGCAAGTTTTGCATCGTACTTATACACATAGTTTGACATGGTTTGTCTTGTATGGTGCATGAATTTTTATTGGAGGGACAGGTATGTATTTTTCTTACAGGTTAGCGAGGCGAAAACACTATATTTGTCAGGGTGTGTAATCCCCTTTTGGTCTTTTTGTGCATAGATTATGCCTCTTGGCATCAATATCATGGAATTGTTTGTCGGAAATTTTTCCGGTTTTCAAAATCACGCCATTATGCTGCCGAAATTTTTACAACATTCGTATGCACATGCATTCAAGTATAAATTCATGATTAATACATCGGCTATTATTTTATCACATCGGGATATTCATTTTTATCATCACTTTTGGATTGCATTTTGACTTAATTTCTGCATATCATACACAAACACATTAATGTAACAGCTCCATGAACATTTCCATGCATGTATTTTTACATGGCACATGCCTATTTTTATTTAGTGATGAAACATGTGACTGGCCATCCATGTTTATTATTTTATCACCTGAGGTCAGTTGCTTGTTCAATTGACGGGCATGTTATACCTTATGGAATATGTTGAACAATGCATTGTTGGATTGTAACATGGAATATGTTAGCCAATGCATTGTTGGATTGAAATATGGAATAGCCAATGCATTGTTGATTGTAACATGGAATATGTTAGCCAATGCATTGTTGGATTGAAAGATGGAATAGCCAATGCATTGTTGGAGTGTAACATGGAATATGTTAGCCAATGCATTGTTGATTAACACATGGAATAGCCAATGCATTGTTGGATTGTAACATGGAATATGTTGGCCAATGCATTGTTGGATTGTAACAGTAACATGGAATATGTTGAACAATGTATTGTAATTGTTAGAATGTTAAATTATTTTATCAACTGAGGTCAGTTGCTTGTCAACTGAGAGGCATGTTGTATATTATTGAACAAGGCATTGTTAAAATGTTAAATTATTAATGTATTAATGTGTTTTTTGATGTTTTTGATATAGCATATGAAGGTTCGTGAGGAGCGTGCAAGGCGTGAAGGGGCGGATATCAATAATCCGAATAATTATTATTTTATTTTGTAAATAAACCTGCGTAGAAGGTTCTATTGTTAGAAAAGTAATGGTTAGAATAAGGGTCGTTGTAGACCGCAGTTTCTGTTATTGAAAGCAATGGCTTTCTGTAAAAGTTATCAACTTTTAGTTTTACGCCTGCTTTTTGAAGCCGCCCTCTTGTAACCACTCTTTTCGACGTAATCAAAAGTCCTATAAATATATGCACTCTGTGGACTGTCGAAACAGAGTGCATGGGGGGAGATTGCACCCAATACTGCGTTGTGTCTCGTCTCTTGTTGCATCTATTCTCTGTGTGTTTTCTGTGTCCGTAATCTCTGTATGCGCGTGAGTAAGATCCTGACAACAAATCCTTTAGAAGTGGGAAATCCTTGATTAGATGCCCTGCTTGTGGCAATTAAAACAAGCATTAGGGAGGTTTTTATAATCCACTTTGTGTGCATGGAGGCTCTTACCATATCAATCCTTGATGATGAATGAGGATTTAATCTACTTAGAGATCTCTATTTCAACCATAAGTTATCGAGCCATAGATAAAACTCTATCGGCAAGTCTGGGAACTCAACTCAAACTAGAACCTTGTTGGCTTTAGGCCACTTGGATTAGATCCCGGCTACCATTTGAAGAAGGAAGCATGCATGCAGAAATTTAGGGGCGATTTATAGCCCAATAGTGATTTTCTTTTTTTGGATTTTTGGATAATATAAAAATTTTATATGATCATATATTTGACCATAAAATTGTAGATTCCAAGGGAGAAATGTGGATATAATTGTCATTCATATAAATAGCTTCTCATTTGTATCGTTTGATCTTACCAAATAAGGACATGTATGTCTTGGGGGTGAGCTTTCTACTCCATCCATCCCCCTCCTTATCCAATCATGTAGCTCATGGGCTAATGCAATTTGAGGGCATTAATCCCACATGTGCTAGATTTGTAAGCTTACCTACACAAGGAGCAAGTGTTCCCATTTCTCCATCGAGAATGATTTCTCTCTCTCTCTCTCTCTCTATGTAGAGCAGCGAGCTCGGCTTTCTCTCATGTGCAAGCATGAAGGGGAGAAATCTAAAAAATTCAAGATCTTATTTCCTTCTTCTTCAATGAATATTCCTTGAAGATAGTTTTCTTTTGTAATTTGAGTATCATTTTTTGAGTCATATGAGCATGCATATGGGATAGAAAGAGAACCATGCTACAATTTGTGAGAGAGGGTAGGCTGTTCATGAGCTCCTCTCAATCCCTTGCATATGGGATTGAATGGGAAACAAATATGCTTCCTTATATTCTCATCATTTTGAAAGCTAGACGCCTTCCTCTTTATAGTGTAAACTATCGTGAATATTTATAGCCGTAACTCCTTAGGTTCTATAGTTCCAATATAAAGTATCGTAAATATTTGCCAAGTTCTTGTATAATTCAAATAAAAAGAATCATGGATATTCGCCCATATTTGTATACTACTAAAGTGAGAAGGGGCCCTTATTCTTTTTCCTGGAAATAGGGTGTGCTTTATTAGCCATTAATCCTACGTAATAACTTTCAAGGAAATAATCGAGTCTTCAAAGAAAAAATAATAGTAACTATTAGGAATAAACTGAATATGCTTAACCTACAACCCTCGGCTTTCCCACTTAACCTTTATCTAGTTCTTAAGAATTTCATGGGCTGGTCTAGGGCCATGAAACAACCCTATGAACAACCTATCACTTAACTGAGACTAGCATAACCTTTATCTAGTTCTTAAGAATTTCATGGGCTGGTCTAGGGCCATGAAACAACCCTATGAACAACCTATCACTTAACTGAGACTAGCATATGTCAAGAATATTACAATCAATAACTAGTCTGGACTCTTCCCCTTCATCGTCTTTTGAATCTACACATAATCTATGCGGGCCTTGACCTTCGTTAATATTATCTTTTCCTTTATTCATCGAAGTAGTAGAGTTAAGTGCATTACGTGTAGGTCCCATAATGTTGAAGAGAGGATTCATAATGGATGTATTTACCTTGGCCACTTCAGCAAAAGATTTTGTCGAAGAGGAGGCAAAGTTACCAGATTTGTTCATTCCCGATTTGCCTTCCAGCACTTTTAGTCATGCAAAAGCCGAGGTAGCTTTCATACATTGAGGAAGAACTATATTTGTATGGGTTTTTGTGGTCACTGGATCACTAGTGTTGCTTCCCTCTACCGTTCTACCCATAGCCAGGTTTTGGTTTGCGGGTTGTGATTGGCACATTGGTCGTGACTTGATGGACATTCAAAATTTTCACGGTTCGCATCTCTGGGTCTGGGAGGCTCGACCATTATCTCACCTCTTCTGTGAATCGGGGGAGTGGTAGTGGCGAGATCTTATCTCCTTGATTGAGGCCCGCATGATTTCCTTCTTTGAGTACTCTACTAGGCTAGGGTGGAGGATCATCTAGTCGTGCCAATCAACCAATCCCGTTGGGACTAAGTTTTAGCGGCAAGCTCGGCTCACAAAGCAGTTTCTCTTGTCCTTTTGGCATCAGATCTAGAGTGCTCAATAGTCTTGTCAGGTTTTCCTCTTTTAATGTTTGGTTGCTGATAGGAGCATTATTGTTGGCACCTAGCTGAGCTAGGGGGTCTGACCTCCTAGTTGTATGGGTTGTGGTTATCACTTGGAGTCACAATGGCATTGTCTCTAGGATTGTTCGTTAGCACAATAGATTTGGTACAGTAACTTGAGACTTCTTACCTAGCGGGTGGGGCCCCATACCATCACTTGGGGTGTGGTTGCTTGGGGCTCTCTCTCTGGCCTCGCCCTTAGTTACAAGCATGAGGTTGAAAGTATGGTTATTATGATTTAGGACGGGTAGATTGACATCACTCAAGATCTACACATATCTCCCTAGAGCAGTAAGGGTGACACTTATTGGGAGTTGATTCACCATGTGGTTCATATAGTGGATGAGATGCTAGCACATCTTTGAGCAACACATGATTCCTCAGTTTGAGACTATGGGGGACTTTTGGTTGGGGCAGGTCCACACCTTGCATGGGAAGTTAGACCACATCTAGGGAGATTCTGATGGCACCTCTTGATGGTATCATGCCTTTCTCAAACTATGGGAGAAAGGTCCCTTCTTTACCATTCAGGTTGATATTATCTGTTGGAGCTATCGGCTGCCTACCTAGATTTTTTCCCCTCCCCACATTGTCTCCTTTAGGAGATAGATTTATGAGCATGTGAGTTTTCATCTAGGTTTCCCCCTTGTATTTCTCCCCTGCTCCCCAATTGGGATTCTACCTTGCTAGGCATTGTTACTTACTAATGGAAGGATCCTTTTGTGGAAAAAACAAACAAAAAATCAACAGACAATAATTGCCACCCCCCTTCCTTGCGCTTTCCATTCTTCTCATTCTAATTTTCAAAACTAGATCCCCCATGAAATGCTCTTCTTTATTGTGCATGCGCAGCCATTAGAAACCACATAAACTTTCACATAAATGTGTTCTTTAGCCATTAGAAACCACCTAACCTTTCAAATAAATGTTTGCTTTAGCTGTTTATATATGGAAGTTATATATACATATACATACACACATATATATATAGAGAGAGAGAATCAATTCATATATTCACAAACATCACACATGGACACACACACACACACATATATATATATATATATATATATATATATATATATATATATATATATATATATATATATATATATATATATATATATATATATAGAGAGAGAGAGAGAGAGAGAGAGAGAATCAGTTCATATATTCACAAACATCACACATGGACATTGTCACATACGTTCACTTTATGCACATATGTATTTACACACTTGCATTACACTCAATGATACATGCGCACAACAGAAATTACGTGCTCCTATGCACTAGCAATTACACATAATCGAAAATACACATGTATGTATATGTTCCAGAATACAAGTACAATAACACATGGCCAAAAAATGAATGAATTCTAAGTACATATAAGGATTTGCACATATATAAATAGATGTATTTATGTAAGAACATACATAGACATTACAGATAGTGTACTACACATGATAAATGCATTTCATGCACAATCATTTACTCATTTACTAAAACATGGCATAACTAGAAACATTAATAATGCACCTGCAATGTTTATGAATTTAATGAATCAGGCGTTAAAGGCACACTTGGGGAAATTTATTTTAGATTTCCTTGATGACATGTCCATCTTCAGGAAAGATTACGTGAGTCATTTGGAACACTTGAAAAAATTCTTTGCACTTCTCAAAGATAGTAAACTTTATGGTAAAAAATCTCAATGTGGTTCTTTTACCGAAAAGGAGCTAGGTCACATTATATTCATGGAGGAAATCCAAGTTGACCTTGAAAAGGTCCAAATGATTCTTAAATGGGCTTATCCCGAGAATATTCGAGAGCTAGAGAGTTTTCTGAGATTGGTTGGATAATACAAGAAGTAATTTGTGGTTAGAGATTTCAAAATTGCAATACCTTTGACATATAAAATCAAATGGAAACATCAAAAACTTAATTGCAATAAGAACAATCAGAGAGTTTCCAAGATTTCAATATTTCTTCAGCTTTTTCCTTGATTCTAGAAATAGTAAATCCAAAAAAACCTTTCCAATTAGAAACAGATGCAACTTCATCCATAGTAGGAGCAGTACTTAGCCAAGATGATCATCTAATAGCTTTTGAAATCATAAAGCTAAGTCTTATAAAGGTTAATTTTGTGTCCCAACCAAATCAAACATACAAAATCCAATCCTTTTTAAATGCCAAGATGCCCCAAGTGCTATACATCCTAGTGTTAACCAAACCTATGAATTAGTTTAACTCACATTTTTATTGGCCTAGTATACATATAGATGTGCAAACATATGTACCTAAATGCCATAAATCTAGAGTAAATAAATTTGAAAGACTAAAAGTTGGAGGATTGTTCCATACTTTGGAGATTGCAAAGGTAAATGCATAAATTTGTTCCATGGATTGATTTTTTAGGATTACCCCACACTAAAAAAGGCTTTGATTCAATCTTGGTTGTAGTAGATTTATTGACTAAAGTAGTTTAGTTAATACTAGTCAAGACTACTTATAAGACCCATGAACTCAAAAAAAAAATTGTAAACCAACTTTACAGATTCTATGGTCTTCTAGTAGGCATAGTTTTTGATAGAGATGCTAGATTTACAAATCATTTCTAATGAGAAATTCAAAATGAATGAGTTCAAGGAGCTCAAGAATTCCTTCAATACATGAACTTTAAGCTCAATTTAGTTAAAGAAAACTTGAAAATAGCTCAAGAGTGAGCAAAAGCTTATGCCAAATCCCAAAGGAAATGAAGTTCCCTTTCAATTTGAAGATCAACTTTATCATTGAGTTCCTAATCAGTTAAAAACTTTAAAGATCCGATAATGCGCCAAGTTGTTTCCTAGAAATTGTGGTCCGTTTCCAATCATAAAAATTTGGGATGAGGGCATATGAATTACAAATTCTAGAAGAAGAAGTCATTTATATGAAGGATGCTTCATAAAATAGAAGGAAAGTACTGAGGAGAATTCTACTTGGCAAAAAGTCTCCACAATCTAGCAAATATTTCCTACTTTCTTGTTTTAATTTGATAACTGAATGAATCAATGGCTGAAGCAAGCTCTTCTAGGCTAGAAAATGAGGTTTGAGGGATGCCTATAGAGTTATGTATAGCTATAATTTTAGGACAAAACTATAATTCTATGATCTAAGTGTCTGGTCGGTTCAAACACATATAAATTCTGATACTAATGAGTCACTTAATTGTTGGCCCATAGATCTCAAACTAGACTTAATTAAAGATTCTTATGATCTCTAAGACAAGGAATTCACCTAGCTTAGTGGATAAGTCTTTAGTGTTGGAAGAGATGGATGGATACCCTAAGGAAGTGAGGTGGTACTACTAAATCCTGCTTAGTACCTGCCCTAAATCACTTTAGAATTTGATAGTAGGCCTGTTTAGCTTGCAAATGACACCAAGAAAGTGCCTATGAACTTTGGAGTGGATTCTTGTCACAAAACTTACTATTTTGGTCCACACACCTACTGGTTCTTTTGCTCAGTGCCTCAGTGCTCATAATACAGTAACAATTGATGAAACTCCTTTGGAGGGAATCAAATTATCTTAGATAACTAATGATTATATGTGGAATCATAAAAAATGATGTAGTATACTCAGAGAAATTAATTTAGCAATCCAAGGCTTACCCCTGACTTTTTAGGGACTGAGCAGAGAATGATTTGATGTCCTCAATTGTGTTTGGCTCCTCCTTGGTGAGGCTTGGCAATTCCTCTTCCAAGTCATATGGTGATTTGACCTTCCTACATTCACTTTCAAACCAAGAATCATTCTCATCAAACACAACATCTCTACTGACCATAAATCCTTTGTTGGATGGATTATAAAATGTGTATCCTTTCTGATTTAAATCATACCCTATGAAGAAGCATTTCTCTGCCTTAGGGTCTAGCTTACCTCTGATTTGAGATGGAACATGCACATAAGCAATAGAACCAAATATTTTGCAATGTTCAAGTGATGGTCTCCTACCATGCCATGCATCATAGGGGGTCATCCCATCAAGGGATTTGGAAGGTAACTTGTTAATAAGGTAAGTGGCAGTAGAAACACTTTCTACCCACATATAACTAGGTAATTTCTTTTCATTAAGCATTGATCTAGCTGCTTCCACAATCAATATGTTCCTCCTCTCTGCTACTCCATTTTGCTCAGGAGTATACCTAGTAGTAGTCTCCCTTTTGATACCTCTATCCTACAAAAATGCATCAAATTCATTGGAGAAGTACTCACCTCCTCCATCTAACTTTATCCTCTTTAGACTTCTTCTTGTTTGATTTTCCACAAGTGCAAGATACTTCTTGAAGAAATTGAACACTTCATCTTTATGTTTCATGAAATACAAGAAAGTCCACCTACTGCAATCACCAATGAATGACACATAGTACCTTGAGCCTGAAATTGAAGGATCCTTGCTGGTTCCCCACACATCTATGTGGACAAGCTCCAAATAATCCTCATGCATATAGCCTTTCTTTATAAAGGGTAACTTGTGTGATTTACCAAATTGACAAGCACCACATTTATAGATCATGTGTTTCTTGGATACATTAGGTATCCCAAGTACAGATTGATGTCTATATATCTGCTTCAAAGTTCTCTCATCAATGTGCCCTATCTCTAACTGAAACAATGTTTGATCCTTGTAACCATAAAGTGCAATGTTTCTAGTGTCCTCAAGCTCAGAGGTAAATAATCTACCTGTTTTCTCTCCCTTGGCAATTCTCTTGAATCCGTGTTGGGGTTCCTCCACAAAAGCTCCATATTTGTTGAATCTAACCTACAAACCCTTTTCCACTATCTGTCCAACACTCATCAAATTCTTTGTGATAGTAGGTACATAAAGAACCTTGCTCAATAGATTCATATTCCCATCAGAAGTTTTGACATTCCCTACCTTGACCACTGAATGCTTGGTGTCATCACCTGTCTGCACTTGGTGCTTTCCCTTGGGCTCCTCAAGATCATAAAGGAGAGCTACATTCCCTGCTACATGGTTTGAATAACCTAAGTCAATATAGAAGAGGTGCTCATCATTCATACCTTGTTTTGAAGTCATGTTGATAATGAGAAGAGAATCCTCTTGATCCTCTGTATAATTGTTGAAGTCTTTTCTTGATTTATATCCTCCTTGATAATTTTTATTGTAGCCATGGTTGTATCCTTGATTATGGTTGAATCTTCCTCTTGATTGTGAGTAGCCACCTCTTTGAAATCCACTTCCTCTCTGATTCTTGAAGTTCCTATAGCACTCATCTATTGTGTGATTAGAGAGTGCACTTATATTGCATGGGGAAGAGTTGAAAGGTCTCCCTCTACCTTGCTTACCTCCTGTACCCCTTCCTCTTGAGTTTCTACCTCTCCTTGCATACTTAACTTGAGAAGTAGTACCTTTGTCTTCAACATTGTTGCTCTTTCCTTTATCCTTAGACTTTCCTTTATCTATGTAGAGGGTAGAAGAGCTGTTAGCTCTTGATAGTTCTCCATTTTTGTTGAGCTTGGCTTCATGGGTAAAGAGTTGTTTCATGAGAGTGGTAAGATTAGGAATTTGCATGTCCATGTAAAGGTCCATAGCAGTTGTGAAAGCTTCCCGCTTATCATCTGCCTTAATGCCATTGATTATCTGCCCCACTATTTGCTCCTCTAATCTCCTCTCCTATGCTTGCCAATTGATCAGCCACATCTTTTACCTTGGTCACATACTCTAAAACATTCTGATTAGGTTTCTTGCTTTGAGTAGTAAACTCAATCCACAACTTATTTTTTCTAGCCTTGTATTGGAAGAAAAACATGAAGATAATGTATCCCAAGTCTCTTTGATATCTATCCATAGAGACTCGTTCCTTGTAGATATGTCTTCATCGTCAAAGACCATGCTAGATAGTTATTCCTATCCAATTTATCAATAAAAGAAGGGAAACCATCTCCCATTTTACCTCAACTTGCTCTGATACCACTGTTGGAAGAGATGGATGGATACCTGAAGGAAATGAGGTGGTACTGCTAAACCCTCCTTAGTACTTGCCCTAAATCACTTCAGAGCCTGATATTCGGTCCTTTTAGCTTGCAAATGACACCAAGAAAGTGTCTATGTACTTTGGAGTGGATGCTTAAAACAACTGAATCAAAACAGACTACTTTGTGAATTGCTAGTATCACAAAACTTACTATTTTGGTCCACACACGAGTTGGTTCTTTTCTTGAGTGATCACAGTACAATAACAATTGATCAAATTCCTTTTGAGGGATTTAAATTAGCTTATATAGCTAATGATTACAAGTGGAGTCATAAAAAATGATGTACTATACTCTAAGAAATTAATTTAGCATTCAAAACTTTTTAGTGACTGAGCAGAGAATGACCAGTAAGCAGTTCGATGATGATTTCTCCAAAATGGCTGAATCAAATGCCTTGAAACTTGGCTAGCATAAATTAGGCTTTGATCTGATTGGAACAAGCTATAGATCATGCAAAATGGTTGAGAAACACAGTGAGATATGACCAAGCAAAGCTCACTGTTCTGAGTAGTCATAGCAGAGAAGTAGACAGAGATGATCAATGATGTATATGTATTATAGAACATTGTTGTACAAGATCATGTGCATAGAAATGATGCACAATGATAGTGGTATGAGTGAACTATGGTGTAAGAAACTTAGCTATTGCTAACAATGATGAAGAAGACTATCAATGAGGCTCTCAGGCCGGGACTTTTACAAGCTCTTTTATAAGAGAACTTTTTTTCAAGTTTGAATTTGAATCTAGGAGATATTCTCTCAATCTAAGGTCGTAACCAATATTCTATCTAACTCCACGAATTGTAGCCTCTACATGATTCTCTCAAAGATTTATCCTTTTACAAGTGGTAAATGGTCAAGTACTATACAAGCCAAGGTTTTCAGGCTCCATCAAGTGCTTCCACTTATTGTTTTCCATGCTAAGCCAAGTATGAGGGGTTTTATGTTTACACCAACATTTAGGGAGGCGAGGAGGAGGTCTTCAGTTCATATCCTACAAGTAGTAGGGTATTGTGCAAGAACTCCATGAGTCAAATCATTGTAGACTCTTTTTTCTAATAGGCACCTTTCTAGTTATTAAAGGGTGGTGGAGAATAGATCCACAAAAGAGTGGTGTGGATAGATTTAGAAAAGGATGGTTCTTAACTAATACTACTTTTTTAAAAGAGTGGTTCTAAAGTAAAGTTTCTTTGTTAAAGAGTGCCTTAGAATCAAAGTGGTTGAGTCCTCAATAGATATGTAATGACAAGACTTGGTTGGGAGGAGAGTAGATATTCATTCGAGTGGTGGTTAGGTGGAAAATCTTTTGCAAAAACATACTAGATATTATCAAGAACTTAGGGGAAAAAGAAATTGGGAACTACATAAAGGTCCTCATATCAAAATGGAGGGTGAGAGAATTTCTCAAAATGCAGATCCTTAATTTCTCTATCAACATGGCATAAAGAGAACGTTTACTTGCATTTATACACCCCAGAAAAACGAGATACAAGAGTGGAGGAAATATATAGTATAAGTGGCTAGGACAATGCTAAAGGAAACAAATGAGTCTTATTCTTTCTGGGCTCATGTAGAAAATACAAACATATACATAATGAAAAATTGTCCAACCTCATTTCTACATGGAACCACATGTTATGAATCTTGATGTGTTAAGAAACTCAAACTTAAACATATGAAGGTGGTTAGCTGTGTGTGTTATGTTCATATACCCAAGAATTGAAGCATAACCTAGATAGAAAACTAAATAGATGTATATTTCATGGGTCTTCTTCATAGGAAAATGGATTTAGATGTTATAAAGCAAACATGAAGGAGAGTAACATTTCTATTGATTTTATATATAATGAGATTTTTCCTTAATATAGTAGAAAGCACATGTTGTAGGTAGAACATGTATATGAAGCAAAAAAAACGTTCATAAAAGAACAAAACATGGAAATAAGTTGTCCGACCACCTCAAGAACATCATTAGATGATAGTAATACATAAACATGGTAAGAAAAATTGAGATACAAGAAACATTACAATGAAGCTTGCACAAAAGGGTAAGAGTTGGCAGACGATGGCCACATATGGATCGATATGGACTCAACAAGTGATGAAAATTGGAGAATTTAGAAACTCTACCAGTAAGAGCATCAAAGCAAAAAAAAGGAGTTTCATAACACGTAATGCTGAGATATGATCATCCATTAGTTAAATACCTTGTTTAAGGACTAACGCATGACTCATTCATAGGAAAATACTATGCTTACATGAGTGAAGTGATAGAATCTAAAGAACCTAAATATTTTGAAAAGGCAAATAGGAAAACATAATGGAATGAAGCTACAAAGTAGGAAGTCAAAGCTTTCTGTTGTCAGGATCTTGCTCGCGCTCAAACAGAGGTTACGAACGCAGAAAAACACACCCAAGAATAAACGCAACAAGAGACGAGAAAGTACGCAGATTGGGTGCAATCTCCCCCCACGCACTCTGTTTCGACAGTCCACAGAGTGCATGTATTTATAGGACTTTTGATTACGTTGAAAATAGTGGTTACATGAGGGCGGCTTCGAAAAGCAGGCGTGAAACTAAAAGTTGGTAACTTTTACAGAAAGCCATTACTTTGAATAATAGAAACTGCGGTCTACAACGACCCTTATTCTAACCATTACTTTTCTAACAATAGAACCTTCTACGCAGGTTTATTTACAAGCTAAATAATAATTATTCGGATTATTGATGTCCGCCCTTTCACGCCTTGCACGCTCCTCATGAACCTTCAGCTGCTATATCAAAAACATCAAAAACATATTAATACATTAATAATTTAACATTTTAACAATGCCTTGTTCAATAATATACAACATGCCTCTCAGTTGACAAGCAACTGACCTCAATTGATAAAATAATTCAACACTCTAACAATAATTCAACACTCTAACAATTATAATGCAGTGTTCAACATATTCCATATTACTGTTACAATCCAACAATGCATTGGCCAACATATTTTATGTTACAATCCAACAATGCATTGGCTATTCGATATTTCAATCCAACAATGCATTGGCTATTCCATATTTCAATCCAACAATGCATTGGCTATTCCATATTTCAATCCAACAATGCATTGGCTATTCCATATTTCAATCCAACAATGCATTGGCTATTCCATATTTCAATCCAACAATGCATTGTTCAACATATTCCATAAGGTATAACATGCCCCACAGTTGAACAAGCAACTGACCTCGGGTGATAAAATAATAAACATGGATGGCCAGTCACATGTTTCATCACTGAATAAAGAAAATAGGCATGTGCCATGTAAAAATACATGCATGGAAATGTTCATGGAGCTGTTACATTAATGTGTTTGTGTATGATATGCAGAAATTAAGTGGTCATAATGAGGTGTTAATTGTGTTTTATGTATCCATTGACATTCTTCAATAGAGTGATTTTTGTACTTAACCAAATATCGATGATATTGAGTACCTGTGCGTGTAGTACTGACATCATGATCAATGATTTTCTTAGGAACTAAGATTTCAGATTGTTCTTCAATTAAAGGAGGATCATCAAGAAGTGGAGCAAGTGGTAAAGTTCCTTTAAAGGGTTTAAGTAAGCTAATATGAAAATAATTATGTATAGTCCAATGGGATGGAATATCTAATCGAAATGAATTATCATTAATTTTTTCTATAATGCAAAACGGTCCATAATAGCGTGGTGCAATGCTGCAAAATATTTTTGAGACGTCTTTTAATTATTCGCAACCATACAAAATCATGTTCCTTGAATTCTTTGGCTAATCGTTTAGTATTGATAATACGTGTATATCGCTCTTGACTTTTCCTAATGTGCTTGTGAACATCATGAAGTATAGAAACGTGATCTTGAGCAATAGAATCAGCCATCGGAATGTCGGTTTGGGTGAGGGACATGGGAGTGGGAAGCTTTTTACCAAAAACTATTTCAAAAGGTGCACGACCAGTAGTGGTATGTGAAGTGTTATTGTAAGCAAATTGAAGCAATGGCAACTTTTCATCCCAGTTATTAGGATTATCTAATGAATAACAATGCAATAAATCAAGAATAGTACTATCTGTAGCCTCACTCTGTCCATTACTTTCAGGATGAAATGCAGAGCTAAAATCTATTTTAGAACCAAAATGTTGAAATAAGGCAACCCAAAAATGATTACAAAACCTAACATCACGATCAGATAACATTACTTTAGGAAATCCATGATGTGGAAAAATGCATTTAATGAATAATTTTGCAGCTTGAGGTGCAGTCAAAGTTTTTCTACATGGAATGAAATATGCATATTTACTAAACCTATCAACTATTGTCCAAATCATATCATTATGTGATGAAGTGATAGGAAGACCTGTGATAAAATCCATAGAGATTTGTTCCCATGGTTCATTTGGAATAGGAAGGGGCATTAATAATCCAAATGGTTTACCATGATGACGTTTGACACGCTGACATACAATGCATTGAGAAACATAATGTGCAATGTCTTTTTCCATATGTAGCCAAAAGAAGAAATCTTTGCAAGCAGAAAATAGTGCTCTGTATGCCTCTATGACCCATGTAAGATGGTTCATGTATTTCTTTAATGACAAAATCTTTAAAAGCTTGGGTTATGCACAATCTATGTTGAAAATAGAGAAAACCATTATGAAATGTAATAGCATCAGCTACGACATTAGCTTTACTAGGTTGATATTGTATCATGGGTTGGAAATTTTGAATGAATGATGCCCATTTAAGATGCCTATCAGAGATTAAGGGCTGACTTAATAAATGCTTAATAGCCTGTTGATCGGTTTTGATTAATACTTCAGAGCCCATAAGATAGTGTTTCCAAATTCACAAAGCATGCACAACTGCTAAGAGTTCTTTATCATACGTACTATAATTTTGTTCTGAGGGTTTAAGCTTTCTACTCTCAAATGCAATGGGATGGTCATTTTGCATCAGATCAGCACCTATTCCTGAACCGCTAGCATCAGTAACAACATGAAAGGGTTGTGAGAAATCAGGTAATTATAAAACAGGTGCATGTGAAAGTGCATGTTTAATTTTGTCAAAGGACTGTTGTTGGGTAAATCCCCATGCAAATTTTATTTTCTTTTTCAACAACAAAGTAAGAGGCAATGCTAAATAAGAAAAATTTCGAACAAACTTCCCATAGAAACTAGCCAACCCAAGAAAAGAACGAACATCATTGACTGATTGTGGTGTAGGCCATTCTATGATAACTCTAATCTTTTTCGGATCCACATGCACACCTTCACTTGAAATAATATGTCCTAAATATTCTAGCTTACGCTGAAAGAAATAACTCTTTTCAGAATTAGCATAAAGTGTGTTTTCTCGTAACAAATGAAAAACTATTTCAAGATGCTTTTCATGTTCACTATCATTCTTACTGTAAACAAGTATGTCATCAAAGAATATAAGAACAAAAGCTTGGTAATCAAGAAAAATATTGTTCATCATTCGCGCAAATGTAGCAGGGGCATTAGTAAGTCCAAAGGGCATTACCATAAATTCATAATGGCCATTTTGAGTTCTAAATGCAGTCTTAAAAATATCACTTTGTGTCATACGAATCTGATGGTAACCCGATTTAAGATCAATTTTACTAAAGACACGAGCTCCTCGTAACTTATCTAAGAGATCATCTATTCGAGGAATAGGGTATCTATTCTTGATCGTGATCTTGTTAAGGGCTCTATAATCAATGCACATTCGATAAGTTTTATTCTTCTTCTCTACTAAGAGAACTGGTGCTCCAAATGGGGAAGAACTAGGCCTTATAAGTCCTTTTTGTAGTAGGTCTTTTACTTGATTTTCTATTTCCTTTTGATGTAATGGGCCATGTCTATAAGGTGCTTTATGAGGAGGAGAACTACCAGGGACTAAGTCTATGCTATGGTCAAAGGATCCTCGAGATGGTGGTAGTTCAGAGGGATATTCAGACATAAAACAATCCTTATAAGTACTCATGAAAGGTTTATATGCATCTGAAAGTGTATGAGTATAATCATTGATGACATTGACAAAAACAATGCATGAGTTGAATCCTTTCCTAAATGCACGTTTTACTTGCGTGTGACTAATCAATGGAAATGGCTGGAAATCATGCCGTGCAGACAAAGTAATGATTTGACCTTTGAAAGCAAACTTAAAGGTATGAGTATGGTAGTCAATACGTGGATTATAATGGTGACGAAAAGGCATACCTAGTATAACATTATAAGATTGCAAAGGTGCAATTAAAAATGTTCGTGAGTCAACATAAGGGCCTATGCTAATCGTAACATCTTACACTTCTCGTGTTACATTATAACGACTACCTTGAAATGCAGCTTTCACTTTATACAAAGAAGGAAACGTTTGTAATTTAAGTTCTTGTACTAATAAATATGAAATGAAGTCATGTGAACTACCATCATCATGTAGACTTTTAACTAGTTTGTTATTTATTGTACCCTACATGCAAAGAAGAGAGTGTAGAGAGATATCGTTACCCAAGGTACTTAAGTCCTTCTCCAGTGATTCCTCTGTCCAAACAGGAGGAATTTCTTCATTATAGACTTCCATGTTATGCAATCGAGCTGTAGCCTGTTTCATATGAAGAGGTTGCAATCTGCACCTTATTTTTGTATGTACAGGTTTACCACAATTCCAGCAAGTGATTCGTGGTCGCTTCTGTTGGGCATTCACTGCTGAAGTTTGAAGGGTAGGTGGTTTGGTTGGTTGGAGAGATGAAGCAACGGGTGAAGTTGAGTAATTGGATTGTAGAGGTCGAGGAAAACTAGGGTAAGATGGGGCATTAAAATTACGCTTCATAGGAAATGAAGGTTTAACAGGAAATGGTCGTGGACGTGGTTGTTGTAGACGGAGTGACTTGGTTATGGACTGGAATTCTTTTTCTGCATCATAAGCAAAAGATATAGCCTCGTTGAGGGTTGTAGGTCGTAGGGTGTGAAGCTTAGCTTGGATACCCACTTCCAAACCATCTTCGTATTTCTGTTGCAAGATATCCTCTGATACATCTTCAAGCATTCGTACAAGTAGTAAATTTTGCCAGAACCGCTCTGTGTAGGTAGTAACCGTATCACCCTCCTTCCATGTAAGGGTCGTCCATGCTCGTCGAACATGCAAATGGTATTGAGGAGGAAGAAATGAATCCTTCACGTTTTCTTGAAAAGCCTTCCAAGTTGTTGGACGCTCCGTACTGTGTCGCAGGACATTCCACCAGAGTTGAGATTTACCTACTAAATAGTTAGTGGCAAATTTAACTTTCTCACTTTCAGCATACATTTCATCGGTATAAAAATCATCAAACTGCGACAACCAAGAAAGTACTAAAGGCCCATCCTTTCGGCCATCAAATCGTAGAAACTGGTAGTTTCTATTACCAATCTTTGAATGAGTAACATCAGATTGGGCAGACACAATAGCTTTTACTACTCTCGTAAGGTTGTCTTCCTCAGCTTGCATCTTTTGGAGGATTTCATCACGTTGTCGGATCTCGTTCTGAGCTCTTTGAAGCTCATGTCGCAAGAGCTCTAGTTGTTGTTCAAGTGTTGCCGCAGGTAGAGGTGAATTACTGTAATCCTCCATGGTGCTCTTGGACCCTTGCTCTCAACCTTGGTGTATTGAACCTTCTTGTTTGCAACCTTGGTGTCTCGATCTCGTGTTCTCAACCTTGCTTGGTATCTTGAACACTCAATCAAGTGCCACCCAAGGATTTTGAAGGAATTCATACTTCCAAGCTAGCTCATTGGAAAGTTAGTTCCGAGAGCTTTCCAACGGTATATTACATGCCTCAATCCGACCTACGGATTGAAAGTTACACTTAATTCTTTGTTGGGTCCATCCTTGAAATCGCCGCGAGCGCCTTCCAGAAGTAAGAGAGAGAGAGAGATTTGAGTACAACTCCAAGAGATGGTGGAGTGGTCAAAGTACTTCCCTTGAAAGTAGGAGGTTGTGGGTTCAAATCCTCCTACCTTAGGGACTCTAAACCTCTCTATTACTACTCAAAAATTAAAATTGCCTTGCGTGTAGCCAACGGTTGCCAAGGGAGCCTTGGGTGCCAATGTTGCCAATGTATTGCCTAAGTTCTTTGCCTAAGTCGACGCCTTGGAGTAAGCCGAAGGAGAAGACGTAGGTGATGGTTCTGGATCAGAAACAGAAACAGAAACAGAAGCAGAAGCAAAAGACAGAAGCCGAAACCGAAACCGGAGATGGAGATGGAGATGGAGATGGAATCGGAATTCAAAATCGCGAACAGAGAACAGAGCCCTCTGTATTGACGCGTGCAGAGCTCTGATACCACTGTTGTCAGGATCTTGCTCACGCTCAAACAGAGGTTACGAACGCAGAAAAACACACCCAAGAATAAACACAACAAGAGACGAGAAAGTACGCAGATTGGGTGCAATCTCCCCCCACGCACTCTGTTTCGACAGTCCACAGAGTGCATGTATTTATAGGACTTTTGATTACGTCGAAAATAGTGGTTACATGAGGGCGGCTTCGAAAAGCAGGCATGAAACTAAAAGTTGGTAACTTTTACAGAAAGCCATTACTTTGAATAATAGAAACTGCGGTCTACAACGATCCTTATTCTAACCATTACTTTTCTAACAATAGAACCTTCTATGTAGGTTTATTTACAAGCTAAATAATAATTATTCGGATTATTGATGTCCGCCCTTTCACGCCTTGCACGCTCCTCACGAACCTTCAGCTGCTATATCAAAAACATCAAAAACATATTAATACATTAATAATTTAACATTTTAATAATGCCTTGTTCAATAATATACAACACTTTCAAGGAAAATAAGAGTTCGAAATTATTTTAAAAACTAAAGGGAATGAAGGTTAAATGCATCATTTATGTTCATTGTCGATTGAGGAAGTGGGCTCCGCAGCTAAAAGCATGCATTATTCCATATAAAACCATATGCACATTGTACATTCTACAGAGAGAGAGAGAGAGGGAAAGGGAGAATGAATGAAGGTCTCGCAAAGATGAGGTTGCATTACATTTTTACCATGCTTCTCTTCAAATTTATGCTAATGATGATCATATGGCATTTTTTTTTTTAAATGGAGGTTGTGCTGAGGTGTACTTTTTCGAGCTTTAACTTTGAAATTGCAACTATACAAAGAATGGTATAGTACCCATGGGACCTCCTTTATCCCACAAGAATAGGGGTTTACAAGGTTGGGTTAAACGACGGTCACAACTACCGCGAGCCTAGAAAAATGATGGCACATCAACCACATGCAACCTCTTTTCAAGATACACATGTCCCTTATATGTTCATGCTGGGGTTGAACCCTCACCCCTCCTCAAGAGGTGAGAGGCCCAAAGACCAAGACAGTAGCCATTTGTTTTTCAAAGCTGGTGCTCAATCAACTCACATAATCCGTATTAGATTCCGTGAAGAACAATGTACTGTCCTTTCTTTTAGCGTCGTCTTTTTGGCAAGCAGCTCAAATTCTCTTATCATGAGCTCCTCGTGAGGCAGAGCACCACATACATTCATCTATATACGTATGTCCAATCGTCGATCCCGCAAGCAGCTCAAGCTGTCTTATCATGAGCTCCTCGTGAGGCACAGCACCGCATACAGTCATCTATATAGGTTTGTCGATCCCGCAGTGTTTTTCACCAAGCAATCCATACACCCCACGAAGGCAGGAGTCCGCTAAGTAGGTCCAAGACGTGTGAGGCGGAACCGGCGGCGGTGAGTACACTCGTTAGCCATGAGCCCAACAGTCCTTGTATTCCTTCTTCTTACGTCTCTCGCAGCTCCGCTGCTCGAAGCGCAGCATGCGGCCGCGACCGCCAATACGCGCCACATGCTCCACGGCATGCGCCGCCAGCAACTGCACGTATATTTCCATGATCGCCTCAACGTCACAGACGTCCTGATGGCGGAGCATGCGCCGGGTCCAATTACCCAGACGGCAGCCCCCTACGGTTCAATCTTCTGCGTCAACGACCACATGACGGTGACCAAAGACCCCGAGAGTGCGCTGCTGGGTCATGTGACAGGCCTATCTACCACAGCCTCCTTCGATGGCGTCACGTATTTCTGCACGTTCACGGTAGCCTTCAACACCACCAAACCGCAGCACGGCACCCCTGCTCACTTGAGCGGCTTGGAGGGCACCATCAACATTTTCGGCCTCGTCAATGTCATCACCCCCAAGCCCCACGCAATCTCAGGTGGGACTGGATCCTTTCTGATGGCGCAGGGAACGGCCACCATTGTTCCCATCGACGTCAGGACCTTCAAGCAGGTTTATCGCCTCGATCTCGACGTGTACCTGCCTTCTTAAGCAGAGGATGCTTCTCTTTGCAGCACCTCTGCATTCTTATTCATTCTTGTGTCGCCGAAGCCAACGACGTTACCTTCTTATGATTTACGTACATCAGAAGTACTTCCTCGCCGAGCCCTCTGTACTATCCCTTCTAAGCCCAGGTCTCTTTCTATTTTCCGTAGCTACAGCCTACTATGTATCGATGTAACGCTAGCCACAATCAGCTTACTCCATTATGAAGTCAAACGCTAGCAAGACAGCTTCTTTTCCAGATAATCGCGATTCGCTGTCGTTATTCGTTTCTGTAAAAGATTCCCATGAAATGATTAAAGTTTTCAGAATTTACGTGTCCTTGAAAAAGGACATTGTCTACTATGCAACTTCCAAGATTGACAGACGCTCAAAGCTACGAATATTGAAGCAGACGCTCAAAGCCATGCCATCTGTGAAGTAAAATCAGCCTACCCTAATCTCATCATTTGTCGCTGTTACTTAATTTCCTACATAAATTAGAGTTGCTTTGCTAAATTTGATAAAGAAATTTCTTACATTTCCCTTTTTCCTTAACGATTCGCAATCATCTTCCTTTTCATTTATATTTATATTTATATTTTATTATTATTATATTTACTTTTATTTCTATATTTAATTTTCTTTCTTTTTTATTTTATATTTTCTATTATTATTAATGTTATTATTATTATTATTATTATTTTCTTTTTTTCTTCGAGTAAGAACATAGAAAAACGCATTTTTTTATGAATTTAATGTAGCTATTTTATTTTTTATATCTTTTAATTTACTTATATCTTTTTATTTACCTTTGAAAACCCTCATGGCGCTGGATTCTACTTTCGGTGCCGTCTTTCATCGATGCTAGAGTCATTTTCATGCTTTTGATATGTTTCGAGCCGATTCCATTATCACTTTCCCCAAATCCGCATGTTTTTTCTCCTTTTAGTCCATGCAACTCCTTCTCTTATCGATATATGTTCTAGTTCACACAGATATGCTCCACATGGTTTCCAACTACCTATGTCACTACCTTCTCGATATGTGTTCATAAGAATTGTAATTACAACACATTAGATGCTTGTGTTCCTCACTATAAATCTAGAGGTCACAAAACACAGACACAAATGTCTTTAAACTTCTTTCACAAATTAAGAATTCTATAAAGAGGTGAACAAATTGTAATTGAAAAAAAAACAAAGTTTACAATAGAAATAAAGTTACGAAAAATCAATGTCTATTTTGAAATGAAGATTCAAATAACTAAAGCAAAATGTGTACATGAAAAAGATGAAAATATCATGAGATTTGCACACAATCTGGAAGCAAATATCAACATTTCTTGTATGCATTTAGCGCATTCTATCCATGTGTTTTCTCATACACAATAATGTAAGGAGGTTAGGAGTAGAAAAAAAGAGAATAACAAAGTTTCTTTGACCCGAAGAGTAGACGATTAAGTTGATTCATATAAAAGAATAGAAAACAAGATCCAAAACTAGAGACATATCACTATGCTTCAAAATTGCTATAAGATCTCCGTGAAGGTCCTAGCCAATTGTATTGCCATCCATCTTTGCTCTTGGATCAATGAGGATCAAAGAGCATAAATAAAGGTTAGGCCCATCCAGGAGGCAATTGAATTCCTGAAACATATAGGTTGTGGTCCTAAATTTTTCACGATGATCACTATACTTATGGGGATGCTTCATCTTGGATTAATATCAATGAGCAAATCTCTCAAGCAATTAGATTAAATTGTACCATTATACAAGACACACATATAGCTCCACTTCTCTTTTCCATTGCCACTGATGTCTTTAGTTGCTTGGTTAACCATGATACCCAACTTAGGTAGATCCAAGGACTTTTCCTTCACTACAGCCATATAGTTGAAATAGTTGTATATTATTGAAGATGAGATCTCCAAAAGATAGCACCTCTAGCAAAATGAAAAATGTATCTTGATGTAGACTTACAACCAGCATAATCAAAATCTGTGTAACCAATAATGGATGCCTTCCCTCTACCCAAGCATAGACACTTATCCTTAGTGCCATTCAGATATCTGAAAATCTTCTTGATCGCTTCCCAATGCTTCTTCCTAGGATTCGACATATATTTGCTCACAACTCCCACTACAAATGCGATGTCTGGTCTCATAGCTACCATAGCATACATGAGACAACCAACAACACATTGATAAGGAATCAAGGTCATGAATTGCTTTTCCTCATCTAATTTGGGGCAATCATCCTTGCTCAATTTCACACACTTTGTGACAAGTATATGCATATTTTGCTCCTATCAAGAGTAATGCGCATGCCAAGAATGTGTTTGGCATTATACCCCAAATCCTTCACATAAAATGTCTGACTCAACTTTTTGAGAATAGACAAGTCATAAGAGGACTTCCCAACAATCAACATATCATCAACATAAAGTATCAAGCATATCAAGCTCACATCTGAGCATCTCTTTGTGTAGAGACAATGATCCTCATTACTTTGCAAATAGCCTAGAGATTACATAAAAACATCAAACTTTTGGTACCATTGTCTTTGGGACTGCTTGAGTCCATATAAGCTCTTCTTCAGCTTACACTGATGTTTTATCCGATATTCAGCTAGAAATCCATTTTACACTATGGGCCGTATAAGCTCATAGAGTATGAAAATTCTTTGAATGATTCAGCATGTGTGGTACATGATTCTCAGGCTATGTCAGATGCAAAGCTTTGGCATGCGTGCTTTGGTTGGAGCTACTAAAAAATTATAGATTGTTCATAGTGATGTTTATGGTCCTATGTAGACACCCTCCTTTGGGAACTACCTTTACTTTGTGAGTTTTTTTTTATGATTTTCCCAAGCATGCATGGGTGTATCTACTAAAAGCAAAGTTGGAAGTGTTTCGTGCCTCAAATAGTTTCTAGTTTTGGCTGAAAATCTGTCAACATGTAAAATGGGCATCCTCCATTTTGATAAAGGGGTGGAATATATGTCTTCTAATTTTAATCCATTTCTAGCTCAATGTGGGATAAAACATGAAAGTATAGTGTCATATACACCTGAACAGAATGGATTTGGTGAAAGGAAGAACAAGTTACTCATGGAGATGGTGAGGTGTATGGTCAAGAATCAGGCTTTACCACATAGTTTTTGGCTTGAGGCTGTTATGTGTGCAACATATGTACTTAACACATGTCCCACTAAAGCATTGTAGTCTATCACTCTATATTATTCTTGGCATGTTCGCAAGCCATTCATTGCTCATCTGCATGTTTTTGGTTGTCTGGCATATTTATTAGTGTCTGAAAAACAATGCAAGAAATTGGATGATAAAGTAGTGAAATGTATTTCTGTTGGGTACAATTCTGAAAGCAAAGGCTATCCTCTGTATCATTCATAGATTAAACACATCTGGGTTAGCCATGGTGTTGTTCTTATGGAAGGTGCTATTTAGCCATTACTTTTAGTTACTAAGGAGACATCAGCTAGCTTCAAAGATATGTATGATGCTTTGCTACCTCTTTTCAAAGGTGGACAATCTAGTGTTGTTCTAAATGAGGCAATTTCTCAGCCTTTACACATTTCACATGATGATGCATATCATTTCAGTTTTTATGCACTTGTTGATGAGAGAAATATAGAGGAGGCAAAGACGATCCATAAATGGCTAGTGTAGAGTTTGGGAGATAGCAAATTAGATGCACCCTTGTCATATCATACTCGTTCAAGATCTCATAGTGCTTCTTTTGCATCAGGTTGCTATGTTATGGCTGCTTCTAGTCTTTGTGATAAGAATGAGCCTCTTTTGTTTGATGAAGCATAGAATTTAGAAAAATGGATGGCTCATATGCAATCCGAATATGATGCTATTATGAAGAATGGTACTTGGTCTTTATGTGACTTGCCTCTAAGACGGCAATTGGTACTAAGTGGGTATACAAGTTGAAGCGTAAGCCGGATGGAATAGTTGATAGGTATAAGTCTAGGCTTGTTGCAAAGGGCTATGCTGAAGAAAGAGGCATTTATTTTGATGAGACCTTTGCTCCTACATGCCAAATGACTACTGTTCATAGCATTTGTGCACTTGTAGCTCATCATGGTTGGAGCCTAGGTCAGTTGGACATTAAAACTACATTCTTGAATGGTGTCTTGCATGAAGAAGTGTATTTTTTCAACTCTATGAGTTTGTGGAAACTAGGCATGAAAACAAAGTGTGAAGGTTGAAAAAGGCATTATATGGTTTGAAGCAAGCACCATGTGCTTGGTATGAAAAAATACATTCCTACCTTACTACACATGGTTTTGAGAATAGTCCAATTGAGAGAATATTATATGTTAAGTGTGCAAACGATGTGCTTCTGATCATTGTTGTCTATGTTAATGACATGTTGCTCACTAATCCTCATGAGAAGCATATTGCTGATTTTAACGCTGATTTGCATGCCTCATTTAAGATGTCAGATTTGGGGCATTTGCATCACTATTTGGGCATTCAGTTTATGCAAGTTGATCATGGGATAGTTTCAAGTCAAACCATATATATTGACACATTATTGTAGCATTTTGGCCTTGAAGACTATAAACCTCGTGCCAACCCTATGAAAATAGGTATATGGTTGAGTCTCCATGATGCTAGAGATGCATTTGATGCTATTCTCTATTAGTAGGTTGTTGGATGCTTGATTTACTTATGAATTACTCAGCCAAATATTCATTTTGATGTCTCACAGATGAGCAGGTTTATGTGTTGGCTAGGTGTCAAACATTGTAGGCAGTTAAGTGCATCTCTTGCTACTTGAGTGGTACCAAGCTACTTGGATTGTTTTTTCCCAAGGGGGGATCACTACCCCTAGATTTACATGCTTTTTTTGAATCTGACTGCATTGGTTGCTATGACACTC
The DNA here is from genome assembly GCA_020310875.1 of Ceratopteris richardii. Classification (NCBI taxonomy): domain Eukaryota; kingdom Viridiplantae; phylum Streptophyta; class Polypodiopsida; order Polypodiales; family Pteridaceae; genus Ceratopteris; species Ceratopteris richardii. The sequence continues at coordinate 54,872,267 of CM035438.1, forward strand.
ATGTGTCCACCAAAGGTTTTTGCCTCATGTTTAGTAGCTCATGCATATCTTGGTTGAGAAAGAAGCACTCTACTATGGCCACTTCGAGTTGTGCGGCTTTGTATAGAGCAACTTTCACAGTGATTGTTGAGTGTGTGTGGTTCGAATGCCTTACGGCTGATTTGGGTGTTGGTCAGTCTTATGCCACCACTATCTTCACTAATAATCAGAGTGCATTGTAAATTGTGAGGAACCCTGTGTTCCATGTGCCCACATAGGAGAACATTGCCGACCTTTTCTCAAAGGCTCTACATAGGGAGAACTTTGAAGCTTTCTGCAAAGCTATGGGCTTACTTCCTTTTGTGGATTTATTCCACATAGCTTGGCACTTCCTTATATATGAGTGCCAACTCCTTATTCACTGCATCACTCCCTAGGGGGAGTTATTGATATATTTTGACATTGATGTGTGTGAATGCACTAGGACTGTCAGGGTACCTTTTTCCCTCTTTTAGAGGTTGTTTTTTTTACTTGTATTGATGCCTATAATCCTAATGGATCACTTATGGGATGTTTTTGTGTCGCAAGCAATTTTCCCAGATCTTTTGGAGCATTCCTAACATGCAATCCTCCGAGTGAAACTATCTTAAACTATCACATAAGCAATGGGGCCCATCGTTTATGAAACTAGGTGCTTATCTGGTATACCATGCTAGAACCAAGCATATTGAAGTCCACTACCATTATGTAAGGGAGAAGCTAATGATGTCATGGACACAAAGGAAACCATCCTAAATCTCAAACTCCATGTGACTTTAGATATCTGCTGATTGGCTTAGATTTTGGAGAAAGTAATGCTTCCATTGCATCCAAAATGTGCTAAAACCCTAAGATCGACTGTTTATTTGCTGAATTCTGACACTCGGAGGTCTTGTTTCCAATTGATGATGTCATTAGTGACCAAGGATATTCAACTATCCTATGTCTCCATAGATATGAAATGTGCGGACATGTTGACTCAAGCTCTTGATGGTACAAAGTTAAGTAGATTCAAGTTGATGATTGGCTTGCAAGAAATCAAGGAGAATTGAAGACTTATTTGGAGGCCAACCATGTTATGCTTGAGGGGTAGTTGTTGGTGCATTTATCCCAAGACTACATGCTTGATATGATGTTCATTTATAGTCATATGTGTAGTCATGTGAACACCTCTTGTAAAAGAGTACATTCTATCCCTTGTAATTGTGAAAAAGAAAAAAGAAAAAGTATGGCTTACCTCATCCATGATGTAAAAAGAAAACTCATGGCTCTAACTACCTAAAACCATGAGTTAGTGAGCTGAGGGAATATCTCCTAACTTTGGGGATCACTTTTAGGTGGAGCCATTCGAATTCGAATTCAAAACGCCCTCCAAACATAGCTATAAGAAGAGCAAGAAGGAAGTGGTGATTAGCACGCCTTATACGTGACCACTTCGTGTCATTTTGTAGAGATTGAAGAGCTTACTCCATAGCTCTATCATTCCACTCCCATTGTGCAAATATTCATTGCCAATGTGGTTGTAATCATATGAGAATCTATACATTCATCATTCTCCACTTCTCTACTTTGTTCTATGTCATACTCACTCAGAGCAGTAACTTCAGAAGTTCATATCTCGTGCTATACGCAACCTTTTTTAGTGTTTTAAAGTGCATTGGATTGCTCGTTAGGCCTAGTTTTTGATATAAAATTTCATGGCCATTGGAGTTATATTTTTTGAGAACTCTACATTGTACTGCTCACTGGTCTATCTCTACAGAGCCCTGAGAATGGCGAGCATGTTCCAGATTTTTCATAAAACTTGTTCTCAATATTCAGTTGATGAATTGAATTATTTTAACTTGGATTGGGAAGCTTGCTAAATCTATTTGCTATGCACAAAAGGAATTTATCTAATTCCTATCAGGTTGACAACATTGTTCATTTTTTCCACTAGGTGTATGTTTAAAAATAGCAAGTTTTGGGAGCTAGTTATTTCGCAACTAGGCTGTCTTGAATTAAACTTTTGAGGGACAAGTTCCAAAGTAATTGGCTGATATTTTGGTGGATTTTGGAAGCTCAAAGGCTCTACTAATCAAATTTGAAGTCTCAGTTGGCTGGTGTGAAGTTGGCTGTAGCAACACCAACTCATCTTCGGATTGCATCCACCATCTCTCTTCACAAGGTCTTTGGAAGCATGCTAACAGCAGAAGGAAGAAGAAGAAGCTTAGAGCACAACACACAATAATGAATGTATAACCACTAGAATGTACATAGATTAGTAGCTGATTAGGGTAATAGTTGTACATACAAGGGGGGAGGGGGAAACCTCCTAAAGAGGAGAAAAAGTGCCTCTATGGTCCTAGAGTGCTCACACATCACTACCTAAATATATCAACAAATCTCTCTAGGAGTGATGCAGTGAACGAGGAGTTGGCACTTATGTATAAGGAAGTGCAAAGCTATGTGGAATCAATCCACAAAAGGAAGTAAGCCCAAAGCTTTGTGAAAAGCTTCAAACTTCTCCCTAGGCAGAGCCTTTGTGAAAATGTTTGCAATGTTCTCATGTGTGTGCACATATGCCAAACTGATCCCTCCAATAGAGAACCTCTCCCTACTGACATAATGATAGTGCACCTCAATCTTCTTAGTGTGAGCATGGAACACAAGGTTCCTCGCAACTGCCAATGTGCTCTGGCTATCAGTGAAGATGGTGGTGGAAGAAGACTGACCAACACCCAAATCAGCCATAAGGTATCTAAGCCACATACACTCAACAATCATTGTGAAAGCTACCCTATACTCATCCTCACAACTAGAAGTGGCCACAGAAGGCTGCTTCTTTCTCAACCAAGATATGAAAGAGCTACCAAGCATGAAGCAAAAAACCATTGGGGACACATGAGTGTCATAGTAATCAGCCCCATCAGAGTCAGAAGAAGCATGTAAATCTCGTGGTAGTGATCCCCCCCCTTGGGATAAAATAATCTAAGTAGCTCAGTACCATGCAAGTAGGGAAAGATGCGCTTAACCACCTTCCAATGCTTGAGACTGCCAATGCATAAACTTGCTCATATAGGAGGTATTGCATAAGTAAATCAAGCATTCAACACTCTGCTAATAGAGAACAACATCAAATGCATCTCCAACATCATCAAGACTCAATCACAAACATGTCTCCATAGGAGTGGCAATATTTTTGTAGTCCTCAAGGCCAAAATGCTACAATAATATGACAATATATTTTGGCTGACACAAAGCTATTCCGCCATCAACTTGCATAATCTGAATGCCCAAATAATGATGCAAATGCCCCAAATTTTACATCTCAAATGAGGCATGCAGATGAGCCTTAAAATGAGCAATATGCTTCTCATGAGGACCAGTGAGCAGCATGTCATGAACATACACAACAATGATCAGAAGCACATCATTTGCATGCTTAACATATAAGCTGCTCTCCATTGGATTATTCTCAAAACCATGTGCAATTGGGTGGGCATGTATCTTTTCATACCACACATGTTGTTCTTGCTTCAAACCATATAATGCATTTTTCAACCTACACAATTGGTTTTCATGCCCTTTTGGCATAAAGCCATGGTGCTAAAAAGGATACAGTTCTTCATGCAAGTCACCATTTAGAAATGTAATTTTAATGTCCAAATGATGTACATTCCAACCATGATGAGCTCTAAGTGCAGAGATACTACAAACAATAGCCATGGTGCTAAAAAGGATACAGTTCTTCATGCAAGTCACCATTTAGAAATGTAATTTTAATGTCCAAATGATGTACATTCCAACCATGATGAGCTCTAAGTGCAGAGATACTACAAACAATAGTCATTGAGCATGTAGGAGCAAAGGTCTCATCAAAAGCAATGCCTCTTTCTTGAGCATCACCCTTTGAAATAAGCCTAGCTTTATACCTCGCAACTGTTCCATCATATTTACACTTTAGATTGTCTACCCACTTAGTGCCAATGTTCTTCTTTTCAGGAGGCAAGTCACATAAAGACGAGGTACCATTTTTCATGATAGCATCATATTCTGATTGCATAGCAGCCATCCAGTTTTAAGAATTTTGGGCTCATCAAACAAAATAGCTTCATTCCCATAAGAGAGAATAGAGGTAGCCATAGCATAGCAATTTGATGCAAAAAAAGCCCTATGAGAGCCTGAATGAGTACGATATGACAAAGGTGCATCTAATTTGCTATCACACAAAGTCTACACCAACCACTTTGGCATAGTTTTTGCCTCCTCAATATCAGCTTTGTCATCAACAAGTGTCTCATGTAAATCTGCATCGTAAATAGAATGATTTTCATCATCACATGAAACCTATAAAGGCTCAGAAGTTGACTCATTACGACTAGCACTACACTATCCACCTGTAAAAAGAAGAAGCAAAAGTGTCATAAATGTCTCTAGATCTATTTGATGTCTCCGTAGTACATGAAAGTAATGGCTGAATAACATTTTCCATAAAAGCAACATCACGGCTAACCAAAATGTGTTTAGTTTATGGATGATACAGACAGTAGCCTTTTCTTTCAGAACTGTACCCAACAAAAATATGTTTCACTACTTTATCATCCAATTTCCTATGTTGTTGTTCAAGCACTAATCCATATGCCAAACAACCAAAAACATGCATGTGAGCAACAGATCACTTATGATATGACAAGCCTCATATGGAGTGATAGACTACAATGCTTTAGTGGGAGATCTGTTAAGTACATATGATGCAGACATAACAGCCTCAAGCTAGAAACTATGTGGTAAGCCTGACTCTTGACCATACACCTCGACATCTCCATGAGTGACTTGTTCTTCCTTTCAACAACTCCATTTTGTTGAGGTATATACGACATGATAAATTGATGTTTTATCCCATATTGAGCTAGAAATTCATAAGACTAAGAAGAAATATATCCCCCCCCCCCCCCCCGATCAGAATGGATATACCCATAAACACTTTGAACTTTTCTTTCAATGGATATACCCATGCATGCCTAGAAAAATCATCATTGAAAGTCACAAAGTAAAGATAGTTTCCTCAAGAGGATGTTTGCATCGGACAATAGACATCACTATGAACAAGATGCAATTTTGAGTAGCTTGAATTGAACCATCTTTAGGGAACGAGGAATGCTGCATTTTCCCCAAAATATAGCCTTCATAGACATGCTTAAGAGGTGCCTCAAGTTTGGGTAGAGAGGACACAATTTCAGATTTCTACATGCATAGCAAACTAGCAAAATTGAGATGACCAAAGCATGCATACCAAAGCTTTGCATGTGAAAACGCTTGAGAATAATGTACTGCACATGCTGACCCATTCATAGATTTTTCATAGTCTATGAGCTTATATAGCCCATGACATAAAATGGCAAAAGCAATAATGACATCCTCATTTGACATATCATGAATTGTACATCTATCATCAACAAATTTCACAACCAAGATAATCTTGGCTAAAGTTGAAACTAATAACGGATTCTTCTTGATCCTTGACACAAATAAAGCATCCGACAATGTAAAAGAAGTAGCATCAGTAGTAGTCAGAATTATCTTACCAACTCCCATGACAGGATAAGAGGAGTTGTTGGAACATGTGACAGTATTCCCTATAGGGAAAACTTGAGTGAAGCGAAGAAACTGCACCCCGAGGTGATATGTTTGGTGTCCCCACTATCTGCGTACAAAACATCTGAGTCTACTACAGACATACATTGTCCATAAGAAGATGGTACTCCAAACATTGGTAAATGCTCATTCTGAATTGTGCACAAGATTAGTAGACTCTGTTTTGTGTGTAGAGGCCTCTACAAGAACCATTCCAACCTCTTTCTTCATTGCCTCTTTAGCAACCAACTTTGGACAAGTCTTTATGACATGATCATTTCCTTCACAATATTTGCAAATAAATTTTTGCTCTTCTATTTTCTTCTCATCTCTATCATCCTTCTTTGATTGTGCAAAATTAGCAAATTTTGTGTACTAGTAGAAGAGCTCCATTTACCTTTGCCCTTTTGATTAGCCAGGAAAGCTTGATCTACAACACACATAATGGAAATGTTCTACCTAGAATGATCTTCATGCAATAGAACAGAGAATAACTCGCATATGTTAAGGCATTTGGATTGCCTTTCATCATCAAATGAAGAGTAGAAGAAAAAACCTGATATGAATCAGGAAGACCATTCAAAACAATCTGTACAACTGAACTATCACGCAAGACTGCATCAGCAAAAATGAATTGTTCCTTCAAATTATTGATCAGAAAACTATCCATGGAATCTCTTTCATTCATATGCTCACTCTCCAGCTGTTTTCAGAGGTAAGGAACACAAGCTTCATTCCTTGCCTGGTATAAAGTAGTAAGTGTATCCTAAGCATCCTTAGCTATTTTGCAAGAGCAAATGTGAGGAATAATAGCACATTTGACAGACAAGGCTATCAATGCATGTGTGTGAGCATCTCTGCCATCCCAACGAATTTGCTCTACAATAGGTGTAGCAGGAACCGCAACATGAACATGAACATGATGAATATCATCATCTTCAATGCCCTCTACATCACCGTTAGCAAGTATGTTTGTAGGTGTCATAGGACGTTTTTCAACACCCTATAGAATATTCCTCAGTCCTCTTGCAACCAATACATGATGCATCATATAAGCCCATAATCGATAATTGGTACTATCCAACTTATCCTCAATAACCAGCATATGGAATACATCACTACTTTTAACCATGGGCACCAACTAAAATTTCTTGATGTAGAAAAATGATTGTATCTCAGAAACTTCAATAGAACTACCCTATCGAGTTCTACTAAACCAATAGTAGACTTCGAGACACTTATATTGACAAACCAAAATCTATATATATCTTTGACACAAAAAGAAAAAATTACTACATAAGCGTTGTGATAGTGCGTTCGGAGTATGCTCACCAAATTTCATGCAATTCTAAGACTGTGACCAGAGGAGTATCGATGACGCCCTAGATGAAGCAGCGACCTGCTCTGATACCAATTGTTGGAGTTTGAGGTCTATGAAAGCATGTGAACAACACAAGGAAGAAGAAGAAGAAGCGTGGGGTGCAACACACAATATTAAATGTAATACCATTAAAATGTACAAAGATAAGCAGTCCATTAGGGCAATACTCATATATACAAGGGGGGGGGGGGGGGGGGGAGAAGACCTCCTAAAGGGGGAAAAAACTACCCCAATGGTCCTAGACTATTCACACACATCACAAGCTCAATATATCAATAATAGCATCTTGTACGCGATGCTACCTACATTTTTTAAATTGGGGATATGCGTATACCCCCTTATTTCTTGTAGTATACACATCTAACAACTAAGTTGAGAGTTGATTTAAGTCATACATCATGCTTAGGCCGAATGGGCCATCACGATTTTGTTGTTACATTTGTAGGTATACGTATTATTGAAACTATATTTTTAATTTATTTAAACACTAAGCATTAATCAATTTCATTTGTTTCAAAGCAACGAAAGGATTATGCACATGCAACAATCCAAAGGGTCATGTGTCATATATGCAAGGAGTTCTTGCGAAAGGTCTTAGAAGTATATGTGGATGATTTATACGCTCATTTCGAAGAGAGAAGATACTACATTCCTGAGCTCAAACAGATCTTCAACAAGTGTAGAGAATATCGAGTGTGTCTAAACCTAGAGAAGTGTGTGTTCATGGTACGACAAGGTAAAATCTTAGGTCATATTGTTTCTAGAAATGGAATATCAACCATTTGTCCAGAGCCATCGCAGAATTGCCTAGTCCAAGGAATGTTAAAGAGGTACAAGTTTTTATGAGTCCTTGTGGATATTATCACAGGTTCATCCACATGTATGCAATCATAGCCAAACCTCTTTATGCCTTGCTAACAAACTTTGAGTGGAACGATGAATGTGAAAATTCCTTTAATGAACTGAAGAGACGTTTGTGCACAACACCAATACTGACCACTACTGATTGGAATAAGCCATTCCATGTCCACATGGATGCATCCAATTATGCAATAGGATGTGTGCTTTCACAACCCACAGGTGAAGGAAACCTAGATTTGCCGATAGCATATGCTAGTAGGCAAGTAAATGCGGCTGAACAAAACTATACTACAATCGAGAGAGAAGGTTTAGGCATGGTATATGCTGTAAAGAAGTTTAGATACTATCTATTGGCCAACAAGTTCAAATTTTTCACCGATCATCAAGCTTTATTGTATTTGGTCAATAAACCTTGTAATACAAGACACTTGGTAAGGTCACTACAAGGAATACAGGTGTATAGCGATGGTTAAGGCGATAGAATTTCGTCACTATAAAATTGAAACATGCATCATAATTAGCGTTGCACGCGGACCGTTGATTAAACGACGAAGTGAACGACGTTTTTTGCAACTTGTGGCGCGCCGGGGTGCGACGCTCCCATACAGCATCGCTAACACGACGCATTTAAAAGCGTCGCTGTTTTACATCGCATAAGTGAAGCTCTTTTACATCGCATAAGCGATGCTCTTTTACGTCGCATAATTGACAGCAGTTTGCGGTCGCATGAGCGACGCTAAAAAGTGTCGCTTATGCGACGATGAATAGCATTGTTTACACGACGGTCTGTTGACGGACAAAAATTAAAATGTTGGAGGCTCTTTGATTGGCATTTTCACGCATCCGATCGAAGAGCTCTCCAACGTTCGCAATTGCACTGCGCTTATGAGCTGAAGCAAGTATATGCGGAATTGTTGTTTTGCCTAAGCTCTCTTTTATTGTCTCCCTCTGTCTCTGTTTCTCTCTTTCTACATCTTTCTCTCTTTGAATTCTCTCTCTCTTTCTCTCTCTCTCTGTCTCTCTCTCTCTCTCTTTATTGTAGGTTATTCAAAAAGCTAACCAAGTAAAAAGTATGGATAACTATTGTAAGTACAATTTCTATTCTTTGTATATAATTTGAATTGTGTTATTTTCATTGGATAGTATACTCACACTTATTGATATGCATTTATACACTTATACATGATGAAGATGCACTTTCACACATATACACATATACATATGCACATACACACACATATATACACATAGATACATGTGCACATACACTTAGACATACACACATATACACATGCATATGCACAAACATTTCTACAACCACATAAAAAGATTTACATGCATGCATTATTGCATATATATATATATATATATATATATATATATATATATATATATATATATATATATATATATATATATATATATATATATATATATATATATATATATATATATATATATATATATATATATATATACACATTAACATGTACACAAATACATGTATATGCACATCCACATGCATGCACATTCAAATGCATGCACATGGATGCAAATGGAAATGCATCCACATACACATGCATCCACATATACACATGCACATACCTACATATACACATATACATGCACATACACACATATACACATAGAGTTATACATATACATGAATATACATATACATGCATATACATATGCACACACATACACATGCACATGCACATACTCATACACACATATACACTTATACATGCACATGCACATACATATATATACACACACATACGCATGCACATACATACATATACACACACATACATATACACTTAGGTACACACATATGAATGAATTATATAATTAAAGTATTAAAACACATATACACATGCTCACACACATGCACATATACACATAGAGTTACACATATACAGGCACATACATATACACACACATACACATGCACATGCACATACTCAATACACACATATACACTTACACATGCACATGCACATACATACATATACACACACATACACATGCACATACATACATACATACATATACACTTAAGTACACACATATGAATGAATTATATAATTAAAGTATTAAAACACATGCTTAATATAAACAATAATAACAATCAATAGAACAAAACTCTTCATTACTTAATACCATACACACAATTCAAAACATAACTGAAATGAAACATATATATATAATATATATATATATATATATATATATATATATATATATATATATATATATATATATATATATATATATATATATAATGTAAATACATATAATCCAATGTCATAATCAACTAAAATCCTAATCATCATCATCATGACCATCATCATCATCAGCAATATCATGATCATCCTGATCTTCCTCATCCTCATCGTCATGATCACCTTGTGACGATCGAGATCGTCCCTCCTGTGTCTGTCTCTCCACCTCATCCATATTTGTCTCTCCATAATACTCCTGTATTACATATAACAAACATAAATAAATAAAACAGTTAAACCATTCATAAAAATAAAATAATTATATAAATTTTAAAAATACTCACAAAGTCATCAGGATGATCTTGCATATACTCGCTCAAACGCCGATATCCAAAATGTGTAGCATACTCGATCTCATCTTTCGTAGGATATCGGCCATAATCCTTCCGCTGCAATGAAACAAATAAAAAACATTAGTTACTTACATTTTAACTAAAATAAAAAATAGACTCACAATAACACATATACTTATAAATGTAGCTACAAAACCATTATGGCCCATTTGGCATAGGTGCGATGTGTGGCCCGACTCCACTCTCTTCTTTGCAGCAGCCTGTTTATTCAACAAAAAAGATACATAAATTAAATGTAAAAAATTACTAAAATATATAAAACATAAATATAAACTATTAATTTGTGTACCTTCTGCTGAGGAAATGACTCCTGAAGGTGTAGCTGTCTACGAAAAAACTGCCACAACTAGGTGGTATGTTAGCTTGCCTCTTATTTTTTTGACCATACAATATCTCCTATTAATTTAATCTCAAACGGAAAAAAAAAATCAAAATACATACACATATATACACATACATACACATACACATATCCACATACACATATACATGCAAACATATACGCATATATATATGTATACATATACACATATACATACATATAACATAAACACACATATAGATATCCACATATATACGTACACACACATGCATGCATATACACTCATTCATACAAAATACATGCATTTATCCCACAATAATGTGTAGTGTATATGTGAATGTATGTGTATGTATAAATGTGTATATGTGAATATGTGTGTATGTGTAAATATATATATGTGAATTTTTTGTGTATGCAGATAATCAAATTATTAATATCAGATACCATTATTTGTAGATTCTGATCAATCAGATGGAACTCCACCACCATCTCCTCATCGTGCAACGACTTTATACTGTAAGTATATCAAACATTTAATTTTAAATATATTTGATGGATACATAACTTATATTTTTTTTTGTTTCTTATTATGTGCAAATTCTGATCAATCAGAGAGTACTCCACCACCTCCTACCCATGCAACGACTTCACATGTGTCCTCCGATAGGAATTATGATGAATTTTACTATGAAGAGCATATTATATGTTGGTGTAACTCTTGTTATGGCACGTATCGAAGACCATGATTGGAATCTATTGAACATGAGGCAAAGTATGGTACTTTTTAGCGTGCACCATCACCTAGTCAACGTGATAATGGTTGGGTATGTATTTTTTATATATATTAATGTCATTATTTTATTTTAAAACCATGTATAAAATCAAATTGTTGTTGATATACAGGAATACTTGCTCGATGATGATGATGATGATAATTTTCTCATAATGTTAATATACCTCGTACACGTCATGGACTTGCTGTTCATCAATTACAAGCAGAGGTTTCTAGAAATCCTCTACCTCCTGGTTTAGAGAATGAAACGGTTGGAGATTATCCATTGCTAGCTCGTGATCGTTCTTTAGTACAAACATATGATAGAAGAAGATATGGAGGATGGAATAGAGAACCACTTTCTTTAGATGGAGAGGTTTTCAACTTTTGGGGTAATCGCTATATGATTGCTCCATCCACTATTACTAATGCTGGTCGTGGTCTCTTTATTGTAGAGGATTTGTATGTGCCTCCGAACTCTGAAGTCACTCTTATGTCATTTTGTGGTCCTATATATGGATGGGGAGATTGGCATCGACTTTCACGTTATGTTCAAAGCATGAGTACTTATGGAATATGCTTGAATGCAGCATCCCTTACTAGTAGAAGGATTTTACATGCAGAAAAAGGAAGACCTTACACACATGGAAATACAGCAGGTTTAATAAATAGTAGTCGAGGGTTACATAATAGTTCAAAGACTAATTGCACATTTGAGGAGCGTGAAAATAGTCATGGATAGGTTGTGAACAAAAGGTAATTTTATTAAAATAATATTTTATGTTTTTCATAAATGTATGTTAGTTTCTATTTACTAATTGAATTTATTTTGCAAGCTCGAATGTTCACTAATATGTGGGCTTTTGGACAGCATATTAGAATCAAAGCCATTGATTCTTTACATAAAACAGAGGATTCTAGTATTGTTGCTTCTTTCAAGCAACTATCACGTGCTAGCTCAAAAGAGACGAACCTTATAGATAACGAACTTGGTTACGTAGGTACTATTGTTGGTATCTACGAAATTTCATTTTGTACATTCAAACAGGTAGAAAAAAGATTATATTTTTTTGTAGAGTTAGTTATTTTTTAAAGCACCTAATAATGGGTTTTTGTTGTTATATATTTTGATAGGTCATATTGAAGGTTGACTGGTTTCGAGCCAAGTATAAAGGTAGTAATTCCACATTAAGAAAGGAATTATCTGGGTTTTGGGCAATTGATTCTTCCAAGGTAATGCGATCTACTAAAGAACCATATATTCTTCCTAAGCATATTGAACAAGCATTTTTTATAAAAATCTAGATGCTCATCCTTGGTGGCAAGTCATTCATGTGCAACCTAGAGGTAGGTCATTGTTTGAACATTTTATTGTTAGAGAGATCGAAGAAAGTCCTCTTGATGATTCAACATCAGATACAGATACATCAACATCTGAAATAGAAATTAGAATCATTATACGGGATAATGATACTAATCTTTTTTATGAAGAGGATAATTCTCTACATGCTGATTCTAGTGATGAGGAATAGGAATTACTAGAAATAGATATTAATCAATCAATAGATGATGTGATTCATGAGAACATAGATTTAACAATAGAAAAAATAAATGAAACCAATAAGGATAATGAAGATGAGACTATATTGATGTCTACCAAAATGATGGCAATAATGAAAACATATGAGCAGATTAGATAGTAAATTCTACTCTAGTTATCGATCAATAGCTTGAAGCTTCTGAATAGATATCAGATAATAGATTTTTTTATTAACTTGATTAACGATGAATCCTACTAGAGAGATGAAATCATGTTCTTCTAAGTTAGCACATGAAGCTCAAGGGTATGCCTAATTATTTTATATATATCTTTATCTTTGAGGAGCAAATTTTTATCATGTATGTATGCATATGTGTGTGTATTCATGTGTATTATATGTATACATATGTTAGTATGCATATATATGTATTTCATGTATATGTATGTGTTTGCATGTGTGTGATATATGTATACATGTGTTAAATATGCATATGTGTATATATGCATATGCATTTATGTAAAATATTCATGTATTCATGTAATATATGCAATTGTTTATAATTGTGTACATGTATATATGTATATGTGTCTATGTGTAAATATGTACATGTAAATATGTATGCATGTATATATATGTTTATGTGTGCATGTAGGCATGTATATGTGATGTGTACATGTATATATGTATATATGTCTATGTGTAAATGTGTACATGTAAATATGTTAGTATGTATATATATATATATATATATATATGTATATATATATGTGTGCATTTAGGCATGTATGTGTGATGCATAATATATGTACTCCATTTTATATTTATGTATCCTATCTACATGATGTGTATATATCTTTATATATATTATGATCCTCGTTGATTCGAGTAGCTATATATAGAGGCATAAGGTTGGGAGGAGAGACATCTCTTTAGTAGGATGTCGGAGGAATAGATGCAATGTGTACATATACTTCAAACATATGGCTAAAAGGTTGAACTAGAGTTTTTAAATTAGGGGTTTTAAAACCCTAATATCAAAATTACTGTTTTCAATTTAGGATTTTTGAAATAGGATTTATTTATTTATTTATTTATTTATGCGTATGCATGTGTTGTGTATGTATGTGTATCTATATGTGCATATGCATGTGTTGTGTGTGTATATATGCATGTGTATATGTATACATGCATGTAAATATGATTATATGAGTCTATGTGTGTGTACATATGATTATGCATGTGTATGTGTATGTGAGTATGTGTACGTGTATGTGAGCATGTGTATGTGTCTATGTGTATTCATTATATGTGTGTAACTGCATGCATGTGTATGTGTGTGTAAAAATGTGCATGTATGATGTATATGTTTGTATGCGTGTATTTATACCTCTAGTCTCACTCTTTTATCTCTCTCTCTCTCTCATATACATACATACATGCATAAACACACATACTCATATTCACATATATATACATAAAAGCAGTGCATACCGTGCATTATCGCGACGATGATCCATAATGTCTGCATCTCTTTTAAACACCACTTAAGTGACCATCCTCTCTCAAACTCTGTCTCAAGTGAACTAAGTACGTATTTTTTATCCCTCTCATCATGCTCACTGCAAAAAAAAAACATAATGTAAATAAAACGTAAGATATTTATTTCAATTTATATTTAAAATTTTTACTTACTTCCACGGTAAGTGGATAAAGCCAAGGTAAGAGTCGCATAGTGACCGCATCCTTCTCTTGAACTCCAATCCATTCCCTATGTACATAATGTTCCCCTCTGGTTCTATATCGCACTCTAGTCCTAAGGTGCCTATGCATGTCCTCATAGCCAACTCTGCTCTCCTATCACGTGCTGGAGGTGGTATAGGTGTCCTAAAAATAGATAGATAAAAATAAATAAAAATATGTGTTATAATATCATTAAAAAAGTTTATGAAAAAAAAGATACCTATGAGCAGATAGCTCTCTTCCTGCATGTGCAGCCGCAGAAGAGCCCTCGTCTGATCGTTGGGTAAGCATCTGGATCGTATAGTCTAGCTCCTCATCAGACATCTCTGAGTAATCACGCATTATGGCCCCTAGAGTATCAGACGGAACTCTTGCTCTCATAACACTTTTTATGAGAGTGAGTTTCGCCTTTCTCTCTCTACTAGGATCCATAATACCTAACATATAAAACAAAATGATTAGAAATCAATATATATATATATGTGTACATATGTATGTGTGTATGCATTAAGTATGTGTATGTATGCATGTGTGTATGTATGTGCATGTATGTGTGTGTGTATGTGTGTATGCATATGTATGTGTGTGTATGCATCATTATGTGTGTATGTGTCTATGTGTGTATGTGTGTGTGTATATGTGTGTGTGTATGTGTGTGTGTCTATGTGTATGTGTGTGCATCTATGAGTGTGTATGTGTTTATGTGTGTGTATGTGTCTATGTGTGTGTATGTGTGTATGTGTGTATGTGTATGCATGTATGTATGCATATGTGTGTATGTGTGTGTATGCATTATGTATGCATATGTGTGTGTATGCATTATGTATGTGTATGTATGCATGTATGTATGTATGCATATGCATATGCATTATGTATGTATATATATGCATGTATGTGTATGTGTGAGTATGTCTCTCTATGTGTGTGTATGCATATATGTGTGTATGTGTGTATGTGTGTGTACATGTGTTTGTATGTGTGTATGCATGTGTATGTGTGTGTATGCATCATTATGTGTGTATGTGTCTATGTGTGTTTATGTGTGTGTGTGTGTATGTGTGTGTGTATATGTGTGTGTGTGTGTCTATGTGTATGTATGTGTGTCTATGAGTGTGTATGTGTTTATGTGTATGTATGTATCTATGTGTGTGTATGTGTATGCATGTATGTATGCATATGTGTGTGTATGCATGTGTATGTGTGTGTATGCATCATTATGTGTGTATGTGTCTATGTGTGTAAGTGTGTGTCTATGTGTGTGTATGTGTCTATGTGTATGTGTATGCATGTATGTATGCATATGTGTGTATGTGTGTGTATGCATTATGTATGAATATGTGTGTGTATGCATTATGTATGTGTATGTATGCATGTATGTATGTATGTATGTATGTATGCATATGCATATGCATTATGTATGTAAATATATGCATTATGTATGTATATATATGCATGTATGTGTATGTGTGAGTATGTCTCTCTATGTGTGTGTATGCATATATGTGTGTGTATGCATATATGTGTGTATGTGTGTATGTGTGTATGTGTGTATGTGTGTATGTGTGTATGTGTGTATGTGTGTATGTGTGTATGTGTGTATGTGTGTATGTGTGTATGTGTGTATGTGTGTGTGTACATGTGTTTGTATGTGTGTATGCATGTGCATGTGTGTGTATGCATCATTATGTGTGTATGTGTCTATGTGTGTTTATGTGTGTGTGTGTATAGGTGTGTGTGTGTGTGTCTATGTGTATGTATGCGTGTCTACGAGTGTGTATGTGTTTATGTGTATGTATGTATCTATGTGTGTGTATGTGTCTATGTGTGTATGTGTATGCATGTATGTATGCATATGTGTGCGTATGCATGTGTATGTGTGTGTATGCATCATTATGTTTGTATGTGTCTATGTGTGTAAGTGTGTGTATATGTGTGTGTATGTGTGTGCACGTCTATGTGTATGTGTGTGTCTATGAGTGTGTATGTGTTTATGTGTATGTATGTATCTATGTGTGTGTATATGTCTATGTGTGTATGTGTATGCATGTATATATGCATATGTGTGCGTATGCATGTGTATGTGTGTGTCTATGAGTGTGTATGTGTTTATGTGTGTGTATGTGTCTATGTGTGTGTATGTGTATGCATATGTGTGTGTATGTGTGTGTATGTGTTTATGTGTGTGTATGTGTCTATGTGTGTGTATGTTTCTATGTGTGCATATGTGTGTGTATGCACGTAAGTATGTATGTATGTACTCATATGCATATGAATTTTGTATGCATATATGTGTGTATGCATGTAAGTATGTATGGATGTACGCATATGCATATGCATTATGTATGCATGTATGTTTATGTGTGTGCATGTCTCTCTATGTGTGTTTGTATGCATATATGTGTGTGTATGTGTGTATATGTGTGTGTATGTGTGTGTGTATGTGTGTGTATGTGTGTGTATGTGTGTGTATATGTATGTGTATATGTGTGTGCATGTGTATGCATTATGTGTGCATGTGTGTATGCAACATTATTTGTGTATGTGTATGTGTGTGTGTGTCTATGTGTATGTGTGTGTGTGTGTGTGTCTATGTGTGTATATGTGTGTGTGTATGCATATGTATGTGTGTGTAACTGTGTGTGTGTGTGCACATACCTTGCAAGTAGATGTCTCTCTCTCTCTCTCGCGCGCTCTCTCTCTCTCTCTCGCGCTCTCTCTCTCTCTCTCTCGATCTCTTCTTGGTCCCTCACGTCCAAATCCCAGCACAAATGTGTCGAGAGAAATCAATTTTTTTTTTATATTCCAAAGTGTCGCATATGCGACGCTCTTCAGTTTGCCAACGTCGCAAATACCGTCGCTCACTAGCGACGGTAAAAAAAAATTGACCATCGCTTATGCGACGCCAGCATCACATAAGCGATGGTACACATTTTTTTTTTCAATTCGGGGGTGTTGCTACGCCCCCCTTTTTCTTGTAGTGGGTGTTACTCTTACTAATGGAATACGATTTTGAAGTGGTTGTCAGGAAAGGTAGGACCCACCTTAGGGCGGATCACCTTTCTCGCATAACTTCAAGAGAGTCACCGCAAGGAGTGTCTGATGAACTATGTGACACTTATTTGTTCAATTTGGAAGTTGTTCCTAAGTGGGAAATAAGTTGGTACCAGTCCTAACCTTCGGACCCGCAAATAAGAACGTAAAAACAAATATCAAAGATGAAATTGTAAAATCACAAAAATATCAAATATTGGCAGGAAGCATGTACAAAAAAGATACAAATGGTGTATTAGCTTGTTGTTTCGAGGATGATGAACATAACAGTTGGTTGCAACAAGCCCATGAAGGATTGCTAGGAAATCACTATTCTAAACAACGAACATTGTAGAATCTGGAACATTTAGGAGTGTATTGGCCTAACATGGATAGAGAAATACAAGAGTGGATCAAGAATTGTCCAGTGTGCCAGGAGAGACCCCCAGTGGAGCATGCGACTCTTTATCACATATCATTAATTCCAGAATGGAGCACTCCATTGGTAGAATTCATGAGATCAAGAACATTACCGAATGAGGCTAGTCTAGGAAGAAAACGGAGCATGGAGCAAGAGGCTCAGGATTATGCCTTAGTAGGAGACAACCTATACTGGAAAGGCAAAGATGGATACTTAAGATTGTGTGTTCATGAATTAGACTGCTTGAAAGTCTTAGAAACTACACACAACAGTGTTGTAGGTGGACACTTTGGGCCTGACAGACTAATCAAGACCACTCTATTCTCAAGACTTTGGTGGCCCACTCTTCATATGGATGCACATATTTATGTGAAGAAATGTGACACATGCCAACGTGCAAAATATCTTATAAGAAAGGATGAGATGCCTTTGAGACGAATGATGGGATGATGTGCATTCTCGAAGTGGGGTACAAACTTTGTAGGACCTATTAACCCCCCAGCTAGAAACTCCCATGCAGAATACATTATTGTAGCCACAAACTACCTTACCAAGTGGGTAGAAGTAAAATCCACGACCAAGAATGATGCTCAAACGATGGCTAACTTCTAGAGGTACACTTCTTGAATGAAGTCATTGAAAACCTTCTCCAAGAGTTCTTGGTGGTACATAAGAAGTTTGCTCCCTATCATCCACAAGCTAACGAATAAGCTGAGAGCACGAATAAGATCTTATGTAACATATTGACTAAATTTGTAAATAATAAATGATCTCATTGGGACAAAAAACTTCATCATGTTGTTTGGGCTTATCGAGTTTCCTACAAAACGGTACTCAATGCCACCCTATTTCAGATGGTCTTTGGACAGAATGCTATGCTACCCTTAGATTTCCTAATCCTAGCTTTGAAAGTAGCACAAGAGCCTGAGTGGAATGGACACGAGTTGTCCTCCAGGATCTTTGATCTAGAACGCTTAGGTGAGACGAGGCTACGAGCGGCTCCAGGCATTTATGCTACAAAGAAACGGCAAAAGGCATACTTTGATGCCCATATAAAGGATAAAGGATTGAAAGAAGGAGATGTAGTGCTGGTTTATACACTAAAGCAACATGCTCGTAAATTGGAAAAAAGAGGATATGGACCCATGATCATTAATCGAATTTCCACTAGCGATGCAGTTCAATTGGCCAATTTAGAAGGTGATATCTTGCCAATTTATATCCGTGGTTGTCGAGTCAAGTTATATCAAGAACCTCTTATAGAGGATATTCTAATGAGACTCAACACTGCTAAGAAGCAAAAAGAAGAGGAGTTAAGGGTTAGAGAAGAAGCACAGGCAAAAGCTACAGAGCGCATAAGGCGAAATAAGTTAAGGCGACTAGGCCTAGATGTCAACACAAAAGCCCCAAAATATCACATGGACATGTGCCAAAAATTGGACATAAGTACTTCTGGAATACTTGACCGATGCCCCTTTCTGACTATAGAGGTGGGACAAGGAAAGAGTTTCGGGACTATGAGAGCATTGGTTGATTCAGGTGCAGCAACTAGTGTAGTTAGACTTTCATACTGCCAAGACTTGCAATTGGACATCAAGCCGATAGAATCCTATCTCATAGGATTAGGAGGTGTGGAAACCCCTTGTTTAGGCAAGGAACTTCCCATCTACCTTCAAGATGTTCCAATGAAAGTCAAAATGCTAGTGTGTCTCGATGAGGACCTTACAGAGCCACTTGTTTTGGGTCAAGACTGGATTTATGACCATGCAGTCAACTTGAACCTAAGAAGTCAACTTCTTCAAGTTTGGATACACGAACAATGCATCACATTAGAATTAGAGAATTGCATGCTCACAAATCCAGATGTCACACATTCTCTTAGATCTTCTAGGGCTAATCTTAGCAAAAAAGATGTTGTATGTGTCAAAAGCTTTGTCTTCTAGAACAAGTCAATCATGGAAGAACTGACTCAAAGACAAGGGGACTCCTCCTCTCATGCACGGACTAATGCCGCAACTACAACTCAACCACAAGGGCAAGCAAAACAGTACAAGGCAACGATAATATCAAATAGACAAAGAGAGTTTAGGAGTAAAGTAGTTCCGGGCATAAAGCA